>CM069908.1:40861695-40912305 GCA_036172215.1 Camellia granthamiana | reverse complement strand
GGAACACTGGGGCCCCTGATGCCCACTTTGCAGCCGAACACCACTTCCGGTGCCCGGCGACCCATTTTCGGGACCCCGAACTACGTGATTTGGGCCCCGAGCATTCATTTTGCATCAGCCTTCTCCGGTTTTTGGCGGAGACCTCTGTTTTAATGTTCCGAGGAACACTGGGGCCCCTGATGCCCACTTTGCAGCCGAACACCACTTCCGGTGCCCGGCGACCCCATTTTCGAGACCCCGAACTGCGTGATTTGGGCCCCGAGCATTCATTTTGCATCAGCCTTCTCCGGTTTTTGGCGGAGACCTCTGTTTTAATGTTCCGAGGAACACTGGGGCCCCTGATGCCCACTTCGTGGTCGTGTGCCACTTCCGGTACCTGTAGCCGGTTTTCGGGACCCCAAACTGCGCGGTTTTGGTCCCGAGCATTCATTTCGCATCCATTTTCTCCGGTTTTTGGCAGGTATCTTTGTTTCGTCATTCCAGAGGACACTGGGGTCGCAGATACCCACTTCGCTGCTGAACACCACTTCCGGCACCCCGCAGCTCATTTTCGGGATCCCGAATTGCTCGGTTTTGGCTCCGAGCGTTCATTTCTCATTAGTTTTTGTTCAAACTTGGCAGGTGCCTCTGTTTCAACATCAGGAAGATCACTGGGGGGTGGGAGGCCAGCAATTATCCCAGATAACCAGTTTCGCTCCTCCGGAGCCCGTTTTGCTCACTTCCGGGCCAGTGTTGAACACCCTAGGGGTATTTTTCTTCTAACCAAAGCTACATATCTGTGATGAGGGCATCTAGGAGGACCCTAAGGGTTGGTGGTCGCGCATAAATTAAGGGTTTCATTTTTGGGCCTCTCCTTCAAGCTCTATGTTGTGGCTCCTGCTTCAGTGTTGCCAATTTCCGACCTTGGAACCTTGTTCTACACATCTTGGGGAGGGACACTTTGGCATAGTGGTCGGCCAGAAATTGTTGACTTCATTTTTGGGCCTCTCCTTCAAGCTCTATGTTGTGGCTCCTACTTCAGAGTTGCCAGATTTCAACCATGGGGTCTTGTTCTACACATCTTGGAGGACACTTTGGTATGGTGGTCGGCCAGAAATTATTTTGTTCATTTTTTTGGGGGTGGCCGGCCGGCCATGGTGAGTGGCTGGCCGACCAGGTGGGGTGGCCGGCCGGCCACCTCCCACAAATTTACCTGGCCGGCCAGCTTCCTGCTTTCCAGCCTGTCCCAGCTGTCCGGATATTTTCCAGTATATCCCGGGGCATCCGGGGGATATTTCGGGAGGGAAAGATTGGGTGCTTTCCCTCCCCTTTTACACCCCATTTCTTGTCTATTTGAAGGGCCCTCCCTCTCCTTCTTCAAGGTTGGAAAAAATTGTCTCAAGTGATCATCTTCAAATTCCTCCATTTTCATAGCTCAAAACCTCAAAAAAGCTTCTAAGTCCCTAGGTCTTCTCTTCATCAACACCTAGCCTCACCATCCCTACTACCACTCCAGCAGCTAGGAAGTGAATTTCAGAGGTTGAGAAGCTACAAATCAAAGCCAAGAATCAAAGAAAGACAAGTCTTCAAGGGTAAGTCATCAAAACCAACTTTTAGGGCTTTTTCTTGGTTCATTTTTATACTCTAATTGGTTGAGAATTGGGGCTCCGACCCCTACTGATTTTGTGCTTGTTTTGAGCCCCTCTACAACTTTGTAGAAGGGCTCAACTTCATTTGATGCTTCTATGATATACTTGTTTCAATACCTAGCTTTTATGCCATTATCTTGCATGCTAGTTTAGGCCTATTTCCTTTTGTTTTTAGGGGTCCGACCCCTACTGGTTTTGTGCTCATTTTGAGCCCCTCTACAACATTGTAGAAGGGCTCAACCTCATTTGGCCATTGTATATACCACCTCCTTCAAATTTCATCAAGTGTGCCATTTTTTGTACACAACTTTTGACCTATTTCTATTTGTTTTTGGGACTTCGACCCCTACTGACTTTGGTCTTATTTTGACCCCCTTTACATGTTTCATGAAGAAAAGTTTGCTGTTTGGTGTATAGTTTGGCATGTCTCTTGTTATAGCATATTTGGAGCCTATTTTGCATGGATCTTTTAGCATGTTTGTGTTCTGATTTTGAGGATGTCATCTTCTGCATATATGCTTATTTTTAGCTAATCTTCAATGTTGTAGAAGAAAGTTTGTCCATTTGGGGTTTGCATATATCACTTGTCTCAATACCCCTCTTTTGGCTACTAACTTTGCATGCTTCGGTTGATCTATCTGTGCTTGCATTTAGGCCATGTTTATTACTGAAAAAATGCCATTTTTGGGACTGTCTTGCTACTGTTCTTGCTGTCATGATCATATTTTGCATGTATAGCATGGCTATAGGCCATTTCGGGGCTTAATTTCGCATTTTCGGGATGAATGCATGCTTCGAATGTCTTTTCGAATTATCTCGGGGCTGTTTCCCCCTTTAGTTAGGTGCTGAAATTCCATTGCCATGCTTGCATATCATTTCTCATGCCATTTGTATCATTTTTGCATTGCCTCGGTTTGCGTGCCAATGGGCACGCATTTCGAGGCACCTCATTCTTATCATTCCGGCGGCCTATGTGAGTGTGGTTGAGGCCCTCTCATGTTGGCGTAAGCCCAATTTGCATTTTCATGCTTGTATGCCATTGCCTCGGTTTGTGTGCCCGTGTGCACGCATTTCGAGACACTTTGTTTTTATCCGACGGCCTCCTATGTGAGTGAGCTGAGGCTCTCCCATGTTGGTGTAAGCCCATCGTTGCATTCCGTATGCCATTTCGTCTCATTTTATCATTGCCTCGGTTTGCGTGCCTGTGGGCGCGCATTTCGAGGCACTTCGGTTTTATCCGATTTTGCATCGCATATCATCGCCTCGGTTTGCGTGCCTGTGGGCGCACATTTCGAGGCACTTCGGTTTTATCCGATTTTGCATCGCATATCATCGCCTCGGTTTGCGTGCCTGTGGGCGCGCATTCCGAGGCACTTCGGTTTTATCCGATTTTGCATCGCATATCATCGCCTCGGTTTGCGTGCCTGTGGGCGCGCATTTCGAGGCACTCCGGTTTTATTCGATTTTGCATCGCATATCATCGCCTCGGTTTGCGTGCCTGTGGGCGCGCATTTCGAGGCACTTCAGGTTTTATCCGATTTTCTCATTTCACCATCGCCTCGGTTTGCGTGTCCGTGTGCACGCATCTCGAGACATTCTGTTTTATCCGCTTGGCATTGCGTATGCCTCTGCCTCGGTTTGCGCGCCCGCGTGCACGCATTTCGAGGCACTCTGTTTTATCTGATTTGCATTTCATCATTGCCTCGGTTTGCGTGCCGGTGGGTACGCATTTCGAGGCACCTCATTCTTATCATTCCGGCATCCCGTGTGAGTATGGCTGAGGCCCTCTCATATTGGTGTAAGCCCATCATTGCATTTCGCGCCCTTATGTCATCGCCTCGGTTTGTGTGCCAGTGGGCACGCATTTCGAGGCATCTCATTTTCATAGCATTGTGCATGCTAGGTTGTATCTTAGTTGCATTTCATGCATATCATGCATATTGCACGGGAAACGAGGTACGTTTCGTATTCCGAGTGACGGAACGGATCTTAATTCCCAAGTCACCGACACTCCGGATTATCCGTGATGGAGCTAGGTTTTGTTGTAGCATTCATATGCATTCATCCTATATTAAGTTGTGCAATTCGGCTCCTCGGCCATCATGCATTGAGATGCGTGATTGGTGGCACGAGGATCGAGGCATGCATATATTTGTGAAATACACTGCTATGCGCTTTTCCTGCTCTCTGTTGCAGCAAAATCAAAGAGTTAGCAACTTTCGGAATCCGGCGCGCATTTCGAGAAACATTGCAAACAGAGGCTAATCGGGGCATCCTAGTGGATTTCCGCACCAGGCAGCCCAGCATACACCAATCATCAGAAGCAAGGCAGTCCCTGGCTTGCATGCCAGTTTATTTCTTTTGTAATTAATTTGTCAATTAATTAGAATCTGTATTATTTTGGACTGTATTATTCTTTTATTTCGGACTGTATATTTATTCGGACCCTCTGCGCGAGGGCAATGCTGTAATAAGGGTGTGTGAGTGTGATGTATGTCTTCCAACCCCCATTTCTTTCTCCCTTTTATTTACCCGCTTTGGATGGTTAGATATAGGGCATATTTCAATTAGCATAACAGTATGACAGCATGTTTGCATCATTCATCTGTTTTGCATGCACCGGCATCGGCGCATCATACAAACTGCATCTGTATTTCAATTCCAAATTGAATACATGTTAGTTGTTGCATTCCATATGCCATGTTTAGAATAGCTGAGCCTGCTATAGTTTGCATTTTTGCATGTGTTGCATTAGGCAATTCTGTATATTTTAGGATCATGCATGATTTCTAATCGGTTTTCTGTTTTGGCTTGGAGTACTCGGTAAGTTTTATGCTTTAGCATTCTTGCATGTGTGTGAGTGACTGCCATGATAGCATGCTTACCATGAGGCTAACTGCTTATGTGATATAACTGCCTTGAATGCCTGTGGGTGGAGGTTGAGTTATTTGAATTGGGACAAATCATCAACTGTTTGTTTTAAGCCCACTAGATAGTGGCAAAATCATGTTTTCTAAGCCCACCCGAGGGTGGCAAATCCGCATTTTAGCCTACTTGCGAGTAGCACCATCAAACCACTTTCAAACAAACAAACATGAGATGTTTAGTTCCAATTCAGGCGATTCAGTCTATACTTGTTTGCTGCGAGCATCACATAGTAACCTAGGCTAATAACTGGAATAAGAACTCACAATGTTTTCAAAAACAGATATCATGGTTAGTAGAGGCCGGTCTTTGACCGGGCGAGCGGGGGTGCTCACGATGTGACCTTCCCCAATCGTACCCAAGTTCCCGAGCCAACTTTGGTGATGACGGACACGTGGCCTTTTGGCACCGAGTCAGGGTTTCCTAAATTTCCCATTTTAAAATATTTAGGTGGCGACTCTGTTATCTGGCAAAGCAGTCCATGTTTGGCACTTCTTTCAAAAAATCTGTTTTTCTCAAAAACGATTTGCCGGATTTGGACTCTTTGGTTCAAGATTTGGAACCGCAACAAAAATCGAGTCCGAACTGTAGCGAGGTCCCCCGCGGGCTTGTTACACATAGACTGCAATTTAATTTTTTTACTGGCTTTCAAAGATGGGCTAGCCAGATACTGCATTATTGGATGCCTCCAATCTTGTTCTTGTAAGTCATTATAATTGACTTCCAGGACCACATTCCTTTTATTCAAGGGTGGTATTACTTTCTGATATGTTGTTTGGCTTATGTTCCCTTGGGTATTATCCATTCTCTTGAAATTCGAAGCTTTTTGAGCCACATCATTAGCTTTATTATTCAAGAATCTTGGGACATGAGTTACATTTGCTATCTGAAATTGAGAAAGCAGATGTAATGCAACAACATAATATGGTAACATGCTTATACTTTGACATTTGAAAATCCCTTTCACCTGGTTAAATACCAATAGAGAATCCCCAAATATATCAACTGCATGAGCCTGTAATCCAATAAGTATTTCCAATCCCATTATTAAGGCTTCATATTCAGTCTGATTATTGGAACAAGTAATTTCATCCACTCTGAAACCATGTGTGGTTTCTATTCACTGTGGTGACTTAATTACTATACCAATTTCGGTTAAACCATTGGCTTTTGATCCATCGAACCACATTTGCCATGGTTCAACATTAGCCATACCAAGTTCCATTATCTCTTGGCTTTCTGTTTGAGATGGATGGTCTGCCAAAAAATTAGCTAATACTTGTCATTTTACTGCCTTTTGGGGAACATATTCTAAATGAAATTCTGATAAGGCTAATATCCATTTGCCAATTCTTCCCCTCAACATGGGTCTAGATAACATATATTTAACCAAATCTATGGTTGCAATTACCAAGACAGTTGTAGGCAAAAGATAATATCTCAATTTCATTGTAGCAAAATACAATGCAAGGCACAGCTTTTCTACAGCTGAGTATTTACATTCACAAGAATTTAGAAACCTACTAAGGTAATAAACAGCTTGCTCCTTGCCTTCTTCATTGTCTTAGGCTAAGAAAGCTCCCAATGAATCCTCTGCTGCAGCTATGTACAATTTCAAGGGCTTATCACCCTTTGGTGGCATCAGCACTAGAGGGTTGGCCAAGTAGGCTTTGATTCCTTCGAAAGCAGTTTGATGCTCTGCTATCCACACAAACTCCTCTTCATCTTTTAGCCTTAACAAGGAAGAAAATACTTTAGTTTTCCCTGCAGTATTAGAAATGAATCTTCGAAGAAAATTAACTTGTCCAAGGAACTTTTGTAATTCTTTCTTACTTGATGGAGGTCTGGCTTCAATGATAGCTTTGGCTTTATTCTGGTCAATCTGTATTCCTTTCTTGTGTATTACATAGCCCAAGAAGTTTCCAGATGATACGCCAAAAGCACATTTAAGAGGATTGAGTTTCAAATTAAACTTTCTCATCCTTTCGAAAGCTGCTTCTAAGTGAAACAGATGTTCCTCCATGGATTGGGATTTCACTACAATATCATCAATATAACACTCTAAATACCCTCCAATGAGGTCATGAAAGATAGTGTTCATAGCCCTCTGATATGTAGCCCCAGCATTCTTCAAACCAAATGGCATTTTAACCCATTCGAAGGTGCCAATATTCCCAGGACATCTGAATGTTGTCTTGTGGATATCCTCCTCTACAATACAGATTTGGTTATAACCAGAATGCCCATCCATCATTGATAAAACTTGATGCCCTGCTGAACTGTCTACCAACAAATCCACTATAGTCATAGGATACTCATCTTTTGGGGTTGCTAAATTCAAGTTTCTGAAATCAATGCATACCCTCATTTTACCATTTTTCTTAACCACAGGCACAATATTGGATAGCCATTCAACGTACTTGGCTGTTCTAATAAAGCCTGCCTTGAGGAGTCTAAGAATTTCTTCCTTAACTTTCTGAATCACTTCTGGACTCATTCTTCTTGGTTTTTGCTTGTATGACTTAAAATTAGGCCTCATAGGGAGCCTATGTTCTACTAATGACCTATCCAATCCTGGTAGTTCATTATAAGACCATGCAAAACAATCTTTATATTTCTTCAAAACAACCAACAACTGGTCCCTGTCAAGAGCATTCAACCAAGCACTTATATAGGTGGGCTGTTGTATAGAACCTTCCCCTAAATTTACTTCTTCCAAGGGGTCTTGTATCTGAGAACTTACTGATGCTCCTTCTTTGATTCCTTCTGACTTCGAAGCAATCTCCTTGCTTTGTTCTACTTCTAACTTCTTTGATTTAACATCTTTACCCTCCTCCTCATAGACAAAGTCTGTCCACAAGGCATCCTCTTCCTGTATCTCTTGGACTTTTATCTCAATATCCAAAGCACATTATTTATCCAAAGCCAAACATCTGACCTGTTGATGTTCCTGCTTCCAACCAATTATTATGACTTCTTTCTCTTGTTCTTGCACTTTCTGGACTATTAACTGTATGTCCAATGCTGCAAACTTAATTAAAGCCAAAGATTTGGCCTCCTGGGTTCCATCTCTTTGCCTACAACCAGACATCATTATCATCTTTAACGACAAACTCTTTATCAGCACTTTCCTGGACTAAGTGCTTCAGGTGTGCTAATTCCTCCTTAGCCATCACTTCGGCTGATCCATCAAGCTTTCTCAGTATACTGAGTGGTGCTACCCCTTCAGTATACAATTTGGCCTCTGCAAAATCTGCACAGGCTATGAAGGGTTGAGGATCTGCATTGATCTCCTCTGTCTCTCCATTGCACAAGGCCATCATGATTTTCTGATGTAAAAAGGAATGCACACATTTGTTGGTGTGAATCCAATCTCTTCCAAGTAAAGCATTATATTTAGCATTGATGTCGATAACGAAGAATGCTGTCATGCAGTCCTTGGTTCCCACACTCAGGTTGATGGGCAAAATACCTTGGGCCATCTGTTTGTCTCCAGCGAAGCCAGCAATGGTTGTACTGGTTGGGATTAGTCTGGGGTTCTTCTTTCCTAGTTTCTTCAATGAAGATTTTGGAAGTAGATTTACTGCTGCCCCGTTATCCACCAATACCCGATTCATTTGTATTCCATCGAAGAAGGCCTTGATATACAAGGGTTTGACATGATGTGTCATGGACGTCGTGGGATACTCAAAAGGGTATGAGAGGTTAATACTTACCTCTTCCTCACTCTCATCTTTAGTTTCCATTGATGTGGCTACTTCGGATTCGTCTTGCACTATACTAACTTGCGAGTCTTCACTGGAGACTGGAATTGGGTCAATCTCCTAACCTTGGTTTTCATCTTCAGCTTGAAACTCTTGTGGTAATATGAGCACAATATTCACTAACACCGGAGGAAACGAGCCAAATTGGACGACTGGTTGTACCTGCTTTCCCTCTTGGTTAACTTGTTCAATTACTTCAGAAGCATCCTCTATGCTGCATTCTGGCACTTCTATATTAGTAACTTCCTTCGAATGGTCTGTTTCTGCTGGCTTTTCAACCAAAAATGTTTGTTCAGCCATGAAGGCTTCAAACATTTCTTCCTCAACTACTTCCTTCCTCTGGCCTGGGACGACTTTATCTTCTATCTCACTATCACTTTCCATCAGAGCCTTTTCTAATCCTGCCAAACTGGACCTTTCTTTGGCTTTTAGCTTAGAGTGAACCTTGGCCAATTGTTCTCTGCAGCAACTCCTTTTGTCTGGACGTGTCGATTTTAGATTACGGTCTGACTTTGAATCTTCTTCTCTTTCTGCCTGGCTCTTTAGCTGAACCAATGAAGAGATTTCTCCACCTTCTTTCAGATCTTTCTGGTACTGAGTGTATCTTCATTGGATCTTCCTTCTTTGGGATCTAGAAATCACTGGGACCATATTTGGTTCTTTTGTTTTTGGGTGCTTAAGCAACATCCAATTGTTTGGAGCCACCAAAGGAGGTTTGACCATCCTGCCTTGGTTTCCAACAACATTTCTTTGGGTAGACATTTCCCTAGGTTTGTTCTGCATGACAAACCAATCTAGAACTCCAGGTACCCATGAACCTATTGACCCAGCTGTTGAACTGTTTCCTTCTTCTTTCGAAGCCATCTTCGAAGCTGGCTGTGAAGGCCATTGCTTGGCCCTGACTCCCTGCTTTGGGCCTAACTCAGGCCTTCGATGAAGATGGCCACTTTCCATCCTGCGTGAGGCTGGTCTAGGAGGCCAATCTCTAGCTTTGATCCCATAAACTGAACCCTTCTCCGATCTCCTTTCAGGATGACTGCTCTCCATTCTGTAATGATTAGGTGGTCTGGACTCATATAAAGGCCTCTTGCCTTTAGAATGCATTCTAGCGGCTGTTGGCTCAACCATTAATGGCTGCTGCCTAATACTAGTTGGATATGGCCTTTTGTTATAAGCACTGGTTCATTTAGGATGCCTTTGCACATCCTTGTAATATTGCTTCCCATCAATTAGATGCCCTTTCAACCATTTGTAGCTCAGCCTGCATCTAGGATACATTCTTTGCATGACAGCTGCTTCTAAAGAATCATCATCTAGTGCTTCTTTATCAGAGTCTTCCCTCTGGTCTGAGAAACCTTGTCCAATAGCTGGTAGATTTCCAGTGTCTTTCTTGACAGTTGTCTGGCTAGCAACATGCATCTGCACATTGACTTCTTCCAATTTTTTCAATGACAAGTTCTGGAAGTCTGGCATAATAACATTGGCTGCCACCTCTCCAATTTCTGGGAATGGATTAATATCAATCCCGATGGCCTTTTTTGCTTTAGTTGGGAATTTTAAACTCCCCTTTCGAATCTGCTCTTGGATCCTGTCTCGAAAAACAATGCAGTTTTTAGTTGAGTGAGACTAAGAATTATGCCATTTACAATACACTTTTCCTTTAAGTTCCTATGGAGATGGAATTTTGACTCCTTTTGGTAACTTCAGGAAATTTGCAGCAAGCAAATGATCAAAAATATCATCTGCCTTTGTTAAATCAAAACAGTATTTCCTATGAAGGTCTTTCTTTTTAAACTGCTGATCAATTGTTGTATCTTTATGAATTAATGCCTCACAGATCACATGTTCTTTCTCTACAATCTCTGCTGCATCAATCTCATAATTAGGATCTCTATAATAGGTTTTGTACGATGCATTACTTCAATCTTGTTCTTCTTCTAGTAATGCTTCATACCTAGACACCTTATAGGTCAATTCCACTAAGTCTCTAAACTCAGTTGAGTCAAACTTCTTTCGAAGCCTAAACTGTAGACCATTTTGAGCCAATCTCACAAATTCAGGCTCTGGTAAGATGATCCTACATTTATTTCGTGCTCTTTTAAATCTGGTAATAAACTGAGTAGCCTTCTCATCAGGCCTTTGACTCAATCTTGCCAAGTCTGCCATGGAAACCTCTGGCTCTATTTGGAAGAATTGGGCATGAAATGCCTCTTCCATTTGTTGCCAAGTTTGAATAGAGTCAGGTGTAAGGTTAATATACCATACAAATGCTGCCCCAGTTAGAGAGTTTGGGAACAATCTTAACTTCATATAGTCATTGTTAGTAAATTCATCACATTGAGCAGCGAACCTAGCAATATGTTCAACGTTGACTGGTTTCCATTCCCATAAAAAAGAGCGAAGTCGGGTATCCTAAACCCCCTTTGGGTATTCATGTACCCTGTCTACCCATTCTGGATATGGCTTTCTATACACAGGAGTTTGAACCCCCCCAGCCATTGGTCCACACATCTCTCTAACAATGTCAACAATTTGGTCCCTAGGGACCCTATTTTGTGCCTGTTAAACCACTACTGGAGGAACAAACACAAGATTTAGTGGACAACCTTGTGCCTGGGGTCCTCTTGGTCCCTAGGGTGGTATGTTTGGGATTGGTTGTCCCTGTGGTGCTGGCTGCTGTTGAGGGTATGGATGACCTCTTTGAGCCTGTCCTGCAAAAGGACCTATGAAAGGTGCTAGAACAGGTGTTGTGTCTCTTCCAGTTGCAAGAAAACCTTCTAACCCTTTGGGTATAAATTCGAATAAAGGGTTAGTGAAGCCCCTCGTGCCAGGTATGGCTTTGAACATGGGATTTGGAACCATCCTTACACCATTTTCTTGTACTGGGCCAAATCCACCAATTTGCATGGCTTCATTGTTAAGTAATGAAGCATTTTGATTTGCCATAGGCCTCGAAAGAGGCTCATACCAAGACTGAGGTGGTGGTCTTTCATGGTTTTGGTTACTAGTTTGACCATTAGTATGCCCATTACTCTGCATAGGCTGTTTTATCTCTAGCCAATCTTTGCTGAGGGGCATTTGAATTTTCCTCTATCTGCCTTGCATTTGTTGGTTGGTGGGCATTCATTCGATCCAAAAAGGATGTTGCCCACCTTTCCATTGTGTTCATTAACTGTTGTCCTATGGCATCTACTAGGCCACCCCATGGATTCATTGGCTGAGTAAATGAAACAGTGGATGGTCCAATTCCTTGGCCTCGTCCAATATTATGAACATGTGGTACTTGTTCCGAAGTGCTGGTCTGTTCGACCAGAGGTTCTGATAAAATGGGTGTTTCCATAGGATGTGTTATCATATTATCCTCTGGATTAGGTATTTCTACCTCTCCTTCCACGCCTTCTTCCAAGCGTTCATTTTCTTCTTGTCTCCTACGTCTAGCCATTTCAATTAGTCCCACTGGGCGTGCCAAAAATATATGCTGGCTTTTTTGGCTTTCGAAGGTTATTTTTGTAATTGTGAGCGTACCAGCAAGGATCAATCAGTCCTTACAGAATGTCAATTGTCAACCAATTATCAGACGATTGTGTTTTAGTTCTTTCAGCCTCAATGAAGAGGACTTTTACTGGTGGCTTTGTTTAGGAGAATTAAGCAAACAATGATTAAATGAAGCACAGTTGTAGTATTTCATTAAGCAAAATGAAAGACTTACAAAGATCTGAACCAACCTCGTGGAGGTTTACAGTAACAAGCTACTTGAAAACTACTCCTATGAACGAAATGCAGTGCAGGAATTTGAAGTACAGAAATATAAAGAACAAGAAATGTAAAAACTTGAAAAGAAATATAGTAGAATAAAACTGGTTTTCTAGATCTGAGTCTGGGGTTTTTTCTGGGGCTTTCTCTGCTATTTATACTTCTCAAGGATGACCATCGAACTGCACTTCTAATCGTCGAATCGCTCCTCCATGATCGCTGATCATGTTACCTTCTAGTTAGCTCCACTATGCCATTACCTATAGTTAGGCTTCCCTCTTGATTTTGAATTTGAATGTGAGTAACTGTTGAAGCCACATCACTTTGCATCTCTTTGTTGATCTAGTGCTACGCAGATCTTGTAAGAAACAATACTAACTGTCACGTGTACGATCACGATCGAAGACTTGAATAGTCTTCCCGTTTTGCCCTTATTCTGCCACGCATTGAATTGTAATTGGCTTATACAAAATATGTAGCCAACAATTATTGCTTGAGATTTGTTGAGATTACTTGAAATTTGTTTGAGATTGCTTGAATGTTGTTGTTTTAGTGAAATTCTTTTTTTTTTTTTCAAATATCAATTGTCACTACTGTTTAAACAAATTGGTGAGTTTTGTTTAAAAAAAATTTCATGAATTTTGCAAAATGAAAAACTTGATCTGTTTTTGTTTGAGTTTTTCTAAAAAGGATGAGAAAGAAAAGGGAGGGAGGGAGGGAAGGAAGAAAATCAATTAGTTTTGGGTGAGCTGGCAGATTTGCCATTTGCCAAAGTTGTTGTCAAACTTGGCAACAGCTTTGGCATTTGCCATTTTTAACAGCTGCTATATCTCACCATTGGAGAGCTCCTTTTTCCTCAAAGCTGCTATATTATAGCTTTAACAGTTCCAATGACAAACCATTGAAGATGCTCTAAACAAACACAGTTCAACACATAAATAGTCAAACATAGTAATTTCCCGAGAGAGAGACGGTACCTTCATTTAGTTCACGGTCGACATTGAGGCATCATTTAGAAACTTTACTATTTTAGTTAGCTTTCTAATTTTTTTGTTATTTTATGGGTTGAAAAAAAGTTGCATTTGTGATGACTTGTGTGTTTTTTTATAGTTGAATAGATGGTTGTGAGGAAAAAAAATGATTGATTGATGTGTAGAACGTGACATTTTGTCTTATTAATTATTTAATATTTTTTTTATTAGCTATATTAGAGCCCCCCCCTCCCCCCCAAAAAAAAAAAAAAAAAAAAAAACCCTTGCCAGACACCCCCCCTATGTCTAATCTAAACACTCCATATCTAGTGTTCAAAAAATTTCAAATTCCAAACTCATTCACCTAAGGCAATAAATATGAACTATTAATATTTTTTTTTTTTTCAATGAATATTAAATTATTTATTTATTGTTTTTATTTTTTGAATTTGGAATGGTAATAAAATTTAATGGTAAAATAAATATAATTTTTAACAAATATTTTAATTTAAGCCGTTGAAAAATATATATATTTTTTTGTCTTTTATATTTTTTCTACTTTATTTTGTAATTAAAATAATATAAAATTATAATTAATATTTTATAAGTAGGTGAGCTTGGGCTAGATTAGAATTTTTTATACTAAATTTAACCTGAATATTTAATAAATACAAAATTTTAGTATAATCTGATCCCATAGATAATGATTTTTTCAAATCTTAAAATTATTAAAGAGTTAATTACCTAAAAATCCTATTTACAAATGTTATGGAAACTTAGGTCCTATTTAAAATTGTTTTGAACCAATAAGTCCTATTTAGTAAAACTGAGAATATTATCAGTTATTCCCAATTTTTAAAATGAAGAATATTATCAATTTTGCATAATAATATTACAGATAATTATTTCACTAACTGATAAAAAAAAACAGAGCATGAAATTAAACGTTTTTATCGTTCTACTTATTGGTTTGATTCTACTATCCAATGAAATCAAGAATATTAATAATTTTTTCCAGTTTTAAAACTGAAAACATTATCAGGTTTTTCATTTTTAATTTTTTTTTTCAGTTTTGCACATCAATATTCCATCATCATGCTCCTTTATAAACACAAAATTTTCAGTTTTGCGCAAAAGAATTATTCAGTTTTTCAATTTTTTCAAAAAAAATTAGTTTTTTTTTTTAAATTTTTTAAAATTTTTTCAATTGGAAAGTTGATATTTTAAAGTTTTGAAAATCAAAATAAATATCAAATCTTCATGTTCCTTTATAGATAATCATAAATGATGGACTATCATTATTTGAAGGATAATTCTGACTACTCATAATGTTTTAACTTATATTATATAATTAGCTTTCAGTGAAAACATAATATATTTTTATTATTATATTTAAATTTTTAGATAGTTACATGATTGGGAAAAAATGATTAAAACTTTTGGTCAATTTGTTGAATGAGAAAAATCATTCAATAGTTATCATGATAATTACTAGATAGAAGGGCATTCTTGGAAAAGAAAAAAAGTGACTACAGAGAAAAGAAACTAATTAACAGTTTTGGATGATTTGCTGAATAAGAAAAATCATTCAACAGTTATTATTGAATGTGATAGTTGTTGGACAATCTTCACTGTATTTAAATTAAATAAATTATGTTGTGTACTAAACAACAACCAGAATATAAAGAAATAAAGGAAATGAGAGAATTTGTTTGATTACAAAAATTAAACTCGAAATAATAAAAATAAAAAAATAAAAACAGATTTTATTTTGTTATAAAAACAAAATTAAAAACTGATTTTAAATAAATAATAATAACTCCGAAAATAAATTAAATAACTTACTTGATTAATTCTTGAATATTATTCTGATCAAGTCTAGTGTTTGACACTGTGTCCTTAAGACAGATTCGTCCTCTCCACGATGCTTTCAGAATGTGGACGTCTATCTCCCATGATGACATGATCAACTACAAACAATAATAGCACTACAAATTGTTTGCCTAACGAACACACTAAGTGTTTACACTTTTTCTTTCAGAAATTAAATGCAGCAGAATGCAGAGATTTATAGCAGAAGATGGAGTACGAAAATTGGAGTAGAAATCCAAATGAGGGGCTAGTTCATTTATAGGCAAAATTGTGGCTGTTAGTTTTGAATTAAACAGGTGCAAAACCTCTTCAATTTAAACAGATAGGCACTGTTTGGATAGGTTGAAACCTATTCGGTTTTGAATTTAAACAGATTTAAATCTGTTGTGTTCAAAAACAGAAGGGACCTGTTTGGGTGTACAGCAAAAAATCGAACCAGTTTAATTTGAATTCTGGATTTTATTTTACCAAAAAATAAAATTAAATTCAAATATTTTTTGCCCAAAAAGATAGGTATTAGGCCGAACAAGCCCAACCCAACCACACACCATGCATCCGCGCCCAAGCCCAGCCCGCCCGACCAGACGGCGGCGGCGGCGCGCGCGTGTGGTGATTTTTGGGTCCAATGGGTCTAGCCCATTTTGCCCATAACCTCCCTCTCTAAAACACTTGGGTACCCCTTGGGGCACACCCCAAGTACCAAACCCATGCCTTATAAACCCATTCAAAACTTCCCACCAAATCAATGTAGGACAAGCCTTATTCAATCCTTTAAGGATTTTCCACCAAAACTCCATTTCCATGGAGCATACTTTGGCTTCAATTTCTCATTCACTTGGTAATGGTTTTGAGCAACCAAATATACCACGTGAATCACAACGTGGCATAGAACACGTTACCACTTTGACCCGCGAAAATCGACGCACGAGTCCCACCTAAATAATAGACCAAACTTAGGAAAAAATTTTGGTTTTACCCAAAATTTTATAACCATTTCCAACAATCCCCCACATGAATGGAATTTGATGACAATGGAAATGCAACAATATGCAGACTTTATCGAAAGAGTATAAGTCGAAAATATCTTGCATCAGGATAGGTAGCTTTCGGCCTTGAACCTTCCCTAGTGATAACCTATCGGGCTTACTAGCTAACCAATGAACGCGATGCCTTGAATTGTTCAGCCGTTTGTGTAAGCCAAGACAATAGATTTCACACAAAATATCTTCTAACACATCGTGGTTCTCACTGTTGTGTTCATTTTGGCCTTGAACGCTCCTGGTTTTCATGAGTGTTTCTAGAGAATTTAGCCTCTTTCATTCTCATAGAACCGGCCCCAGTTCGACACTCATATAGGTGATTCTTATTGTGAGTATCTCCTTATACTCGTCTTGATTTTATGCCTTAATCAAGATATAAGTAATCATTAAAAGCAAAGCTTATCCTTATGCCCCTGCAGACAACATATGTTGCAGATATCACTCTCACCATAGGAATGGGTAGAGAAGTTTAATCCCTTGGTGATTTCAGGCGAGCCATACATAACTTAGTTGTCCCTTTGAACTTAGTTCTTGGGATCTCCAGTCATATAAGTAGGGTTACCATTATGACGACTCTTATGTAATAGGCTTTAATCCCACCCCTTCGATGAACTATACACTAACTCTTTTGTCAAACCTTTTGTTAACGGATTCGTAATATTCTCTTTAGATTTTATATAATCTATTGAGATTATTCCATTTGACAACAACTGCCTATCGGTATTATGTCGACGACGAATATGTCGTGACTTACCGTTATACATATGATTTTGTGCCCTGCCTATTGCAGATTGACTATCACAATGAATGCAAATAGCTGGCACAGGTTTTGGCCACATTGGAATGTCTTCTAAGAAGTGACGAAGCCATTCTGCTTCTTCTCCCACTTTGTCTAAAGCAATGAACTCAGATTCCATTGTGGATCGTGCGATGCAAGTTTGTTTCGTGGACTTCCAAGAAACACCAGCGCCTCCCAGAGTAAAGACATATCCACTAGTGGATTTTGAATCTTTAGTATCCGATATCCAATTGGCATCACAATAACCTTCAAGTACTGCTGGATATTGAGTAAAGTTCAAACCATGATCACGGGCGAATCTTAGATATCTAAGAACCCGAATGATCGCCTTCCAATGGTCTTCTCCGGGGTTACTAGTGTACCTACTCAATTTACTGATAGCATAAGCTATATCAAGATGAGTACAATTCATTAGGTACATTAGGCTTCCAATGATTTGGGAGTATTTTAACTGAGACACTGCATCACCTTTATTTTTCGATAAATAAAGATTGATGTCTACAGGTATTCTAGCTAAATTCATATCATCCTTGATAAATTTACCAAGAATTTTCTCAATGTAATGTGATTGAGATAATGCATATCCATCAAATGTTTTAGTAATTTTCATTCCTAATATAACATCTGTGACCCTCATATCTTTCATATCAAATCTTTTGTTAAGCATTTGCTTAGTTGATTTGATCATGTTTTGACTGCTTCCAATGATAAGCATGTCATCCACATAAAGACAAACGATGACATATCCTTGGTCAGTATTTTTAACATAGACGCATTTGTCACATTCGTTTATCTTAAACCCATTAGTAAGCATAGCATGATCAAATTTTTCATGCCATTACTTAGGCGCTTGTTTTAATCCATTAAGAGACTTTACAAGCCGACAAACTTTCTTTTTTTGCCCCGACACTACAAACCCTTTGGGTTGCTCCATATAAATCTCTTCATTTAGATCACCGTTTAAGAAAGCTGTCTTAACATCCATTTGATGTATTTCTAAATTAAACAACGCTGCTATAGAAATAAGCATGCGAATGGATGTTATTCTTGTCACAGGGGAATATGTGTCAAAATAATCCAGACCTTCCTTTTGTTTGTAACCTTTAACTACAAGTCTTGATTTATACTTGTCAATTGAACCATCTGCTTTCATTTTTCTCTTGAATATCCATTTATATCCAAGAGGTTTAGAACCTAGTGGAAGATCCACCAATTCCCAAGTGTGATTTTGCATAATGGATTCAATTTCATTATTAATAGCCTCTTTCCACAAAGGTGCTTCAGGACCTGTCATTGCTGCCTTAAAGCTTTGAGGTTCATTTTCTAACAGGTATGTCAGAAAATCTGGACCAAAGTATTTTGATGTTCTCGCTCTCTTACTTCGTCTTGGTTCATCATCAGTTAAATCATGTTGGCCGAGACCATTACTAGCCTCTTGTGTTTGATTGTCATTAGTCTCTTGACTTTGTGTACAATCATAAGTTCTTTTCTGTGAACTTAATTCCTATCCTTTCGTGTAAGGAAAGACATGTTCAAAAAAACACAGCATTCCTTGACTCTATAATAGTATTCACATTTATATCAGGTATTTCTGATTTATAAGTCAGAAACCGATATGCACTACTATCCTGAGCATAACCAATAAACACACAATCTGCTGTTTTTGGTCCAATCTTAGTCTTTTTAGGAACAGGAACTTCAACTTTTACCAAACACCCCCACACTTTTAAGTATTTGTAGGAAGGTGGTCGACCTTTCCACAATTCATAAGGAGTGCTGTTGGTTTTCTTGTAGGGTATTCTGTTAAGAACATGATTAGCAGATAATATTGCTTCCCCCCACAAGTTCTGTGGTAAGCCTGAACTTAGTAACATGGCATTCATCATTTCTTTTAGAGTTCTATTCATCCTTTCAGCTATTCCATTTTGCCGAGGAGAATAGGGTGCTGTAGTTCAGTGAATAATGCCATATTGTGCACAAAATTCATTTAATGGTGAATCATATTCACCACCCCTATCACTTCTAACCATTTTAATGGTTTTACCAAGTTGATTTTCAACTTCTGTTTTGTAAAGTTTAAACATTTCTAAGGCTTCATCTTTACTTCTAAATAAATAAACATAACAATATCTTGTGCAATCATCGATAAATGTTATGAAATACTTTTTGCCTCCTCTAGTTTGAACAAATTTTAGATCAAATACATCAATATGAATTAAATCTAGAGGTTGGGTTTTCCTTTCAACCGATTTAAATGGAGCCTTAGTTAGTTTCGCTTCTACACAAACTTCACATTTATGATTAGGATTAATTTCAAACTTTGGTATAAAATCCAAACCAATTAATCTACGCAAAGCATCATAATTTACATGTACTAATCTACCATGCCATAAATTTGACTCAAAAATATAAACAAAAGATGTGTTATTCTCATTCATAGCAACTTTTGGTACAACTATCATTACATTCAACTTAAAGAGACCATCACTCATGTATCCCTTACCAACATACATACCACTCTTTATTAATACAAATTTATCAGACTCAAAAACAAGCCTAAAACCATTTTTACTTAACAAAGAACCAGAAACTAAATTCTTTCGGATGTCAGGTACATGCAGTACGTTGTTGAGGGTCAGTTCTTTCCCTGATGTCATCTTCAAGATCACCTTCCCTTGTCCAGCCACAGTAGAAGTAGAAGAATTTCCCATGAAAAGTTGTTCACCATTTGCAGCCTCATTGTAGGTAGTGAACATCTTCTTGTCCGCACAAATATGACGAGTTGCTCCAGTGTCAACCCGCCATTCCTTGGGATTTCCAACCAAATTAGCCTTAGACACCACAGTAGAGAGGTTGATGTCATTCACTCCGTCAGAGATGTAATCTAGTTCAGTTACATTGGCCTAATTGGTAGTCTTCTTGCTTGTACTTCCATGATCCTTCTTAGGGCGGCGGCAGTCAGAAGCTCGATGTCCAGTCTTGCCACAGTTATAGCATTTTCCTTTGAACTTCTTGTTGCTATCGCCTTGTTTAGGACCATCTCCAGTAAACTTCCTCTTTTTATTATGTGGTTTATGAACTTGTTCAACCACATTAGCCTTGGACTCAATGCGATTTTTCCCATTCCTCTCTTCAGCCTTTCGGTTATCTTCCTCAATTCTTAATCTTACAATCAATTCATCCATGGTCATCTCTTTGCGTTTATGTTTTAAATAATTTTTGAAATCTTTCCAAGCCGGTGGTAACTTTTCCACTAAAGCAGTGACTTCGAAAGACTCGCTAAGAGACATACCTTCTGAATGAATATCATGCAAAATTAATTGAAAACTTTGAACTTGAGAAATTACCGTTTGGGAGTCTACCATAACAAAGTCCAGAAATTTACCGACGACAAATTTCTTCGTGCCGGCATCCTCTGTCTTGTATTTCTTCTCCAAAGAATCCTACAATTCTTTTGCTGACTTCAGAGGACTGTATACATTATATAGCATGTTGTCAAGGCCATTAAGGATGTAGTTTCTGCACAGGAAATCTGAATGTTTCCAAGCATCTACAGCGGCAACAACTTGCCGATCACTTTCACCCTTTTTAAGTGCTGGAGCCTCTTCATAGAGAAACCGGGCCAAATTAAGAGTTATAAGATAGAACAACATCTTCTGCTGCCATCTCTCAAACTCAGTACCGTTAAATTTTTCTGATTTTTCTCCATGATTTATTGATACATGAACATGGTTCTGGATAGGGACCGGTGTTGGTGTAACAATCGGAGTACCACTACCAGTTGCAGTTTCCGTTGTAGTAGCCATAATCTCTGATTACAAAAATCAGGAAAAATTAAAACACAAATTAATTTTCTAGTTACTAAAATAAATTATAACACAAAATAATTTTATTTTCCTTGTTACTAAAACTAGAAAAATAAAATACCACAATAATTTTCTGTAACACAAATTTAATATTCTGCAATTGTTAATAACACCAGTATATTACTACTAGTTATCAAAGAAAAGAGACAGTATATTACTACTATCTGTCAAATAGCATAAAACACTATTTATTTTTCCAACAAGAATATATCTTTATGAAATTACAAAAAATTAAATACAATGAAGATACCAAAAGAATCTGTCTTAAGATTATTGGACAATCTTCACTGTATTTAAATAGAATAAATTTTGTTGCGTACTAAACAACAACCAGAATATAAAGAAATAAAGGAAATGAGAGAATTTGTTTGATTACAAAAATCAAACTCGAAATATTAAATAAAAAAAATAAAAACAGATTTTATTTTGTTACAAAAATAAAATTAAAAACTGATTTTAAATAAATAATAATAACTCCGAAAATAAATTAAATAACTTACTTGATTAATTCTTGAATATTATTCTGATCAAGTGCAGTGTTTGACACTGTGTCTTTAAGACAGCTTCGTCCTCTCCACGGTGCTTTCAGAATGTGGACGTTTATCTCCTAGGATGAAATGATCAACTACAAACAATAGTAGCACTACAAATTGTTTGCCTAACGAACACACTAAGTGTTTACACTCTTTCTTTTAGAAATTAAATGCACCAGAATGCAGAGATTTATAGCAGAAGATGGAGTACGAAAATTGGAGTAGAAATCCAAATGAGGGGCTAGTCTATTTATAGGCAAAATTGTGGCTATTAGTTTTGAATTAAACATGTGCAAAACCTGTTCAATTTAAATAGATAGGCACTGTTTGGACAGGTTGAAACCTGTTCGGTTTTGAATTTAAACAGATTTAAATCTGTTGGGTTCAAAAACGGAAGGGACCTGTTTGGGTGTACAGCAAAAAATCGTACCAGTTTATTTCAGGTTTAATTTGAATTCTGGATTTTATTTTACCAAAAAATAAAATAAAATTCAAATGTATTTTGCCCAAAAAGATAGATATTGGGCCGAACAAGCCCAACCCAACCACACACCAAGCCCAGGCCCAGCCCACCCGGACGGCGGCGCGCGCGTGCATGTGTGGTGATTTTTTGGTCCAATGGGTCTAGCCCATTTTGCCCATAACCTCCCTCTCTAAAACACTTGGGTACCCCTTGGGGCACACCCCAAGTACCAAACTCATGCCTTATAAACCCATTCAAAACTTCCCACCAAATCAATGTGTGACAAGCCTTATTCAATCCTTTAAGGATTTTCCACCAAAACTCCATTTCCATGGAGCATACTTTGGCTTCAATTTCCCATTCACTTGGTAATGGTTTTGAGCAACCAAATATACCACATGAATCACAACGCGGCATAGAACGCATTACCACTTTGACCCGCAAAAATCGACGCCAGGGTCCCACCTAAATAGTAGACCAAACTTAGGAAAAAATTCTGGTTTTACCCAGAATTTTATAACCATTTCCAACAATAGTTACATATAAGGTTGCAAATGAATAGAGCCGTTCGTAAACGGGCTCGAATTCAGTTCGGTCAAAGCTCGTTTAAACTCTATTCGTTAATTTTTATTTTATATTTTTGTATTCAAGCTCGAGCTCGAGCTCGAGCTCGTTAAATTTTTGAATAAATAAGCCCAAACATTTTAAAGTTCGGCTCATTAATTGGCTCGTATAAGATTTATCATTTATATATTAAATAATATATAAAAATATGTATAAAAAATAAGATAAATATGTTAATATATTTAAAAAATATAAATGTAAATAATAGTTAACTATAGATAGTAAATTTATATAATAGTAGTAGTAAATATTATTATTTTAGTAAAATATTAACTTTTTTTTTTAGTATGTTTATATATATTGTATATATAATTGTATAATCAAACTTGTAATTGTAATTTTAGTCTCATACGCAAGTGTGAATTTATAAAATTTTTAGCTCATCAAGGCTCATGAACATGCTCGAGCTTGAGTTAAGCCTAAGCCAACTTGACTCGAACTCGGTTCTTCAAATTTTTATTGAGTTTGAGCTCAAGTTCAAACTCGTTAAAATCTTAATAAATAAGCCCAAATATATTAAAGTGTGAGTTGGAAAGATATGGCTTGACCCATTATTAGATATATACAATCTGTGTAGATATTATCAGAATTAATGTGGTTGTTATCTCACAATTAGAAGATTAGATTTGATCAATATCCTACCCTAATTATAGGATATATGATCTATCATGTATAGCTGGCTTTGTGCATATATATTGTAATGTCCATAGTGAATAAAATTCAGAAGAGAATTATTCTCCAAACGTGTTGTTTGACATGGTATCAGTGCCAGGTTCCGTCTTCGAAGAATTATATTAGAAGTTGGAGTTCGAATCTGGGATCACGTTTGGTGTTTTGTTTTTTTTTTCCTGTTTATTCCGCTGCAGATTTAGTGTTTCTTCTTTACCACTATGTCTGGTTTGATCGACACTGATAAGGGTTCTCAAAAGGAGGATAAACCCATACCCTTCTTTATTGGATCTCATATACATGAGTCCTCTTATACATCTCTCATCACTCCTGAACGACTTGATGGAACAAACTACATGGAATGGTCTCTAAATGCAGAGATCAAGATCCGTGGCAGAAAACACTGGGGATACATCATAGGAACCAGAGTAGCTCCAGCAGATACCAAGTCGGAGGCATATGAAGTCTGGGATGATGCAAACTCCCTGGTTAAGTCCTGGCTCCTTGATGCAATGACAAAGGATATTCGATCTATTTTCCTTCGTCTCCCTACTGCACAGAAGATATGGGAAGCCATCAAGCGTACATATACAGTCGAGCAACATGCGTCCAAGGGCTATCAACTCCACTGTGAGGTAATTTCTATACGTCAAAATGGGGGTTCCATCATCTCTTATTTTGGGAAATTACTGAGGATATGGCAGGAACTTGATGCTATTGATGAATGTATCATGGAGTGCGCCAATGATATTTTAACATATACCACAAAGGTTAATTCTCAACGTGTGTATATATTTTTGGCTGGCCTCGATTCTCAACTTGATGGAGTTCGTGGACGTATTCTTAGTACCAAACCACTCCCCAACCTACATACAGTTTATGCAACTGTTTGTGTGGAAGCTAGTCGTCAAGGTGCTATGTCTGGAGACAAGATTGGAGAAGGGGCTGTCATGGTGACTAGAACAGCTTCCACTTCCAAGAAAGACCTGAAATGCACTCACTGTAATGGAACTGGACATATCATAAACACTTGTTTCAAACTTCATGGCTATCCAGATTGGCATCCTAAGGGCAAGAAGGCTTCTCAGACCCCCTCTCAACCGAAGGGAAATCTCACAACTGCATTGCGCTTTAATGCTCACTCAGGTATGTCACTTACTAGCAATAGTGACTGGATCATTGACTCAGGTGCAACAAATCATATGACTTGTGATCGATACCGATTTAGTCATTTTTCCTCTAAATGTCCTCAAACCTCCATCACCAATGCCAATGGTATATCGTCTCCAGTCATGGGGATTGGTACCGTTCAAATATCTCCTAGTTTAACCATTCAAAATGTCTTATTTGTGCCTTCACTAAACTGCCATCTTCTCTCTGTTCCCCAATTAACCATATCTCATAATTGTAGTACTCTGTTTTTTCCTACTCACTGTGTATTTCAGAACATCCATACCAAGGAGAAGATTGGCAGTGGTAAACAAAGTGGAGGGTTATACTATCTGGAAGATGGGTTCTCGTCTACCAAGAATGGAAGAGCTCATGTTGCAAATACAGATTTACAGCCTCAAAATAAGACGGCAATTTGGATATGGCATCGAAGACTTGGCCATCCTTCATTTCACTATCTCAAACGATTATTTCCCTCTTTATTTCGTGGCTGTATGGTTTCTGATTTCCATTGTGAAACTTGTGTAATGGCAAAAAGCCACCGTACCTTTTTCCCATTAAGTAATAATCAAGCCACAACACCATTTGCATTAGTTCATTCTGATGTCTGGGAGCCAGCTTTAGTTCCCACTCTTAATGGAATGCGTTGGTTTGTTACTTTTGTTGATGATTGCACACGCATGATTTGGGTTCATCAAATGAAACACAAGAGTGATGTTTGCTCCATTTTCAAACAGTTTCATCAAATGGTACTCACACAGTTCGGCATCTGTAACAACCCCGCGGGGGGACCTCGCTACAGTTCGGACTCGATTTTGTGTCACGGTTCTAAATCTTGAACCAAAGAGTCCAAATCCGGCAAATCGTTTTGAGAAAACAGATTTTTGAAAGAAGTGCCAAACATGGACTGCTTTGCCAGATACATAGTCGCCACCTAAATGTTTTATTTTGGGAAATTTAGGAAACCCTGACTCGTTGCCTAAGGCCACGTGTCCGTTATCACCAAAGTTGCCTCGGCTCGGGAACTTGGGTACGATTGGGGAAGGTCACTTCGTGAGCACCCCCGCTCGCCCGATCAAAGATCGGCCTCTACTAACCATGATATCTAGCTTTGAAAACGTTATGTGTTCTTATTCCGGTTATTAGCCTAGATTTACTATGTGATGCGCACAGCATACAAGTATAGACTAGATCGCCTGAATTGGAACAAAACATTTCATGTTTGTTTTTGAAAATGGTTTGATGGTGCTACTCGCAAGTAGGCTAAGACGTGAATTTGCCACCCTCAGGTGGGCTTAGAAAAGATGGTTTTGCCACTATCTAGTGGCTTAAGACTCACAGTCAATGCATTGTTCCAATCCAAAATACCCAACCTTCACCCACAGGCATTCAAGCAGTTATATCACATAAGCACATAGCCTCATGGTAAGCATGCTATCATGGCAGTCACTCACACACATGCAAGGATGCTAAAGCATAAAGCTTACCGAGTACTCCAAGCCAAAACAGAAGCTAATTAGAAATCCATGCATGATCCTAATTATACAGAAATGCCTAATGCAACACATGCAAAAATGTAACCATAGCGGGCTCGACTATTCTAAACATGGCATATGAGATGTGACAGTTAACAAGTATTCAATTTGGAATTGAAATACAGATGCAGTTAGTATGGTGCGCCGAGCCCGGTGCATGCAAGACAGATGAATAAATGCAAACATACTATCATACTGTATGCTAATTGAAACATGCCCTAATCTAACCATCATAAGCTGGTAAATAAAAGGGAGAAAGACGTGGGGTTGGAAGACATACATCACACACACGCACACTTATTACAACATTGCCCTCGCGCAGAGGGTCCAAATAAATAATACAGTCCCGAATAAATACAGTCCGGAATAAATACAAAATCCTAATTAATTAACAAATTTAACTAGGAAAGCTATAAATTGGCATGCAAGCCAGGGACTGCCTCGACTCTGCTCCGAATGATGAATGATGCATGTTCGGGTTGCTTGGCGTGGAAATCCATTACGATGCCCCAATTAGCCTCTGTTTGCAATTGATGTCGGAATGTTGTGCAAGGCTTTTGAAAGCTGCTGACTTCTGATTTGCTGCAACAAAGAGCAGGAAAGGGGCATAGCAATATATTTTCACATATGTATGCATGCCTCGATCCTCGTGCCACCAATCACGCATATTGATGCATGATGGCCGAGAAGTCGAATTGCACAACTCAATATGGAATGAATGCACATGAAAACACAACAAGACCAAGACTCCATCATGGATAATCCGGAGTGTCGGTGACTGGGAATTGAGACACGTTCGGTCACTCGAAGTACGAAACGTCCCTCGTTTCCCATGCTCGGGCTAACTCCTATCCCAAACACAATGCAATATGCATGGCATGCATGAATGCAACTAAGATACAACCTAACATGCACAATGCTATGAAATGGCATACACGATGCACGAGGTAACATGGCATACACAATGCGCTAACATACAACTTAGCATACACAATGCTATGAAATGAAATGGCATACACGATGCATAATGGACTTACACCAATACGAATGGACCTCAGCCACACTCACATAGGAGGCCATTAGATGAAAATGAGACACTCGAAATGCGCGCACATATGCACGCGAACCGAGGACCGAACCTAAGGCACAAATGCCACTCTAACAAAGCATGGCAAGGCATGGAATATGGTATACAAGCATGAAAATTTCAGTACCAAAATGTGATGCAAAACAGCCCCGAAATATGGAAACATGGCACCCGATGCATGAAATGGTCCCGAAACACAAAACTATGCACATGGAATGACCTATGGCTATGCAAAGCATGCATTATTTGAACATGAAGTGTGAAGATAGAATCAAGAAAGTCTCAAAACAAGCATATTTACAGTTTTAAGCAAGGCCAAACAGTGAACACAAACTGGACTAAGCTAGCATGCAAAAATGGCCCCGAAAGAGAGATAATGAAGCAAGTAATAGCTGCTGGCCCTAAATGGCAAAGAGCCCTTCAACAAAGTTGAAGAGGGACTCAAAATGAAGCGCTTTACAGTTTACAACAAGCCACGAAAACAAACACAAGTATGGCTAAACTATTATGTAAGAAATGGGCCAAAAGGGAGACAAAGAAGCAAGTGATGGTTTCTGACCTCAAACAGAGGAGGGCCTTTCAACAAAGTTGAAGAGGAGCCCAAAACATGGTATTTTACAGTTGGTGACCAAATCCAAAACAGTGCACATGCAAGCTTAAAATACTATGCAAAATAAGGCCTAAAAAGAGGTTTAAACACAAAGAGAAAAAAGGAAGCCTCAAACAACAAAAGACCCTTGATCAAACATGAAGAGGGAGTCAAAATAAGGCTATTTACAATTTGGACCAGAGCCCAAAAATATAAGCACAAGAGGCTAACAAAGCATGCAAAAATAAGGCCAAAAGAGGGGTAAAGAGGCAAGTGACAAAAGGAAGCCTCAAACAGTGAAGAGCCCTTCAACAATGTTAAAGAAGGGCTCAAAATAAGCCAGTTTACAGTTTATAACCAAACTCAAAACAGTTTACAAATGAGCCTAAAATACTATGCAAGAAAGAGGCATACAAGAGAGGTAAAGAAGCAAGTGGTAGCTAGAGACCTTAAACATGGAAGGACCCTAAAACAAAAATGAAAAAGACCTCAAAATAATGCTATTTTCAGTTAGGGTTAGAGCCCAAAAATGCAAGCACAAAGAGCTAAAATATAGATCAAAATAGAGCAAGGAAAGAGAAGAGGAAGACTTACCCTTGAAGAACCAAACTTCAACAACTCTTGGTGCAAGAAATGTTGTTCCTAAGCTCTGGAAATGGCCCTCAAGCTGCTGGAATGGAGTGAGGAGGAGTGGTGCTATGGCTTGTAGAGTAAAGGGTGTAGGACTTGAGGGTTTGAAGGTTGGAAGAGAGGGAGAGGAAGGTGTATGTATGTAAAGCTCTTAGGCAATTTTTTCCAACTCCTAAACACAGCTGGGAGTGCTGGTTATATAGGCAAAAGAGGGGGGAGAAAAGGGGGGGAATGGATTTCAAATTTCCCCCCAAAAGTGCAGCCCCCCGGATACACAATCTAGGGGGAAACAAAATACAGATTTGTAATGTACCAGAGGAGGGGAGCAAGGCTGGCCTGGTATTTAAGTTGCAGGTGGCCGGCCGGCCCTCCCCATGGCCGGTCGGCCAAGGGTCAAAAGGTTCAAGTGTGATTAGTGGTCGGCCATGCCAAAAAGAGGGCCTCCCATGTGTGCACAACACAATCATGTGGTCAAAAATTGGAGAAAGTGAACCAGGAGAGAGAAAAGGCCACTTTTAGGAGGGGTTCAAAAGGTTCAAGTGCAATTACTGGCCAGCCACCAAATATTGGTGGCCTCCCAGATGTGTACAACACAAATATGGGGTTTAGGTTTAAAGAAAATGGCCCAAGGGTGGTCAACATTGGCTTTGAAGTGAGAAAAACGGGCGACGGAGGGCGATGAAGGAATAAAACTGGTTGTCAGAACAATTACTGGCCTCCCACCCCTCTACGACCTTTCTAACAATGAAATAGAGGCCCCCACCAAAAATGAACCAAAACCGATGCAAAATGAAGGTTCGGGGGCCAAAACGCGCAGCCCGGGGCCCCGAAAACTGACTGTTAGGCATCGGAAGTGGTGTTCGACCACGAAGTTGGTCTCTCGGACCACAGTGTCCCTCAAAAGGGAGTAAATAAGATGCATGCCAAAAACCGGAGCAAACGGAGATAGTTAAGCGGTCCCGAACCGAGGCACACGGCCAACGGCTCCGAAAAAACGGAAATTGGACTCTAAACGGGCAAAATGGCCTACGACCATGAAACGTAGCCTATGGCCACTGAGAGATGGTCTACGAGACCTCTCCCTCCCTTCTGGAAGAGAAACAGAGAAAACCGAGCCTGGTTCGCAAACCGAGGCAAAGCATGAAAGAGTCTGGAAGTTCGGAGGCAAACCTCGCAGCCGAGACTCTGAAACCTCTGAACGAGCACGATATGCAACATCACCAAGCGCTCAATCGGTGACGTCTGAGTCTTAAGGTCGGTCAAAAATGGGGTGTCTACAGTTGCCCCTCTTTGACAGAACTTGAAAGTCATAAGTGACGGGAGTGAATGTCAAAGCCCAGAGACGACCCATTTTTGACAAGGCCGAAGACTTAGACAAACAGGTGAGATAAACAGAGATGTGCCCGCAGGCGTGCCCGTAGGCAGGGGGCAAAAATGCAAAACGGTATGCACAAGGCCAGATGTGACTTGATGATCATGCAAATGCAGCGAGCTGTAATGAAGCAAGTATTCGCAAATAGATGCAACAGTTTTAAGCAAGAATGCAAAGCAACAACTACATTTCATGCAGTTAGGAATGCAGAGAATTATTCAATTCTCGTTGCGTCTCACACGGAGAAGATACGATACCTGCGCGATTCGTCTGGTC
This sequence comes from Camellia granthamiana, assembly GCA_036172215.1. Taxonomy (NCBI): domain Eukaryota; kingdom Viridiplantae; phylum Streptophyta; class Magnoliopsida; order Ericales; family Theaceae; genus Camellia; species Camellia granthamiana. The sequence goes on along the minus strand of CM069908.1, from coordinate 40,882,739 downwards.
GCACCAGCCTCAAATGAACCGTACATACAATATCGTGCCTGCAAAAGAAAGAAACTTAACAAGCACAACATATCTAACAACATATGTTCAATGTGATATCGAATGCAGACAATCGCGGTGTCGATGGAAAAGTGCATCGCAATGCGGGAAGAAACACGCGTAACAACGCGAGTTTAAGCACGGAGGCTTGGTGATATCAAAGAGACGTGCATAACAATGCAAGTATGTGCATGAGAATGTAAGTTATGTGCATGATAATGCAGAACAAGCGTAAACCAAGATGTATGTTTGTCACAAAACAACGAGCAAGGAAATGCGCGTTTCGGCGAGGGCGACTCGATCGCGGCCTCCGGTTCACCTCCCGGAGAGGTTACAACATGTTGAAAAGGATATATCTCACTTTCGATGAGTAATGATGAGACATGCATCGGAAGTTGAAGCTGAGGTTCCGGCGGAGCGATTTTGCGACAGGAAGTGCACTTCTCTTGTACTTTTTCAGGTCCCGGGGACTCCAATCCTCCCCAAAATTTGCAGGGACCTCAGGGGGCATGTGGGGAACACCACCGGCCAGTTTTCTTTCCAAGGGGAGGCCATCGGCCAGTTTTGGTGGAGAGAGGTGGCCGGCCTGCCAGAAAAGGTGGCCGGCCGGCCACTTAGGCCAAATCCGGGGCAATTTTGTACTTTTGCTCTCCTTTCTTTAAATCCATTCGGCCAAAGCACTTTTCCTCACAACTCCAACTCTGAAATTGCCTCCTCTACCTTCCTAGAGCATTTTCCCTCTCAGATCTGTGCTCTGTATGCGTTTTCCAACGTCCCGCGCAAGTTGTTTTCGCGAAATCTTTCAGTTTTAAGCACTTTGAACCGATTAAATTTTGATTTCAGTACTTCTTTTCTCATTTTCGCCACTTGAGGTGAGTTTGTCTCAACACTTGGAAGATTTTCTCGGGAGTTGACTTTTGTTGACTTTTTCATTTCCCGAGAGTTGACTTTTGTTGACTTTTTCCAATTTTGGCTCATTTTTGCTCATTTTTGCCCCTTTTGCAGATTTTCTGAAATGGATGGTCATTTCCCTCACGGTGGAGGTCCTCCGGGCGTCGGAGATGATCCCGATATCATGGCTCTGCCTCCGAGGGTTCGACCCTTCATACCCGAGAGGTACGACCCACCGGCACATATTCTTCCGCGGGCTGTTTTCTATCACTTCACCGATTTCGACGAGCGAGCACCCGGGGATCTCCTTCTGCGAGAGCCAAAGTATCACCTCTCCCATGAGGCACGAGAGGTATTTACTTCATTCTTACCTTTTTTGCAACATATTATGAATTTTTCATGCATTCCGTGCCTTTGCCATGTTTGTCTGCTTATCTTGAGTACACAGCTTATTCAGAATGTTTAGTCTATGACATAGCATTCTATTTACATTCTGAACACACAGTTCAATCGTTTGAATTTCTGAACACTCAACCCATAAATTGATTGTGAACACACGGCACACACTGGTTGAGAATAGAACACGCAGCCCAAACTCTGATTTTCTGAACACACAGCCCAAATTGAAGGTGACCATGCAGCACACACTGATTGAGAGTTGAACACGCAGCCCAAACACTGATTTTCTAAACACATAGCTGGAACTAGAGGTGAACACGCAGCACACACTGATTGAGAGTTGAACACGCAGCCTAAACACTGATTTTCTGAACACGCAACCCAAATTGAAGATGAACACGCAGCACACACTGATTGAGAGTAGAACACACAGCCCAAACTCTGGTTTTCTGAACACGCAGCTCGAATTGAAGGTGAACATGCAGTTCACACTGATTGAGAGTAGAACGCACAGCCCAAACTTTGGTTTTCTGAACACACGGTCCAAATTGAAGGTGAACACGCAGCACACACTGATTGAGAATTGAACACGCAGCCCAAACACTGATTTTCTGAACACACAGCTCGAATTGAAGGTGAACACGCAGCACACACTGATTGAGAGTTGAACACACAGCCCAAACACTGATTTTCTGAACACGCAGCCCAAATTGAAAGTGAACACGCAGCACACACTGATTGAGAGTAGAACACGCAGCCCAAACTCTGGTTTTCTAAACACACAGCTCGAATTGAAGGTGAACACGCAGCACACACTGATTGAGAGTTAAACACGCAGCCCAAACACTAATTTTCTGAACACGCAGCCCAAATTGAAGGTGAACACGCAGCACACACTGATTGAGAGTTGAACACGCAGCCCAAACACTGATTTTCTGAACACGCAGCCCAAATTGAAGGTGAACACGTAGCACACACTGATTGAGAGTTGAACACGCAGCCCAAACACCGATTTTCTGAACACGCAGCCCAAATTGAAGGTGAACACGCAACACACACTGATTGAGAGTAGAACGCACAGCCCAAACTCTGGTTTTCTAAACACGCAGTCCAAATTGAAGGTGAACACGCAGCCCAAACACTGATTTTCTGAACACACAGCTCGAATTGAAGGTGAACACGCAGCACACACTGATTGAGAGTTGAACACGCAGCCCAAACACTGATTTTCTGAACACGCAGCCCAAATTGAAGGTGAACACGCAGCACACACTGATTGAGAGTAGAACACACAGCCCAAACTCTGGTTTTCTGAACACACAGCTCGAGCTAGAGGTGAACACACAGCACACACTGATTGAGGGTTGAACACGCAGCCCAAATACTGATTCTCTGAACACACAGCCCATTCATTTCATTTACACGCAACTCATTCATTTCATTTGCACGCAGCTTATTCATTTCATTTGCACGCAGCTTTGTTCGTTTCATTCTAAAATGTTGAAACACGTATTCATTCTGAATGCAGGTGACTTCTCGCACTGTGCGGGGATATGGCTCTACCGCGGCAAGAGATTGGTATGCCGAGCTCCCGGAGGCTGTCCGGGATTTGGTTGACTTGGCAGGGTTTGGACCCTTCTGTACTGGACTATCTCGTTGTCCTGCCCGGAGGACGTTGATGGCCGCCTTGGTGGAGAGATAGTGGGACACCACCAACTCCTTCCATTTTTCTGCAACGGGGGACTTGACTATGACCCCGCTTGACTTTGCTGTATTGACTGGCCTTGACGTGGGAGGTTGGCCCATTCCTTACGACGAGGACATGGGCGAGTGGGAGACCGCTTGGATGTATTTATTGGGGGTTCGCCCGCCTGTTGATAGGTCTTCGGGCAGGGTCTGATACACTTGGTTCTCTTCCCATTTTTGGAGGGTGGAGATGGAGCCCGGGACTCCTGAGGAGGCAGCATAGTATGCCCGTGGTTTTCTGATGTTCCTCTTCGGGACTACTTTGTTTGCCGATAGGGGGAACACTGTTCGGCTATATCTGTTGAGTGCTTTGGTGGACCTATCACAGGTCAGACGGTATGATTGGGGTGGCGCCGGCTTGGCTACTCTTTACTGCTACATGAGTGCGACCTCCCGCGGATGGGGGGACTTACTTGGCGGCTATTGGAGAGCCTGGGAGGTACTTTCCGCCCTCTTGATTTATATTTCTGCTCCTCATTACTTGTACATTGCACACACGGCGCACTCTATACTTTGTATTTTGCCCTCAGCACTTTGCATTTACATTCTGCACTGTTTTCCACAGTTATGGGTCTATGTGTACTTCCCGACATTAGCCCCGGAGTTGGTGGTAGAGGGGCCCCTCGTGACCCCGTACTCACTTGTGTTTGAAGGCCAGCATCGGCCAAGACCTCGGGAGTCTCTCCTTTATCTACGGCAGTACTTCGACACGGTGCGGTCGACGGAGGTATTTCAGAACTCTCAGTCCTTTCTGTTTTCATCTTTGATTTGTCTTGTACTTTCCCGATTTCTGATTGGTTTATGCATCGGTTATCCGCAGATCACATGGCAGCCCTGGGCGCCCTTAGGTGAAGGTCTCCAATTCCAGTTTGCCGGAGGGCGGGGTGCCTCCCAGTACAGGATCCTATTCGAAGGGCCAGTTGGTAGGGCCTGGTTTCTGGGGGAGCGCTTCTTGCGTCAAGTATGGGGCTATACTTCTCAGGACCCTCCCTCAGCACCCCCAGTTGGTATGCGGATTGCTGACAGGCTCTCTTCCCGGGATGTTACTAGTGCTATGCTGGGTACTGACGCCTTACTGCACCTTGAGGAGGGAGATTATGCCACTTACCATCACATATACCTGATGCCTCCATTGACGAGAGTTCGCACTCCTACGATGAGGCCTGCTGGCATGCCATCTTCGAGCCAGGCCCAGGCTCGGGCTGCAGACGCTCCTTTCACCAGCAGGGCTGGTACATCTAAAGGTGGGGGTGGATTTGTTCCCCCGGTTCCTCCGACTTATCCTCACCCTGGATGACCGGACATGTCGATCGAGTTGATGGGGTGGCAGTATGGGACTACTTCTCCAATTCCGATCCCGATAGAGCCTCCGATGCCTGGCCACTGATATGTCAGAGACCCCGACTCACCACCGGTATGTTTTACAGCTTTGATTCATTACTCAGATACTTGGACGTTCATTCCTTTACTGATACCCTTGCCTTTGCATCTGCAGCCCCTCGTTGAGTACATGGATCAGGTGCTCGAGATGGTAGCCTCACTTGAGGGGATGGTCCTGCGGAAAGAGGCGCAGTTGTCTATCATGGGCTTCCAGGTACCCTTTAGTTTTCTGGCATTTATCATACTTCTGATGATATGCTGATTTTGAACATTCTACTGCATTGATAGGCTACTCGTGTAGAGCACATCTGACACACATCCCACTTACACGCTGTATTTACGTGTACCTACTTCATGTAGTTTTCTTGTATCTGCATCTGATGTACATGTTTGAGCTGATGTATTCAAATTGAACTCTTTATTTTCAGATGCCTCCGGTATATGCTCAGCCGCAGGCCGGGCCACCTGGGCCTTCTTGGGGAGGTGGACCATTTGGGCCTTTTCGAGGAACCGGGCCATCCAGGCCTTTTCGAGGGGCTGGGCCATCCAGGCCTTTCCGAGGAGCCCGGGGAGGGGGGTCGTCTCGCAGACGCAGGGCACACATCATAGGGGAGGAGCCCGGTGATGATGAGGAGGAGGAGGCTGCAGATCGTCAGTCGGAGACATCTGCTGACAGAGAGGGTGGCTCCGACCCTGGTTCGGGGAGTGGAGGCGAGGCTGAGGGGGATCCCGAGGATAGTAGCTCCGACTCGGATGATGGTGGTGGTGCAGAGGCTACTTCGCAGAAGAGGATGAAGAGGGCCTCTTATTCCTGCTCCTGAGAGCATTGATGCTGCAGTCCCCTGTTTTATTTACCTTTTTGCTAGTAGTTGTAGCACATTGTACACTATTAGGCAGTTTTATTTTCTGTAAAACTTGTACCTTTGTTTGTAAAATGTGTTGTAACAAAGAAAGCATGATGGGATGAAACGGCTTTTTGAAAAAGTGTTGTATTTTATGTTCTCAGCATCGCATCGCATCATTTTGCACAAGAATGAGATTTGAATGGAAACGTGCATTGTGTATTTACCAGGTCAGGTAGTGAACTGACACAACAAACCAAACAACTTAACTTACTAAGAAGTAACAAAACCTTAGCAAGTTTATAACTCTATAAGCAAAATACAACAAATTCGACAATTCGATAAACAAGACTCAACAAAATTTGTTTAAACGAGAAGTAACAACTCAAAACACGAAACACGACAGCTCGACAAAAACTTACAACTCGATAAGCAAAACGACAACTCGATAAGCAAGACAACAACTCGATAAGCAAAACTTGACAAAACATAGTGTATTTCGGACGATTTGGGCAACGGAACGCGTCCGAAACAAAGGAAAGCCTTCGACACACCCGATGCATGGCAATGCTTGGAACTTTCCTTTGGAGGGTAAAACAGGGCCAAAGACACACATTGGAGCATGGCCGGCCACTTTTGGGAGCCAGCCGGCTAGTTTTTTGTATTTGAGGAGAGAAAGGTGGCCGGCCTGCTAGAAAAGGTGGCCGGCCGGCCACTTAGCTCTCCAACCACCAAATTTTTGACACGTGTCCCCCGAATAGTGTCTTATCCTCTTTAAAAGCCCCAACTTCGGGGCTGATTCATTTCATCTTAGTTTTTCACCAAAATGGAGGCCTTTCTCGCCGAAAATCTCACAGTTTGGATGTCTTCTTTAGATGGCTCGGAAAAGTTGAATTTTCGGGGTTTCGGCTTGAATGCACTATTCACGTTGAGCCGCACTCCGCTGCACCTTCCCTTCCTCCATGCCACGGCGAGGTTTTGGAACCCAGTGATGCATGTTTTTAGCTTCAGCGGGCAAGAGGTATGTCCAACTTTCGAAGATTTTCAAGTTTTGATGGAATCTGAACGCTACGAAGAGATTTTGCCTTAGTTTCGCTTCGGCCACGTCCAAGCCTTAGGGGAGATGTGTGGGCTCACCATGCATGATGCTCGGTCTCTGATCTGTAATGGGGAACTGGACATCCTCGGCTTGATCCATTGCTTTTCTGATGCCGGTGACCGCGGCAACCATTATTGGCAAGGTTTTCGGCAACACGCCCTTTGCTTATGTATGCTATCTCACTTTTTGCTTGCCCCAGGCTTTAGTGGATCTAGCGTTCGTCTGATTGAAGTTGCTCAAGGCTTGAAAGAAGGAAAGAGTTGTATCGCCATGACATTGGCCGAGACGTTGATGGGCTTGGATGCTTTCTATCGCCAGGAGACGACCGGATTTGCAGGGAGCCCACTACTGCTGCAGGTAATGTTTCCCTCCCAACCTCACATATATATTGCTCACATCATTCGGCCCTCAGGCTCGGTTTTTTCTCACAAAACCCTTTTCTCGCTTTTCTCTCATCGTACATCTCTCTATTCTTTATTTTCTCATTTTTCATCCCTCCCCAGGTATGGTTGATGGATAAATTGCGGGTTGTGGACTCTTGCCCAACCTACTCAGCTCGCGGCTATTTCTTTCTCCCACGCTTAGTTGACGCCCTTGATGAGGGGTGATGGTTCGACTGGATGTGCAATTTGTCTGCAGATCGCATTGCTTGGCGTTGTCCTTGGCTCAATCTCCCGGCGATGAGCTATAGCATGTCCCGACTGGTCGGGATCCAGTTGATTGGTCTGACCCACTGTGTGTTCTACTTTCCGTTCCGATTCCAACGCCAGTTTGGCCATGATCAGACTTGCCCACCGGAGGGGATAGAGTATCCGGCTGCATTCCCGGTCCGAGGCGCACAACTTGCCCGTTATGCCACAGCATGGAGGACTCGAGAGCTCCTAGCCCCCGCTCCCACTTTCAGTTGTACCTTGTCTGACGAGTGCTGGGACTGGCTCAATGAGGAGGCACAGACTGGGCCCAGCTTGACATCAGAGGCTTCTATGAGCTCCGGGAGGGGGCGCAGGGACACCTGACTTATCCATGCCCCGGATTTATTGCTTTCTTAGTACTTTCAAGTTTTCTTTATGAGTGTAATAAAAAGCAATTTCAATTTGTATACAAGAGCAGGAGAACTTTGTTTTGAAATCAATGAAATTGAAGGTTGTGGGTACTGAAAATTTTCCGCTTTGGTCCAAAAATGGTCTTAGTTGTAAAAAGATTAATTTGAACAAAGTCAACTTTTATTAAAACTTTTCAAAACTATTTTCGGTATGGATCAGAACTGGACATGCCTGAGATCTGTCACTGAGATGCACAACCCCGGATTCCAGCAACTGGAAAGTTGCCCCTAGTCTACATAGCACCGCGGCACTGCACAGCAACGGAAAGTTGCCCCTAGTCTGAAAAGCACTGCACCGGAGATCACAATGAATGCTGATGGACAAGGATGACTGAGATGATCAAATGGACAAAGTTGATCGGGGAAAATGTTTATGGCTGAACTTCAGGATGAAGTTGCCTACGTATCCCAAAGATGGGAATCAAGCCTTACGTAGTTCAGGCTTAGGTTCGCTCGGGTATTTTCACTCTCCTTTTACGCTCTAACTTTTTCCAAGGCCGCCCTTTGCGGGTTTTCAACCTTGCGAGCTCAGTTTTTATAATTTCAAATTTTTTGTGCTCTGAGTTTTGCCTAAGTCGCCCTTTCGGATTTTCGGCCTAGCGAGCCTCTCAAGGGTAATATTTCTTCAACTTGTCCATATTGATCGGTTGTGAAAACTCTAAGCCATCCAGATCCATCAGAACCACAGCTCCACCTGACCAGATACACTTAATGATGTAGGGACCAGTCCAATTGGGTCTGAACTTGCCCCTTGGGTCGTGGATGGGAGCTCGGTTGTCTTTGAGCACCAAATCTCCTTCTTTTAAATTCCTGGACTTAATTTTCTTGTTAAAAGCCCGGGCAATTCTGCGTTGATAACCCTGGACATGGTACAGCGCTTTCAGTCTTATTTCATCAAAAAGCATGAGTTCCTCAAACCTGCTTTGCTGCCAATCTGCCTCGGCTATTTGACATTCAGCCAATACTCGTAATGACGGAACCTCAATCTCAATAGGTAGAACGGCCTCCATCCCATAGACCAATGAATACGGAGTCGCCCCAGTAGAAGTTCTGATTGAAGTCCGGTAGCCCCACAGAGCAAACGGCAGCTTATCTGGCCAGTCCCGGTAGGTTTCCACCATCTTCTGTAGTATGTGTTTGATATTCTTGTTGGCAGCCTCAACCGCTCCATTGGTTTGCGGCCGATAGGTAGATGACTTATGAAAAGCCACGTTGTATTTTTTCAACAAGTCAATCACTTCCTTCTTGAAGTGGGAACTGTTATCTGAAATTATCTCGTTTGGGACCCCGTAGCGACAGATGATGTTGTTTCTGATAAACTTTGCGACGTGTAAAGCTTTCAACACCGCATAAGATTGGGCCTCGACCCACTTCGTGAAATAATCTATCGCAACCAGGATGAACTCATGCCCATTTGACCTCTTCGGAGTGACAGCCCCGATCACATCAATTCCCCAGACTGAAAATGGCCATGGTGAAGTCATGTTGTATAGCTTCGACGGCGGGATGTTCATGCGATTTGCATGAATTTGACACTTGTGGCATCGCCGGACAAAACCGATACAATCCTCCTCCATGGTGGACCAGTAGTAACCCTGCCTGAGGATCTTCCGTGCCAGCATTACCCCGTTCATATGTGCTCCACATTCCCCCCCATGGATGGCTTCCATCAGATGCTTTGACTCTTCGACATCAACACACAGCTTATGCATTCCCAGATAACCTCTCTTATACAGCTTACCCACACAGATGATGAACTGAACGGCCATTCTTTTGATTGCCCTTTTGTCTTTGGCATTTACCCCTGGTGGGTATGTTTCCTTCTCCAAGAAATTCCAAATGTCGTAATACCAGGGGTTTTCGTCCTGAACTTCATCTATAGCAGCAATCGACTCGTAGGCAGGTGCAAATTTCTGGTCAATGATGACTGGACGCATCCGGACTCCACACGGGATGTCTATCATAGAAGATAGAGTTGCCAAAGAATCTGCGAACCTATTGTTCTCTCTTAGTAGATGAGCAAAGTTTAGCTTCTCAAACCAAGGAATTAGCAAGTCCAAGGTCTGGTGATACATCGTCATCTTTTCCTCTTTTACTTTCCAGTCTCTTTTTGCTTGAGACACAACAAGGTTCGAGTCCCCAATGACGTCCAACCGTCTTGCCCCTAGTTCCAGGGCTACTTCTAGACCGGCAATGCATGCCTCATATTCTGCTTCGTTGTTCGAGACTTTGAACCGGAGTTTGAAGGCTAGAGGGATACGGGAATTGTCGGGTGCTATCAGCAACACCCCTATCCCATACCCGTGTTGATTTGACGCTCCATCGAAGTACATCATCCAAGTTTCATCGTCGATGTGCAAAATGGCTTCATCTGGGAATAAGCACTCGACTGTTTCACCCCCTTCTACCGGATGATCGGCTAAGAACTCTGCCACTGCTCTTCCTTTGACTGACTTGCGTGTTACATACTTCAGATCGAATTCGGAGAGCAACAGCAACCAACGAGCTAGCCTACCCGTAAGTGCTAGTTTCTCGAAAAGATATTTGATGGGATCGAGTCGTGAAACCAACATTACAGAGTGAGCTAACAGGTAGTGCCGCAGCTTCCTGGTAGCCCATACCAAAGCCAAGCAAGCCTTCTCCAGTGGTGTGTAGCAAGTCTCATACTCTAGCATCTTCTTGCTCAGATAGTAGATGGCCCTCTCCACTTTGTCTTCAGATTCTTGTGCGAGCATGCAGCCCATGGTGGTCTCAGTCACTGAAAGGTACAATATCAACGGTTTCCCCGGTTCTGGTGGTGATAAAACGGGCGGGTTCTGTAGATATTCTTTAATCTGTTCAAACCCAGCTTGACATCGGCCGTTCCATTGGAACTTCTTTCCTTTCTTGAGGAGACCAAAAAGTGGTTCACAAGTCAAGGTTAATTTTGAGATAAACCGTCTTATGAATTGCACTTTACCCAGAAAGCCTCGCACCTTCTTTTCAGTCCTTGGTGGTGGCATTTCTAGGATGGCCTTGATTTTGGAAGGGTCGACCTCGATGCCCCTTTGTGTAATCAGAAACCCCAGCATTTTTCCCGCTGTAACACCGAATGTACATTTCTGAGGATTCAGCCGCAACTGAAATTCTCTGATCCTTTGGAAAAACTTTTGCAAGGCAGTGTAGTGGCCCTCTCTTTCTTTGGACTTGACAATCATGTCGTCCACGTACACCTCAACCTTTTTGTGGATCATGTCGTGCAATATTGTGGTTGCGGCCCGTTGATAAGTAGCTCCAGCATTCTTCAACCCAAACGGCATGACTCTATAGCAATATGTCCCCTACGGGGTAGTGAATGCAGTCTTTTCCCGGTCTTCTGGTGCCATTACTATCTGATTGTAGCCGGAGAAGCCATCCATGAATGAAAGCAACGCGTGCCCTGCTGTGAAATCCACCAACTCATCAATATGCGGTAAGGGAAAATCGTCCTTCGGACTAGCTCTGTTCAAATCCCTAAAATCCACGCACACTCGGATCCTGCCATCTTTCTTTGGCACCGGAACGATGTTGGCCAACCAAGTCAGATATTCAGATACCAGCAGGAAGCCTGCGTCGATTTGCTTGGTGACCTCTTCCTTAATGTTGAGAGCCCAGTCCGGACGGATCCTCTTGAGTTTCTGCTTGATGGGTCGGGCCTCGGGGTCAAGAGGGATCCGATGCTGTACAATCTCAGGATCGATTCCGGGCATGTCTTCGTAGGACCACGCGAAAACATCTTTGAAATCTTTTAATAAAGCGACTAAGCGCTCGCGTTCCTCCGAAGACAGTGTGGACCCGATCTGGACCAGCCGTGGGTCCTCTTCAGTACCAACATTCACGGTAGTGATTTCATCCATTAGAGGTTTGACAAATCTCTCCTGCTCTTGCTCAATTAAGCGTTGCAAAATCGGAGGAATTTCTTCCTCGTCATTTTCATCAAAATTTTGAAAGTCTGAGTTTATGCAATAAATCAAGGGCACAGAAAAGTACTCAGAAACCACAGCTACTTGATTCTCATTAAGCACATCCAAATCATCCGAATTCTCGGTTACAACAGACTCAAATGAGAAAGAAAAAGACGACCTGGACAAGACTGTGGCATCCGGGTTATCATCCCTAGGATTACCAGACTCAGACTCAGTCGAGCTGGAACCTGATTCCGACTCACAAGACTCGGTGGAATCAGATTCCGACTCACTACCTGACCCGGTACTGCTGGACAAAAATCCCTCTTCAAATTGCCAAGTGAGAGAGGGTGCGATAGATGCATCCAAGATAGCTGCTGGTAGGCTCGCAGCCGTTTCATCCCCAATCATGGAAACCGAGAAGCTATCCCCCAAGCACATTTGGTCGATCGGAGGATCTGAAAGTAGACATGCCAGTGCTACCCCCATTTCAATTTCAGTGCCTTCGGAATCCCCTGCTTTACACTGCTCAACCTCAGCTGATGGGTCCGTCTGCTTTTCGGCAACATCCTCCCCGGGTAATTGCAGGTCAAAAAAGATAACGAAACTTGGCACGCGCTTCTTCTCTGCGTTCAACCATGGCTTTGGGAAGCCGCAAAACGGAAAGTCCTCCCCCTCCCGGACGAAGCGTCCGTTTAGGGTACCCTAAATGGGTCTATGCATCAGCTCAAAAGGCTTCCCAGCCTGCTTTGCTCTGGCTCTTCCAGCCATTTCCTTTCCCTTCCTTACCCAGTCCTCTTTGGTGGGCAGATAACCCAGTCCAAAGGTATGAGGGTTGTGTGGCACTTCGGCCAATGCCGCGACGCCCTTCCGGCCACTCCTTCCTAATCCCATCCCGGGGATGTGTTGTAGCTTGTTCATGAGGTAAACAGATTGAGCACTGACATATACTCCCTCATTCACGGCCATGATATTCTGCACAACCCGAGCCTCAGCCAGAGTAAACCCTGATAAAAACACATCCTCCATGCCGTGCTCTATTTCCAAGACTGGTGTAGACACTTCCGGCGGTGGATGGATTGATGAATTCCCGAAAACAATGGCCACCCCCTTCCCATAAGGGTACTTCAACATTTGATGCAAAGTGGAAGAGACTGCCTTCACCTGGTGCAACCATGGCCACCCCAAGAGTAGATTAAAGGTTGCGGGAACGTCCAAGACGTGGAATTCAATGTTGTGTTGTCCTGGACCAACCTGGGTCTGAATTTTGACAGTCCCCATCACCTCTCTGCTAGTATTATCATAGGCTCTGATCACTTGAGTAGTCGGCACGAAGTCCGCAGGCTTCAACCCAATTGCATACATTGTTCTGGCTGGGCAGACGTTGATGGTGGACCCGGTATCAACAAGTACCACCGGTATCCACTTGTTTCTACATTCCACAGAAATGTAGAGGGGTTTGTTATGATTTGCGCCCTCAGGCGGCAGTTCTTTTTCTGAAAAGGTTAACGTCGGGAAACCTCCTCCCGGAAAGACCAGCCCAACCAGCTGCTCTGGTGTGGTATCTATAGAGAGTTTGGCCTTGTCCATAGCAGATAGGACAACCTGTCTGTGCACTCGTGAAGCCATAAGCAGTCCCCAGATGGAGATGTCTGCTTGTATTTTCTTTAACTGTTTGAGCACAGCCTCCTCTTCAAGTTGTTTCTCTTTCTGCTTCTCAGCTTCCTTGTCCTTCCCAGATGCCTCTGGCTGGTCTAGGTGCGGGGGCTTGAAATACCGCCCGCTTCTTGTCATGTGATCAACCTCATCGAGATACCAGGTGTCATCTGGTTGATTGCTTCCTCAATCCTCGTCTGTGTGGGCAAGACATAAATCGTCGTCTTCCCACCACATCCCGTGAGTGGCCAACAAACATCTGTCTGGCTCCGGCGTCTTCTGTCTTCGTGCCCACGGCACTCTCAATCCCTTCATGGGCTTTGGCTTTCCGGATCCTCTCAGAATCCCAACACTTTTCTTGTTCTACCTGCGTGAGCGCAGTTTGTTGTTCAGCTTTCCCTGCATTCACACTATCCCAGTTCCGAGCGAAATTCTTCGTACCGGCGCTCTCCGGCATTGTACTCTGGCTTTCGGCCCTTCCGGCCACCACTGATACCTTCGCCTCTGCCGGGCCCTGTTCTAGTTGGAACTCTTCCACCACATCCGGTTGATCATCCAGCCATCCAGTGGCCTCTGCCGACTCCTCATAATCGAACCAGTTGACTGCCGCGCCCCCTGATTCTTGGTCATGGAAAAACTGTAAGTTGGCAAAGTCCTCTTCCACAGCCGTCAAATCATCTATCCCCTGCTCAAATCCATCCCCCCGGATCACACACAGCTCTGTCTTCTCTGACAATTCTATACCCGAACCAATCTGGCCTGCTGACAAAATGTACTCACTCGGATCATAGGCTTCCCCAGCGAAATTCCCAGACTGTTCAATCCCAGACTGCACAATTCCACTCTGCTCTGAAATCTGCTCTGCCCCATCTTCGATGGTCACCACCGTTGGCTCTGGTTGGGCTGTGGAGATGTCCAACATGCACAAAGAGTCGGTGCAGTCGGGAAAGAGCACCTCCGGCTTAGGTAGGTGGGATGGGGTGATATAGACACTAGGATCGTAAGACACGACCCCAGTTTGGATAAAGTTGATTCTGTTGGGAGGGGGAGCTTGGTTATGTGGTGGGAGGGGATTTGTCGTGACACTGGGTTTGTCGGGAGGCGCGATCACCTGCTTGTCAATAAGATCCTGGATCTCGTGGCGCAATCTAAAACAACGGTCGGTGTCGTGACCGTGCTGTTGGTGATACGCGCAGTACCTAGCTGGGTCATGAGAGGAAGGGAGTGGATTTGGTAGTGGCCTCGGCTCTAGGGGCGTCAAATGCTGCTTCCTGATTAATACCCCCAGAGCTTTGGACAGGGGCATATATAGGGGTGTGAAGGTTCTTTGGCCTCTGGGCTGGTATTTGGTGGTTTGGGTATTGCTTCCGGATACACCAGAGAAAGGCGTGGCTGCCATGGGTTTCGGAAATGGAGGGGGAATGGTGGTGACCATGCTCACCTCTGAAGTTCTTGCAGTTGCAGCGCCACTCGGGCCTGCATTGTTGTTTCGGTTGAAAGTCCTCCTAGGCTGTTCCCGATCTTGGTCAATCAGACCCTGTTTCATTGCATCTTCAATTTGCACCCCCATCTCGTGTAGATCTGAAAAGGTGGGGAAGGGGAGTACAATCATCTTCTGCATCAATTTTGGTTGGAGATTGCGCACAATCATCCGAATCTGATCCTTATCGGTGGGCCTTAAAGTCATCATCGAGGCCTTTGCCCTCCACCGGGTCACGAAGTCTGAGAAACTCTCTTTGGGCTCCTGCCTTGTTGTTTCGAGATCACGGGTTGTAATCTCAATCTAGGTATTGTAAGAGTATTGCGCAACAAAGGCTTCAGCCATCTCATCCCAACTCCTCTTGACATCATCCTCCAGCTTTGCATACCAGATGGCGGCCACACTCGAGAGGGTCCAGCCAAATAGCGAAAGCTTCTGTGGTCTGGTTAGGCCCATTGGCCGCAATATATCTGAAAATAGCCGGAGGTGGACCATGGGATCCCCGGATCCATCGAAGCGATCAATCTGCGGCATTTTGAATCTATCTGGTAAGGTCACAGCCACATCGGTATATCCGTCCTCGATATCCGGAATAGCCTTTACTCCCTGGGATTTTTTGAATTGCTTCTCGAGCTTGCTCAGTTTCAGTGCTGTATGGTCTATTTCGAACTCGAAGGGAGAGTCCGGGTGGTTGGCGGGTGTATGGGTCTTGGACAGTTGAGACGGAAGTGGGGGCGGAACTGGCCCCGTTGGAAGGTCTGTGTCCCCTTGGATGTTCTGGACATTTGGTAAGGTGTTCTGGGTGTTTGGCAGGGCATTCTGAACAGTAGGTACCTGCTCGGGTAACGGGACCCCTGGTGGAGGAGGTGCTGGGTGTGAGGTTAATGTTCCGGTTTGCTGTTGGAGCCGGGTGATGAGCTCAGCCTGTTGGGCCATGATTGTGGCCTGCTGTTTAGAGAACTCTCCCTGGCGAACAGCATCCTCCTGTATTTGTCTCATGCTCTCCTGCATTTGACGCATCATTTTCCATTCCGGCTACGCTCTGCTGATCCTGCTGACTGACTGGTATATGTATTTCTATGGCAGATACTGAAACCTCAACCTGACTGTTCACTGCTAGGGTAGACCACTGTTCTGGTGACCTCTGCTCAGACACACTGCGCTTTCTTGGCCTTCTCCTGACAACTGGGGGTAGAGAATGAAACACTGGCTGTCCGTCAACCAGATCCTCAGATCAATTGAGCCGACGACCTCTTGTCCAAAGTGCTTGGAGAATATCTACTGGGTCGGAAGCAATTGTGCCAAAACTATCCTAGCAAAAAGATAAATAAAGCAAAAAGGAAATAAATAACCAGATAAACGAACAACATAACAACTTAAAGTAAATACACAACACACGGCTGGGCATACCAACACACGGTCGATAAGCTGAATGCACACTGTCCTCAAACACTGATCATTATCCCTGAATCACTGCCCCCGAAAACTGAATCTGATACCCGCAGATAACTGATTCTCAAACACTGACTGATGCCCGCAAGCTTGATGCCCAAACTCATAAACTGATACATGCATTCCCTGTAGAGACGCACTCTAAAAGCACATAGCAGATAAGTGAGAGCCAAAACACCCCTATGTTGGGGTAGGGTTTCCCTGTCCTATTTTGTCAGGAGCTAGGGTTTCACTACGCACGCAGTGGTTTCAAACAACTTATATCGGGTAAGCAACCTATCCTAGCTTGGAATGGTCACTATGGATCCGAATATGCACTAGGTCGAATGGTCAAAAGGGTGCCCCGGTAAAACCGGGGTTTGTGTTCCCATACTGGCAGAGCCCACAACCGGTCAGCCTTATGGTCATGCCTTGACAAGACAAGCCTCCGGCAAACCGTTCAGGAATAGCAGATGGCAAACACGGTGTCCTAGGCGCACCAATGCAAATGCAATGCAAAGAAACACATAAGTGTAGCCAAAACAAGATATCATGAGTTCGAGTCAAGTTCTCTAAATCCCCAGCAGAGTCGCCAGAAACTGTAACAAGCCCGCAGGGGGACCTCGCTACAGTTCGGACTCGATTTTGTGTCACGGTTCTAAATCTTGAACCAAAGAGTCCAAATCCGGCAAATCGTTTTGAGAAAACAAATTTTTGAAAGAAGTGCCAAACATGGACTGCTTTGCCAGATACAGAGTCGCCACCTAAATGTTTTATTTTGGGAAATTTAGGAAACCCTGACTCGTTGCCTAAGGCCACGTGTCCATCATCACCAAAGTTGCCTCGGCTTGGGAACTTGGGTACGATTGGGGAAGGTCACTTCGTGAGCACCCCCGCTCGCCCGATCAAAGATCGGCCTCTACTAACCATGATATCTAGCTTTGAAAACGTTATGTGTTCTTATTCCGGTTATTAGCCTAGATTTACTATGTGATGCGCACAGCATACAAGTATAGACTGGATCACCTGAATTGGAACAAAACATTTCATGTTTGTTTTTGAAAATGGTTTGATGGTGCTACTCGCAAGTAGGCTAAGACGTGAATTTGCCACCCTCAGGTGGGCTTAGAAAAGATGGTTTTGCCACTATCTAGTGGGCTTAAGACTCACAGTCAATGCATTGTTCCAATCCAAATAACCCAACCTTCACCCACAGGCATTCAAGCAGTTATATCACATAAGCATATAGCCTCATGGTAAGCATACTATCATGGCAGTCACTCACACACATGCAAGGATGCTAAAGCATAAAACTTACCGAGTACTCCAAGCCAAAACAGAAGCTAATTAGAAATCCATGCATGATCCTAATTATACAGAAATGCCTAATGCAACACATGCAAAAATACAACTATAGCGGGCTCGGCTATTCTAAACATGGCATATGAGATGCGACAGTTAACAAGTATTCAATTTGGAATTGAAATACAGATGCAGTTAGTATGGTGCGCCGAGCCCGGTGCATACAAGACAGATGAATGAATGCAAACATGCTATCATACTGTATGCTAATTGAAACATGCCCTAATCTAACCATCATAAGCTGGTAAATAAAAGGGAGAAAGACGTGGGGTTGGAAGACATACATCACACACACGCACACTTATTACAACATTGCCCTCGCGCAGAGGGTCCAAATAAATAATACAGTCCCGAATAAATACAGTCCGAATAAATACAAAACCCCAATTAATTAACAAATTTAACTAGGAAAGCTATAAATTGGCATGCAAGCCAGGGACTGCCTCGACTCTACTCCGGATGATGAATGATGCATGTTCGGGTTGCTTGGCGCGGAAATCCATTGCGATGCCCCAATTAGCCTCTGTTTGCAATTGATGTCGGAATGTTGTACAAGGCTTTTGAAAGCTGCTGACTTCTGATTTGCTGCAACAGAGAGCAGGAAAGGGGCATAGCAATGTATTTTCACATATGTATGCATGCCTCGATCCTCGTGCCACTAATCACGCATATCGATGCATGATGGCCGAGGAGTCGAATTGCACAACTCAATATGGAATGAATGCACATGAAAACACAACAAGACCAAGACTCCATCATGGATAATCTGGAGTGTTGGTGACTGGGAATTGAGACACGTTCCGTCACTCGAAGTACGAAACGTCCCTCGTTTCCCGTGCTCGGGCTAACTCCTATCCCAAACACAATGCAATATGCATGGCATGTATGAATGCAACTAAGATACAACCTAACATGCACAATGCTATGAAATGGCATACACGATGCACGAGGTAACATGGCATACACAATGCGCTAACATACAACCTAGCATACACAATGCTATGAAATGAAATGGCATACACGATGCATAATGGACTTACACCAATACGAATGGACCTCAGCCACACTCACATAGGAGGCCATTAGATGAAAATGAGACACTCGAAATGCGCGCACACATGCACGCGAACCGAGGACCGAACCTAAGGCACAAATGCCACTCTAACAAAGCATGGCAAGGCATGGAATATGGTATACAAGCATGCAAATTTCAGTACCAAAATGTGATGCAAAACAGCCCCGAAATATGGAAACATGGCACCCGATGCATGAAATGGTCCCGAAACACAAAACTATGCACATGGAATGACCTATGGCTATGCAAAGCATGCATTATTTGAATATGAAGTGTGAAGAAAGAGTCAAGACAGTCCCAAAAAAAACATATTTACAGTTTTAAGTAAGGCCAAACAGTGAACACAAATAGGACTAAGCTAGCATGCAAAAATGGCCCCGAAAGAGAGATAATGAAGCAAGTAATAGCTGCTGGCCCTAAATGGCAAAGAGCCCTTCAACAAAGTTGAAGAGGGACTCAAAATGAAGCACTTTACAGTTTACAACAAGCCATGAAAACAAACACAAGTATGACTAAACTATTATGTAAGAAATGGGCCAAAAGGGAGACAAAGAAGCAAGTGATGGTTGCTGGACTCAAACAGAGGAGGGTCCTTCAACAAAGTTGAAGAGGGGCCCAAAAAATGGTATTTTACAGTTGGTGACCAAACCCAAAACAGTGCACATGCAAGCTTAAAATACTATGCAAAATAAGGCCTAAAAAGAGGTTTAAACACAAAGAGCAAAAAGGAAGCCTCAAACAACAAAAGACCCTTGATCAAACATGAAGAGGGGGTCAAAATAAGGCTATTTAAAATTTGGACCAGAGCCCAAAAATATAAGCACAAGGGGCTAACAAAGCATGCAAAAATAAGGCCAAAAGAGGGGTAAAGAGGCAAGTGACAAAAGGAAGCCTCAAACAGTGAAGAGCCCTTCAACAAAGTTGAAGAAGGGCTCAAAATAAGCCAGTTTTCAGTTTATAACCAAACTCAAAACAATTTACAAATGAGCCTAAAATACTATGCAAGAAAGAGGCATACAAGAGAGGTAAAGAAGCAAGTGGTAGCTAGAGACCTTAAACATGGAAGGACCCTAAAACAAACATGAAAAAGACCTCAAAATAATGCTATTTTCAGTTAGGGTCGAAGCCCAAAAATGCAAGCACAAAGAGCTAAAATATAGATCAAAATAGAGCAAGGAAAGAGGAGAGAAAGACTTACCCTTGAAGAACCAAACTTCAACAACTCTTCATCCAAGAAATGTTGTTCCTAAGCTCTGGAAATGGCCCTCAAGCTGCTGGAATGGAGTGAGGAGGAGTGGTGCTATGGCTTGTAGAGTAAAGGGTGTAGGACTTGAGGGTTTGAAGGTTGGAAGAGAGGGAGAGGAAGGTGTATGTATGTAAAGCTCTTAGGCAATTTTTTCCAACCCCTAAACACAGCTGGGAGTGGTGGTTGTATAGGCAAAAGAGGGGGGAGAAAAGGGGGGGAAATGGATTTCAAATTTCCCCCCAAAAGTGCAGCCCCCCGGATACACAATCTGGGGGGAAACAAAATATAGATTTATAATGTACCAAAGGAGGGGAGCAAGGCCGGCCTGGTATTTAAGTTGCAGGTGGCCGGCCGGCCCTCCCCATGGTCGGTCGGCCAAGGGTCAAAAGGTTCAAGTGTGATTAGTGGCCGGCCATGCCAAAAAGAGGGCCTCCCATGTGTGCACAACACAACCATGTGGTCAAAAATTGGAGAAAGTGAACCAGGAGAGAGAAAAGGCCACTTTTAGGAGGGGTTCAAAAGGTTCAAGTGCAATTACTGGCCGGCCACCAAATATTGGTGGCCTCCCAGATGTGTACAACACAAATATGGGGTTTAGGTTTAAAGAAAATGGCCCAAGGGTGGTCAACATTGGCTTTGAAGTGAGAAAAATAGGCGACGGAGGGCGATGAAGGAATAAAACTGGTTGTCAGAACAATTACTGGCCTCCCACCCCTCTACGACCTTTCTAACAATGAAACAGAGGTCCCCACCAAAAATGAACCAAAACTGATGCAAAATGAAGGTTTGGAGGCCAAAACGCGCAGCCTAGGGCCCCGAAAACTGACTGTTAGGCATTGAAAGTGGTGTTCGACCACGAAGTTGGTCTCTCGGACCACAGTGTCCCTCAAAAGGGAGTAAATAAGATGCATGCCAAAAACCGGAGCAAACGGAGATGGTTAAGCGGTCCCGAAACGAGGCACACGGCCAACGGCTCCGAAAAAACCGGAAACCGGACTCCAAACGGGCAAAATGGCCTACGACCACGAAACGTAGCCTACGGGCACTGAGAGATGGTCTACGAGACCTCTCTCTCCCTTCTGGAAGAGAAACAGAGAAAACCGAGCCTGGTTCGCAAACCGAGGCAAAGCATGAAAGAGTCCGGAAGTTCGGAGGCAAGGCTCGCAGCCGAGACTCTGAAACCTCTGAACGAGCACGATATGCAACATCACCAAGCGCTCAATCGGTGACGCCTGAGTCTTAAGGTCGGTCAAAAATGGGGTGTCTACAGCATCAATATTAAGGTCCTACGTACTGATAATGGAGGCGAATACTTTAAACATGATCTTAAGGACTTCATGGCCTCTGTGGGTATTATTTCCCAAACCTCATGT
>CM069908.1:40506695-40856695 GCA_036172215.1 Camellia granthamiana | reverse complement strand
TGTTTAAATGAAAAACGCATAAAACTATGAGAATTTTTTTTTGGTAATTAAACCCCCAAATAAATTATATATATATATATTGGTATGTGCCCAAGCTATCAACATAAAGTTTGATGGTGTTCTGTTCACTTCCATACAGCACTGGCAAATCAGAGCACAACAACAATGCTTAGAAGTTTTGATTGGCCCTTCAAATTCCAGCATGCTAAAAAAACGTAGGACATGATAGCAAATGGTTTAATCCAAGTTAAACCCTGAATTCTAAACCACTTCATATCAACTGTAACTGCACCTGCACCTGCACCTGCACCGGCACCATAGTGAGAAAACCATAATCCAAGTTAAACCCTGAATTCTAAACCACTTCATATCAACTGTAACTGCACCTGCACCTGCACGGCACCATAGTGAGAAAACCATAAACATTTTGCAACCCTTCCAAAGAAATGGGAAATCTCCCTCATCCAGAAACATGAATTTAATTTCGACCCTCAATAAACCTATCCCACTATGCCATGAAAATACAGCTCTGGCACTCTCAAATCAAATATACAAATACACAAACAAGCTTTCTTACTGTTTAGTGAGCACAAATACACAAGCCAGGCCCCAAATGTTCCTCATACATTCGATTAGAGGCTCCTCAGAGGAAATTATTTTTAGCAAATCCAACAAGAAAGACATGCACCCAAAAGCTAAATTTATCCCCTTACAAACAAATTCCACATTTATTCACAATTTGTAGCACATAATCAGTCGGCATTCTTAATTATGATAGCAATATAACATGCAGACACTGTTTGCTGATTAAACACAATGTGGAGCGATTCATGTGCAAGGAGAGAAAAGGGTAAAGGGTTCATTCAATTAGATTGCCTGATTTTTGGACCACCACGACTGCAAGGGTCACGATGGATGCATAAACCGAATTGGGTAACCTCTGAACCACCTTGCCAACACCCCGGGACACCCTCCGTTGCCCTCTTTGTCAATATTGCAACTGTTGGAGCTACAGCCAACGTAATGATCAGTCCCTGACTAACAGTGATGATTGTATCTGCTGTCAGCTGTTGAATAAATTTTGCAAATTCTTCACGGTCAAGGCGTCCATCATGATTGTAATCATAATCCTGAATCGAAACAAAATAATAATGATGATGATAATAAAGAAAAGTGAGGAAAAAAAATCCAACAAATCTATGATTTCTGAATTATAAAAAATTTTACGGTCAATAGTAGCATGATAGCCCGCTGCTAATTGACCTAAGTTGTGAACAAATGCACACGCTTTGAATCAGCTGGTGGCGTCATTCTTCAGCTGGGTGTTCAAGCCCCGACCCATTGCATATTTGAACACCCAAGCACTCCAACTTTGAACACCCAACAACGAATTTTCAGAACTAAAAAGAATTGATGATCTTCCCATGAAGTTGTAGAGACAAACAATGATCTCATGTATCCATTAATTTATTTGCTTGCGTAAAATTAACATTGATTCTACAAGCAAATAAGTATAATTCTACCAGTTGCAACTGAAACTGTTGAAAATGAAAATCATAAATAAAAATTGATTGCATAACTGAATGGAAGATGTATGGATGAAAATTGTTTGGTTACATGTATTGAAAACGATGTATTTGATAGTATTGATCACAAAGGTACTATAAAACTTTTTCAATAGATGAAAACTCTTCGAGGGCAACTATAAAAATTCATGTGTCTAATATCGGTATATTGAAAGTCTCATTTGTTTGTGATTTGCATAGTTTAAATCTATGTTACCTAGAACGTGAATCGTTCCAGTACACGGAACAGGAACAGGAACAGGAACAGAAACATGGTACGCCATATACTCTAAAATGTGGTACAATAGAAGTAGACTTGTATATATTACACTTAAGAATTTAAGATACTTTTAGAGTAATTTTCTTTTAACAATTACCTATCCAATAAAAAATTTTCTTCTTTCATGTAGCAAATCATTTCTATGAAAATTATGACCCATTTTTTATTTTTTGTCTTGTCAAAACTTAACTCACCTTGGATTTTAGTTCATATATTTGATTTTTTTTTTTTTCTCCTAAGTTAACATTTAATGAAATATATTAGAAAACAATTTGACGATCGCTATCGAATCACTAAATTTATCATTTTCGAACGAAATTGTACCATGTTTTGGGACGTGCGTACTAATACGTAATTCACTAGGGTATTAGTGTTTTCCGGTAACATAGATTTAAATTAGTAAATTTATTAGAAATAGATGATAAATATTAATGTGTGGTTTTTTTTTTTTTTTTTAAATATAATCTGCGAAGTTTAAGTTTATAATGGATAAAAATTTCTAAAGCTGCCACTGCTTTGAATGTGTTATCATAAAATGATTGACTACTCAAAGCAAGCAGGACAGTAAAGTCAAAATCAATCATCCTGAAGTAAAGCAGCTCACTTCCCAATTCATAGTTGCTTCCACTTAGATCTTAGGCAGACAGTATCTTCCAAAATCTAGTTGCTTTAAAAGTCTTCCAGGTTGAGTTGCAGTGGTGATGATCGAAGTGGAAATAAGGGACACTCTCCAACCTCGAGAAGTTATGCCTGGGCTAATCCAAAGGAACTAAGAAAGACTATTACCAACAAAGAACCAAATTATGATTGGGTAGAGAATAAAGTATTGACACATTCAACATGTGAGATGATGTGGGTAAAGTCACTTCTAGAAGAGACGGTTTAAAACTAATGTGCCTATGTGGATGTTTTGTGATAATCCAGTTTTGCATGAGAAAACAAAGCACATTGAAGTGCATTGCCATTTTATCCGAAATATGGTCAGGAGGAAACAGACTAGTACAACCTATGTTAGGTCTGAAGATCAATCAGGCGATGTATTCACAAAACTTTTGAGAAGGCTAAAAGGTTGTATCCAGTACACAAGGCTGCTTGAGGTAGGTTCTAGGAGAGGTAATAGGTAGGCAACCTTATCATTGGGTCAAAGATAGATATGATGTACGTGACAAGTTGGGCATTATAGATTTCTTATGCTGTAGCTTGAGGGGAAGTGTTAAAAATGCCAATAATAAATAATTACTCTGTTTTTGTATTGTGTAGTAATAATATTAACAAGATGGGGTAGCGAGACAAGGCCGCATCCTCTCTTCTTTTATTTATCTCGCGTATTTCTCTCCCTTGTATTTTCTCCACTTGCATATCTAACAACATTATTACGTTCCTTCACAACAAAGACTACTCTAGAATATTCAAATTCATCATTTATTAGAACTACCAAACCATACCTTGATCATGGTTCTAACATCTTCTTTGGAAGGGGGATCAAAATGAGGCCCAGGCAAACATTTGTTGATGTCACTACAGGAGAACAATTTAGTCTAGGTAAGACTCAGAATATTGTAGATATTCTCTAGATATTTTTCATCCACAAAACAACTAAATTTAAATGGAAAAATATTTTTCAGTATTTAAACAAAGCACATGGATAGGGAGAAGAACATCTTACTTGTACACAAGCAGCACAGCAATGTACAGATCTGCAAATGTCAAATGAGCTGATCCTGAATCGTTTTTGAAATGGTCATAAACTTTGTCTGTTATCTTTCTTATTTGTCTTCGCCTCCACTCCTTACCTGCACAATGAGTTTAGACCTTCATGTATGAGATCATTCGTGTCTCCATTAATCATATTGGTACATTGATAAGTATTTACTATTTTGGTAAATCAAATAAAGGAAGAGCAGTTTCAAATTCAAGGTTATCCAATCTGCAGGCAGCAGCAGAGTAATAGCAGTTTCAAATTCAAGGTTATCCAGAGTTAGATTTGTCAGTCCTGCCTGAACAACTTGAAGGACATTTTCTTCTTTGTGTTCCCATTTGAGTTCAAAATACATTGAACAAAAAATGAATCTGAATAAAAAAATAAGGGTTAATAAATCCGAATATCCTTCCAATGTTAACAACAGTGTAAAAGCTGAGGAGTCACCATAAGACTCTTCTGCTAGCCTAGGAGCAGGGCTTCAAACGAACTAAGCCGAGCCGAGCCGAGCCGAGCTTTGCTAAGCTCGAGCTCGGCTCGTTTACTTATGGAGCTCGTTTATTGAGCTCGAGCTCAGCTCGATAAGGAATTGGGCTCGAGCTCGGCTCGGCTCGTTAATATTAATGAAACTCGAGTTCGGCTCGGCTCGGCTCGGCTTGGCTTGAAATTTTTTTTTTAAATATTATTTATATTATTTAATATATAAATAATGTATTTATACTATTATTTATATATATTTACATATTATTTTATATATAAATAATATATTTATTATACAATTTAAATAAAGATAAACGAGCCGAACTTGACAAACTGAGCTTATGCGAGCTCGAGCTCTACTCGTTTATTAAACGAGTCTAATATTCGAGCTCGAATTCGGCTCGTTTACTAAACGAACCAAGCCAAGCCGAACCGAGCTTGTTCATGAACAGCTCAGTTCATTTGCAGCCCTACCTAGGAGTCTGAGAAAGTTAAAGAACATCAAATCCAAATGAGAGACTTCATCTCCTATAATGTAAGATGAGGATTCATCCATAGGAAAAAGGTGAAAGCCATTTACTTCAGAGAAGCATTAGATAATTGAATGAACCACATGGTCCACATTATAAGCACTACAAATCAATTTCCTCAAAAAAGAGCAATATTGCCTCACTAGGTCCAAGATACCACAAAAATCTAGTGTGGCCTTCCTCTAAAGAACAGAAAGCCCCACATGCATAACATTCCTCATCCAACATCTTGTTCCCTCTAGTAGATATGTTAAATCTCCTTGAGAATCCCATAACTTTCTGACTTCAAATTCTTCTTTTAGAAATTTTTAGATCAGCTCATTTCAAACTATTCTCTAGAATGGCCAAACCATCACTTGTACTGCATCCATCGTAAAGATCAAAAATTATGTCAGCCAAACACAGTATTTTATTAAATCAGCTTGTTGAGTTCGTTTTCTGTTGTTCAATTTGAGTAAAATGTCATTCAAACAAGCTACTTTATTATTGAAGACATGTATCTTTCTCATTGGCAAGTTTTTACATACCCCACTTCCTCAAACATTCAACACAGGAACTAATCTCTAACTTTCAGCACATGCCCACCAATATTAGAAATATAATTAACTTCAACGAATCTTTGAAGAACATATATTATACTGGTGAAAAGCATTTTAACATGCAACTACACTATCAGGACCAACAAATAATATTTACAAGGTCAGTAGACAATCTATATTCTACAGGTTATATTTTCAATTCAAAAAGCAAATTTATTACATTAAAACATAAGCAGTAAATCATGTCGATGTAGGTCTTGAAAATTTCTCAGGGTGGCAAAGCATCGTTTATATTCATCCTGAGGCAGTCTCAAGGCCAGATTGATTCAATCTTATCTTTGTCACTAGTTAAAACTTGGAAGAAATCTGGTGGCCATCAAACCATATATATACATAACTCTCAAAGAGAAAAAAATAAAAATAAAAAAGAGAATCTTATAACATTAGAAAATGACAATTTCTTTTCAGTACATGTCAACTGGGTATATTTCCATTGTGCTAACGTCATACTATCAATTTTTTTCAATAGATCAATAGAAACTTATCTGAGAGCGAAAGAAGAGCAGGGAGAATATAAGAATAACAAATGAGGTATTACAGAGAAGGAGAAGGGGAAGAAGAACAAAAAAAAAAAAAGAGAATGGGGGGTGGCACGAGGCACACAGAGAGAGAGAGTCAATGCTCTTCCAAAATTTTCAACTTTTATTCATCCTCCAAGGCCTAATCTCATTTTCTGGAGCAAGAATTACAGTTTTGTTTATGTGTGCAGTTTCCATTATTACGGAAATCGAAATGTCTTGAAAACATGAAGGAAGAAAATAATTCTAAGAAACATGGAATTGATTTTGGAAATTTAAATTTAACTATCTCTATGAGTAGAAGTGTAAAAATTCAATAATTAAACATATAGAACTTTATGCATTCCATAAAGGAAGATGCATAGAATCAAAAACAAAATATTGATACGAACCAATTGCCATTAACTTAAGATAAAATTAATCAATGTATCAATGAAAAATGTATGTGATTTTAAAGGTGCATGGGCTCTAGCGAATTAGGCTAACCCTGTTGGTTTAATCTTGCACGTTGCATCAATCCTCTCTCATTTGAGACAACTTCAATGTCAAGTTTCAAGATTCTTCAAGGTGATCTTGGAATCATTTTGACGTCTTGAGTAACTAATGCAACTTGAATTTTATGAAATTTTGATGAAAATATCTCATAGACAAATTTATATTTATTTTTATATACATTATAAAAAAAAAGACGGGATGTTTAGAGTCGAAAGGTGATAGATATGAGGGAGCAAGAGTGGAGGGAGAAGATAGAGCTACAGATGTGTAGAAAGACGAAAAAAAATGAATGAATGAAAGTACCTGAGAGAACAAAAGCTCATATAAATATTTCAACTGTGATTCATTTTTATTTTTTTTTATCATTAATAGAGAAATTTTATTAAGAGAAAACAAAATAAAAGGTACAAAGAGAAGAAAGGAGGACAAGAAGTCCACCAAATCAGAAGAAAGAAAACTTAACCAAAATTACAATTGACAGACTGCTATCCAATCACTACTAATCAAGGGCAAAGAAATCCCTTTAAAGGGTGATGACACCAAAGCATATTTATCACACAAACTCCCAATATCTTTTAATTTATCTTCAAAAAATCTTGCATTCCTCTCTAGCCAGATGATCCACAATGCCACACAAGTTACACAACCCAAAGGGCTCAAGTGTTCATATTCGAGTCAAAACCCTTGAAATCAATCATAAGCAATTGGACACAATAAAATTGAACCTCCCAATCAATCATTGCTGACTGAAATAATTTCCATAATGAACTCATTATTACAGGACAATGCAAAAACAAAAGTGATCAATACTCTCCTCACCCTAACTTTAAGAAGCATATTTGCACTCCAAATTAATTTATGAGAGTTACATTTGGATCATCAATAATGGACTCAAAAAGTAGTTGCAAGAAGGAAAAAAAATGCTAAAAAATGGACCACAATCTTCTATCAATGGTTGCTGTCTCAAAAAATCACCATCAGGAAAGAATAGCCAAAAATTCTACTCACTTGCCTCTTGATCATTGAGATTTCTATAAAACAAAAATAAAAAATAAAAAATAAAAAATTCCAAATGCTAGGATACATACATGAAGAAACTGTGGTAGCAATACATGCATTATGCAACTAAGTTAAATGGTAAAAACAAGTAATTAAATGGTAAAAAGAAATCTCACCCCTTCAAACATCCTCCTATCCTTATAAAGAAATTATCTCCATTACCCATGATGATATGAATATGTCGAGAAAAAACGAGAAAAGCATTGAGAAATGAATTACAAAGGAAACCGAGAATCCCCCAATTAACATCACGAGATTCCCAATCATTATCTTGAATTTCATATTTGCTTTTAATGACAGCATGCCATAAAAAGTCACGCTCTGTTGGAAATCTCCAAAGCCATTTTACCAAGCACAAAAATCTTCTCAGTTATAATACTTCCCAAAACAAGACCTCTCCTTATTTTCGGAAGATAAACCACCTCCCAACTAATCAAATAATCTTGTACCCCTTCACCAATTCCTTCTTCATATTCAACTTTTATTCATTCTCAAATTCGTAGTCTTATTTTTACCTAATAGATCATTTTATAAGTTTTACAAAACCGTAACAAGAAGTAATTACCATATAGAATTACCCCTACCCACTGTAATAACAACTTAAGGCCCAATATTTCATCCCAAAACACTTGAAACATTTAGAAGTAAGAAAATACAAATTTAATTAGAAAATACTCCTAATAGATTTTTAATGACTCGAACTGAGGCATTTTATTTTCTTTTTTCTTTGTCAGTTGTATGAGTAAGGCATTTTCATACCACAAGGACAAACAATAGAAAGGCGCAATATGCTAGAAAAACATTTCAAGGGAGAAAGAAGGAGTATAAAAACCATAGCAATATTATCAAATGTATGGTCCAGATTTATTCTAGGCGAAAATACAATTCAGTGTAGATTTAGAACAAAAATTACACATAAGTGGTAACTTTATACCCATTAATGATTAAAATTATAACTTTTTCATGTATCTATAAATATTTTTTTTAAAAACTCACTGAATTGTAATTCCCCTTTTATTCTATGCATGGACCCCACAATACACCAATTAAATCTTAGTCACATATACACATTCTAGGTAAATTTCTTTACCCTTTTTCTGGATAACTATTTTTCCCCTTAATGTTAAGGGGAAATTACTACCCAGTAGTCTTCCCACAAAATTATTACAAAATACAAATTGGTGGAAAAGTTTACAAATTTAATTATTAATATTTATAAAATTTATCACTAATCTGTAACTATTTTTTGTAAATATACACTAAATTAAAACTTCCCCTAATGTTAACTCTAAGCCAATTTTGTAAAAATATGAGCAGTGGTTCTAAAGTGATCTTTGTGAATAATGTTATGGGTATTAAAGCAAGGGAAAAAAGGAAACTTTTAAGCATAAAGGAAGAAAAATATAAACACTTCCCTTTCCTTCCCTTGATACTTTCTTAGATACAAACAAAATCTTTGAAATCTTCAAAAACACTTTTTCTATAGCTGTCTCGTTGAGTATAAAACAAAAAATTAAAAATTAAAAACAAAATATGTAAACTACAGAGAATTTTTTTGAATCTAATGATTCATGTCAATTTGATTTCCAATAATCCGTTTCAGGCTGCGTTGAATCGGATGGATCATAGTGAAAAATTTATTTCTTAATTTCTCTATCATTTTCCTTTTCCCCTTAGTAAATCCCTCCATAAATCCTCAATCCAAACACAAATTCTATCAAGTTTTCCAGAAATATTGGGATTTGTTTCCAGATCATAATGAATAGTTCAATTGTTTCTTGTAATTTATCAGAGAGATGAAATAAACCCAACAAATGCAAGCCCAAAAGTCATGAACTTGAATCAAAATCAGGGTCTTTAGATTCAGAAAAATTCATACAACTCAAAACAAATACAAGTTTAAGAGAGAGATTGTAGTGGGTAGTGAATATTAGTACCTTGAATTTTGTCTAAAACTTGTCCCATGTCTGTGGAGCACTGAATCCACAACTACTGGATAGAGAGGGTATAGATCCTTTTTAGCGAGAGAGAGAGAGAGAGAGAGAATTGGAAGCTTCTTTAGCTGAATTTGACTCAGGAAGTTTCGTGTGCTTGGTATTTACTCCATCATCATCCATGTGACATTTGTAGCTTTGATAGAATAAAATAAAGAGTAAATTATACTGGTATTTTTTAAAAAATTAGAAAAAAATACAAAAATTATCTTTAATTTAGAGTTTTTAAAAATTAGAAAAAAATACAAAAATTATCTTTAATTTAGAGTTTTTAAAAATATTTTAAATAAGAGTTTTTAAAAATATTTTAAATAATTTTTTATTTTTATTTTTTAAATGTACTTACTATACATACACTTGAAAAGTGTAAAGTTTGTATAAAAAATTAAATATAACAAAATACGAAAATATATTAAATTTTTATATTTTTTTAAATATTTTTAAAAAATTGCACAAATTTTTTATAAAAAAATTGCACAAGTTTTGTACTTTTTAAGTGTATCTACGTTAAGTAAATCAAAAAACTAAAAGAAAAATTGGAATTTTTAATTTAAGGTCCATGATATTAAGATTTTATAAGATAAAAAACATGTTATATTTTCATAATAATTGGAGTCCTTCAATATTTTCACAAAAAAATTTCAACATAAAGAAATTTCATCTAGTTATAGAGAAATTTGAAATTTTTCTGAGTAAAAATTTCTCTAATAATATTATAGAGGGATTTTAATTAATAAGAGAAAACATATTGAAGCTCTCATCACATTATACTCACTTAATATTTTAATTTTTATAACTCTTAACTCCATTTTCATATATACTTTTGTAATCAAATTAATAGAAAAATAATATTATCATTTCTTTTTTTATTGAAATATATATATATATATTATTTATTTATTTTTATTTTTTCCAACCATGTAATTCTAATCCATTTGAGCTTACTAAAAAAAATTTAATGTAATTGTATTAAAATTTTGATGTAATTATAATAATCTATTTCGTTTGGAATTTTTAAAAATAGTTTTATGAATTTTCAATTCTTATTTTTTTTTGTTTTTAGTCATTTGTCAAATATTTTAATCAAAATGGGTAATTATATTAAAATTATAAAATTACTATATTTTTTTTCAAATTTTGAAAAAAATTAATTGTGATTTGCCTAAAGATAAGGATAAAGATAGAGATAAAGATTGGAGGAAGGAAATTTGAGAGGATTCCCCACATCCACATGACTTGATTACGACCCTTCAAAAGTATCACAATACTGTTTGCCTTTTTTTAATTTTTTTTCGATCCCGCTACGTAGCTCGAAATTTCTTGGCCCGAACTTGGCTCGACACCAAAACGACGTCGTTTTGGTGTCTATTTTTTTTTTTTTTCTTTTTTCTTTTTTCTTTTTTCTTTTTCCTGTGTTTTTGTTCAATCAGAAACGAAGAACAGGGAAGAAGAAGAAGAAGAAGAAGAAGAAGTGGAGAAGGGAGAAGAAGAAGAAGGGAAGGGAGAAGGCTGAGTTAGACAGGAGGGGGCATCAACCAGGGGCGGAGGAGCGGCAGAGGCACGGCGGAGGCTGAGCTGCGACTGCGACTGCGACAGGAGGGGGTGCGACTGCGACTGATCGGCGAGGCATCACCGTGATTTGGGCTGTCAAGCTCGCCGCCACCATCACCGAGCTCCTCTCTGCGGCGATCGGGATGAGAGGGATGAGAGGGATGAGAGCGAGAGAGAGATGTGAGAGTGCAGATCTCCTTTGCATAGTTTCGAGCCGTTTCGAGCCACTATGTTTTGAGCTCTCGATCATTTTCGATTTTTTTTTTGGCTCATTACCCCCTTTTCGAGAGAA
Organism: Camellia granthamiana; assembly: GCA_036172215.1. NCBI lineage: Eukaryota > Viridiplantae > Streptophyta > Magnoliopsida > Ericales > Theaceae > Camellia > Camellia granthamiana. The sequence continues at coordinate 40,845,633 of CM069908.1, read as the reverse complement.
GTTATTAGTTGATGGTAGGAGATCGTTAAATTACATGGGGATTTGAAAGTGTTGTGATTGATAGGGGGTATGATTTATAAATTTATATTCAGTGATTAAAAAATATAAAAGAGATATAATTAATTGTGATTAACATGGAATATAACCCTATAACGTTCTAAAAGCAATCAATAATTTATTTTTTTTTTCAAGGGCCAACCTTCTCATGGAGTTTCTTGTAAGTATTCATTTTTATTTTGTTATTATTTTGTAAAATATCAATTAAGAAGTTGGTAGTTAGATTACAATTCATAATTCGTGAGTGCTTGTAATGCCCTTTTTCTTGTAATCCCCATTATCATTAATTAACTCCATAATCATTTTATTAACTAATATTCATTATTCAAATACGCTCAATTCCATACAATGCCCAAGACTCAACAATCTTCATTCATAAGCAAAATAAATTTATTCTCCATTAATTTCAGAAGTTGACTAAATACAACAATCCAAACGAAGTAAAATGTCCTATTGACTTACATAAGGCCCGTTTGGTAGAGTTGTGAGAAACTGATTGTAACTTATAGCCTAACAGTTTATACCTTATAGCTGTGAACATAAGCTAATTTTTTTACTTATAAATTAAGCTTCTCCTCCCCCACTCAAAAAATAAGTTGATTTTTGACTTATAAAAAGTTATAAGCTGTATTGTTAAGGCCCTGTTTGGTATGGCTTATTTCTAGCTTATTTCAGCTTTTAGCTTAATTTAAGTTATTTTGATGTGTTTGGTTCAGCTTAACAATACAGTTTATAACTTTTTGTAAGTCAAAAATCAGCTTATTCTTTAAGTGGGGGAGAAGAAGCTTAATTTATAAGTCAAAAATCAGCTTATGTTCACAGTTATAAGTTACAAGCTGTTAAACTATAAGTTATAATCACTTTCCCACAGCTCTACCAAACGAGACATAAGTTGAACCAAACACATCAAAATAGCTTAAATTAAGCTAAAAACTGAAATAAGCTGGAAATAAGCCCTACCAAACAGGGCCATATTCAAGGTTGAAATCTTGTTATAAAAGAGGGTTTCTACCCATACAAATAAGTTCAAAATTGTATACAAATAGCAACCAAACAAGAGTCTTCTTGCACCAAAACAAGCTTAACAAGTCATTAACGAGACGGAGGTATATCACTTGTACTTAAAATGATTTTTCCAAGAAGGAATGAGTACAATTACCCAGTAGAAATAATATTACAAAAGTATATAAGATTCGCATGTATATGATCATGAATGTAAATGAAGCTTAAATAAAAAAGTAAAAAAAGTCATCCATACTCATAAAACAATAATGCAATCTTTTCAAAATAAAAAAGTTTGAACAATTCATAAAACCAATTATTAAATCATAAATAACGCCCTAAAAATCCCCAAGTGATGTGTCTGCAAGTAGTCTATTTAGAACTAATAAAATCCACAAACTAACTATTAACCAAAAGGGCAATTGGACACCTGACTCCGCGCAGGTTTCCAAACATTCACCGAGAACCTCAAGCCAACTTAATCAATTTACAAACATTTTTTACACATACCGAATTTAACCAAGTTATTTAACATACCGAATTTAACCAAGTTATTTACTTTAATAATTAACAATGTTCCGACCATTTCCAAAAGTTTCAAAGTACAATCCCTCAAAGCATATTCAACAATATACAGGAGAAAAGCATGTAATGCCAATGTTAAGAATGATTTGCAAAAGTCTCCATTTTGTTTCTCCAAATTCTCAATTCATATCTTCAACAAACACACAACCCTCCACCAATTGCCCAAAGCAGTTATCTCTATCAAAGTATTTCCTAAAATGACAATATGAGAGCATAACTAAATCAAATCCAAACAATATATATATATATAGATCAACAATTCTCAACCTTCGAGAGTTTCAATAATCCCAATAACTTAACAACATTAAGTTTTCCAAGAATAATCCCCATTTCAAAGTAAAACCACTTTTCTCAAAATAAATTTCATCACCCAACCAAAACCCCCAATTTCCATTCTAAGGTTTTCTTAAAAAAGATTTAGGGCTTTCTCATTTCTTGAGTTCAACTTTTGAAATCAAGATACCTTTTGTAAATTGAAAGTAGAAACTTCAATACTTTAAAAGAAAAACAAGAGACAACAAGCCCAAGCTTTTATATCATATAGTTGCATCAAAATTCCAAAACCCATAGTTACAAAATACCACATATCCATGAGTACACAAAATACAAGTGTAATACAGATCTCTAGCTCAAATTAGGGTAGAATGAGAGAAAATCTTCAAGAGTCGAAAAGAGCAAAATCATGATTTGCTTCGATTAAAACGAAATCGTCGAGAAGCTTTACAATTTAATTTAAAGGAGCAATGTGAGAATATGACCCGGAGTGAGTAGATCTGAGAGCTTTGTGCGAAAAAACAAGAGTTTGAGAGAGGGAGCGAGAGAGAGAGAGGGCTTCAATGTAAAGAGAAGGAAGAGAAAGAGAAAGAAAAAGAAAAAGTGATGAAAGATAAAGTGTTTGGAGTCTATTTATAGCCCAAAGACAAAAGTGGGTATTTAGACCTAAAGTCACTTAAAGAAAAAGTTAAAAAGATCGCAAAAAGTGAAGCCAAAACACAACAAAAATTTCAAAATTTTCCTGTCAAGTGTTGACACTTTCAGCAAGGGTGTCAACACCAAAAACCAGTGGTGTTTCAAGTGAGTTTGGGTCAAGCAACATGTTGACACCTACAAGCCGTGGTGTCGACACCAGAAAGTAGTAGAGAAATTCATGTTTTCCAGGATCAGTGGTGTCGACACCTGAAAGAGTTGGTGTCAACACGAGAAAACTGTCACGACCCAAACCCGCCCCTATGAGTTTAGTATCGTAACCGGCCAGTAATCCTGGGATTACCGAAGGCCTCTGTAACAGATTAACATAATATAAGGGGCTAGCGGAAGCAAGTAACAATATACAACGTCCATTGAGCTGTGCAGACTTATATGAGATAGAAAAATTTTAAACTTTTTATATACATATGTAGACATTATCTCTAAGTCGTCACATATGTACACATTAGACTAAAAGGGACTTAACCCTACTTATAAGATACACAAGACTTGTTCAACCAAACTCGAAAACAAAACTTGAACCTTAAATCACATAGCGATAAACACTTGATATATCCAGAACCTCCACGGGAGGCACATAGGTTGGCTGACAAAAACAGATTCTAAGCAGATGCCTCTAAGCCTGGTCACGTGCCTGATCACCTACATATATAAATAATAGAGTGAGCTAAAGCCCAGTGAATAATAACAAAGTAAAGGGGTTTTAATGAATGATGTCCATCACAGAGTTAGAATCAGAGTTTATATCAGAAACATAATCTTGTCAGAAATAGAGTCTTCTGCATATTCAGATTTCCAATCAGAAATAGATTCAGATACATGCTCAAATTCATATTCATATTTTGCATAAGATCATACGTGGTACACCCATTAGCTAACAGATCCATCAGCCACGGTATTGTTACCCCTGGGCAAGGGCCATCGGCCACGGTATTGTTACCCCCGGGCGAGGGCCATCGGCCACGGTATTCTTACCCCCGGGCAAGGGCCATCAGCCACGGTATTCTTACCCCCGGGCGAGGGCCATCGGCCACGGTATTCTTACCCCCGGGCGAGGGCCATCGGCCACGGTATTGTTACCCCCGGGCGAGGGCCATCGGCCACGGTATTCTTACCCCCGGGCAAAGGCCATCAGCCACGGTATTGTTACCCCCGGGCGAGGGCTATATGAACTAAGGGTGCCACAATACTTTTCAGAAAATTGGACATTCATTCATAATTCATAACGTAGCATTTCGGAAAGCAGATCATATCATATCAGTCAGAAAATACTTAAACTTAAACATAACTTTACAGAGTTATTACTCACAGATAGCTGCAGAAGCAAACCAGACAGACTGGACATCTCAGATAAATCAGGCAGACAATGGCGCGTGACCTACACAAGCACATAACATATACACATAGAAATACAATGTTATTTCCTTGATCAAACTTGACTTTCCTGTCTTTTCTGCCCAAGTAGTCTGAGATTCTACTACGTGTATTCTTTCTTTAGTTAAGTGAATCGGGTTCTTATTTCACAAACCTCTTTAATTACTAAATCATTCCTTTCTGAATAAACTAATTCTCACTTGGCTCCTTAATCAAGTACTACTAAGTTAATATTCTTTTAATCAGCTAATTAAGGTTGATTGTTGACTTATTAATCTTTATTGAGCCATAAATCATGTCTAAAATGCTTTGAAAAGAGATGAGAATAAAAATATGAACCGAATGCAATTTTCCAACAACATACTGAAAATGGGTCTCCGCTCGAGCGCCACTTTGGCCGCTCGGGCGGACTGTAAAATTTGAAAACTACTGGGAGGTCGATTTTCATGCTTGAGCGGGACTTCCCCCGCTCGAGCGGGCAAAGAAAATTCAGAAATCCCAAAATTGCGATTAAAGTTCAAATTTGATATTCAAAGCTTCAAAACATGTACTTTAGTATACAAACATGGAGAACCATTTATTAAAGTTATAAATTCCTTAGAAAATTATTCACATGTATGAAATTGGCATCAAAATTACTAGTTTTATATTCTTATAAATTTTCCGACTAATTTCCATAATCTTAATCTTAACTTAATTCATAGCCTCAATTTAATTCATAACCATAGATGTCCCAAAATATGTTTAATTTAAATAAAATCTCAAATTACAAGTATGGATTAAAATCTAATTATAACATCAACACTTTATCTAACATTAGGATTAATTCTAAATTTCCATAAACTTGATGTTTATAAAACATTTCATTTTTCTTTTCAAAATATGAGATTGAATTAATCCAAATCCTTCAAAATCCATGATGTATACAATACAAATAGGTCCAATTTTATTATTAATAACAAGATCAACTTAATCATGAATTACATAAATCAATTTCTTAGAAATTCAACTTAACTCAATTTCTAGCCAAAACGTAATTTATAATCAGAGATGTTCTAAAATGTATTTAAATTGAATAAAACTTTTCAATTTAATTACATGCATGGATCAAACAAATTTCTAGTTTTCATTATAAAATCAAAACTTCCTTCAATTCCAAAATCAACTCTCAAATTAAGAATGATTCTCAAAATTGAACTTAATTCAAATCCCTAAACCTTAAAATTTTATAATGCATGTCTAATTAAAGTATTAATCTTGTAGATTTTTCCCATGCATGTAACATTTAGGCATAATTTCATGCAAAATCACAACATCAAACCCAAATAATCAATTTCCATAAATTTGAATCTAATTCCATTTATTCATCATCTTGCTAATTTCTTCTATTTATGTGAAATTAAACCCAAGTTTATCAAACTTAAGAAATCATAATCCATACTCTTGGTCCTAACTTTATTTTACATGCAAACCCAAATTTAATCTCTTAAGTCCTTTTTACACATGAATTAAACCCAAAACTTTGAAATCCTAACATGCATGTGAGGATGAACCTCAAATTTATGAAGAATGATAAAAATCAAACTCAAACTAGTTAATTTCTAATTTATTTTCCATAACCATCCACATGCAAGCAACCCATTTCAAATCATCTTTTATAATTTTGAATCTAATTCAATTTCACCACCCTTTTACTAATTTCTTTTTATTTACATGCAATTGAACCCAATTTCATTTTGATTCTAGATGTTAGGGAAATTATTTACAAGAATTAAGGTAGAAATTATTACCTATTGTTCTTCCAAGATGAATTCTTGGGCCTCCCTTGACTACTCTTTACATTCCTCTTTGCTCCTAATTTCTTCCTTTTGTTCCAGCACACACACACAAAAACAGAGGCTCTCTCTCTCCCTCTCTCTCGGCTCTTTCTCTCTCTCTTTTACAGAATGTTTTTGAGCCACAATGAACATTCAAGGATTCACTGACACACATATACAAACACACCCTACACCTCTTGGTAAGTCACAACACACGTGCACATCTCTTTGAAGCCCAACTCAGCACTTACATGCACACAATCAGATTACTTAGCACACCCACACAAGTTTCTCCCCACACCCACAAGATTCTAGTTTGTTTCATAAGACAATTTATGCTTAGGATTTATTTAATTAAGCAATACTTAGTCTTAATAAATTTCAATTGGCACATCCGTAAATTAATTATAACAAATCATGGATCTCTCATAATTTAATTAATCTAATTGATTTCCATTAGAGCCTAATTAATTATATTTAATTTTATTGACCCGAATCAGATTTTTAGTCAGACTCCCAAAAGGCTCCAAATATTAAATTAAATTTGTTATCATTATTGATTTTGATTTCCCAAATCATTTAGGCCCTCAATTTCTGATCAAACTCAATTTCCATCAATAAATTACACATTCAAATTGGGCACATCATAATTAAATTTAACTTATAGTAACCACAATTCTCAATCCTCATGACTTAATCAACTCCAATTACGATCTAATTTATCGAATCTCAATTTTACTAAACTAAAACGAATATTTAATTAAACTCCCAAATGGGTCCGTAATCAAAATTAAATTGATTCAACTTCCTAACTTCACTTCCTTAAGCCATTTGGACCCTTAATTTCTGATTCCAAAATAAATCTTTAATAGAATCATATATGAGGCAGATTCCACAATTCTCACAAATCCCAATTAAATTGTAATACTCGGCAATTAAATCTCAAATCCTCTTAATTAATCAAGTACTAATCGTTATACGTGATGGGGTTGTTACACAAACAAACTCAAAAGAGAAAAAAAATGATAAGGTAGGTATGTACCGTAAGAAGCTAAGTGTCAACACCTCTAATAAGAATTTTGAGATTCTAAGGCACTTTTCAACCAAAATCGAGCGCAAAAGAACTATTAGTCACAACATGAATAACATGTATTTTGATGATTATTGTTTTTTACGTTTTGATTGTTTGAAATTGAATTAAATTGATTAAAATCGTATAATTTAATTCATCATAATTTCATCTATCACTTTATCTTGATTATGTTAATTTGGAGTTCAAAATAAGGCTTGAACAGTTACTAAATCAAGTCCAGGAAGAAGTAGCAACACATAACAGCAGTCAAAGCAACCCAGCCCACAAGGGGCTGAACGTCCCGACGGCGACATTTTTGCCCAATTTTGCTCCGTTTCAGCTCTGTTTCTCACCGATTCTCAAACTAGCGGTATGCTCAACGACCACGGTAGTCATCTTTCACGACTGGACTCAACCGGACATCCGAACAGACATCTGAGCGAAAGACCCAAATGAACAAATCTTCACTGAGGACATTCTCTGCTTATATCAGTAATAGATGCTGAGAAGAGAAAAGAAGTATTTTGCATCAGTACACCCATCATTCAATAAGGGCAAAACACACATAGATGTCAAGGAATATTTGAGCAATGATTTATATATCATCTTAACCCATTGCCATCCCATCTCTTCAACAGAAAGAAAAGAATAGGCACTGTTAGAGCATAACAGAGCATCACCTTTGTTATATATAGAGTCTGTAAATAGCAGCAGTGGACAGAAAGAACAGAGACAACTAGCCAAACATTTTTCATATCATTCATCAATCACATACTCTCTATACACTGAGTTCTTGGAGTGTTCTTCATCTGAGTTTGTCATCCGTCTTCAGTATATTAGACACTGTGCTTTTAGCCTTAAGCTTATTTGCCTATGAGAGGTTATCAGAAAAATCAGAGAGAGTTAAGCCAAGAAAATTTCTGTGATTCTATTATCAGTTTCAAACTCATCCTTAGAGTTATCTAAAGTATTCTCCATTTTTGTTTAATTCATTTCCTTTAGAAAACAAACATTGAGCCTAAGCCTTAAGCATATACACCTTTGAGATGTTTTACAGAAAAAGTCCAAGAGCTTTAATATTTTAAATTTACCCGTGAGAGGTTATTCTTGCAGCTTTCTTTGAGAGCAAAAATACTCACCTTGTAAGAGGTAACTAGCACTTCTGTAAAGTTAGAAAATATGTAGAGGATTGCTCCATATGTATGAGGTTACTAGCACCTATGTGAAGCTAGAAAATCTGTGGAGGATTGCTCCATGTATATGAGGTTGCTAGCACCCTTGTGAAGCTAGAAGCATAATGAAAAATCTCAAGTGAAGCTTGAGGAGTGGACATAGGCTTGGTTGAAGCTGAACCACTATAAACCTTGTTTGCATTCTCTTCCCTCATCTCTTTAATTTGCTTGCACTGCTATATTTATTTGATATTATTGTGATAATTATCTGATATACCTACTATTTTAATTGTTGTATTAGTTAGTAATTTTTATTGGGTAATTGTTAGTTTTAATTTGTAGAAACACAATTCACTCCCTCTTAGGTTGCTTTTTGGGTAACAATTGGTATCAGAGCTTACGACTCTTGCTTAGATTTAACAATCTTAGAGTTTTTGATCCATGGCAACCATATTGTAGCTTGACTTTTTCACGCCCCCTTTCGGAAACTCAGAAATAAACCCTATAGTTCGGACTCCCGCGGTTCTGAATCTAATCTCACAAGTGCAATGTGAAATTGATAAACACCAAAGCGTTCAAATCCGACAAATCTTTTAGAAAATCGATTTTGAATAAAAAAAAAGGCCAAAATTGGATTACCTTACCAGATGCGGAGTCGCCACCTAAATATTTTATTTTGGAGAAATTTAGGAAATCTATGACTCGTGCCAAAGGCCACGTGTCCGTCATCACCAAAGTTGCTTCAGCTCGGGAACTTAGGTATGAAAGGGGAAGGTCGTGAATTGAGCACCCCTGCTCGCCCGATCAAAGATCGGCCTTTATTAATCATGATATGATTTTTATCAACATTATATGCTCTTGTTCCGGTTATTAGGCTAGCATTACTATGTGATGCGCACAAGCAAGTATAGACTAGTTTTCCCAAATTGGAACAATTCAATTTCATGTTTGTTTTTTTTTTTTTTAAAAGGGTTTGATTTTGCCACTTAACAAAGTAGGCTTAAAGTTTGTGAATTTGCCACTTGACAAAGTGAGCTTAAAAGGTACATTTATTAAATCGTTTCAATTCAAGCAGCAAACCTTCATCCACAGGCACTCAAACAATTCAAAAAGTAGGCACTTAGCCTCATGGCAAGTATGCTAGTCATGGCAATCACTCACACTCATGCAAGTATGCTAAAGCACTAAAAACTCACCAAGTACTCCACGCTAAGATAAATAAAAGAGTTAGAAAAAATGCATGATTCCTAACTATGCTAAATAACTAATGCAACACATGCGATATGTAATTTAAGATAGGCTTGGCTACTTAACATGTTATTTGCAACAATTTCATAGCATGCGGTTTAAACGTGTATTCATCGAAGTATTGAAATGACAATGCAATTTGATTGATGCGTCGACCCTCGATGCATGCAAATACAAAATGAATGGATACAAGTATAAGGTATGCTAATTGAAACGTGATGCTCCTAAACTAACCATTGAAAGCAGTTACGTAAAAGGGAGAAAGACGTGGGGTTGGAAGACATACACATTATTACATTATGCTCTCACAAAGGAGAGTTCGAATGAATTAAGCTAACTAGCTAACTAAGCTAAGCTAATTAAGCTAATTATTACAAAACTTGAATGAATAATTAACTAACTATCTAAGCTAATTAATTAAGAATTTAATTAGGCTAAGCTAATTAAATATTACATCACAAACTAATTAGCTATAATTAATTAAGCTAATCGAATATCACAACGCAAACTAATTAGTTACAACTAACTAATTACAACAAATAAATGATTAATCGCTAATTAAACTAATTAACTAACTAACTAGTCTTGGGAAGCGAGGGAGACCCATGCATGCTCGGTTTTCACCTGAAGAACATCCGTTGTCTGCCCTCGAAAACCTCTATTTGCACAACCCTTGCATTGTTTTCCTTCTCCAGATCAACTCTGTCATGCTTCACAATAACACTACTCAAAATTCCCTAGTAGCCGACAGGCCACCATTGAGGGGTTGCCGTCCAACACTGGTGGCCAACAGGGCAGTAACAGTGGCCAGCCGGCCACTGATGACACACCATTTTTTGCTGCAACAAAGAAAGCAAACAGGGCAAAGAGAGGGTATTCTCAAAGGTTGTTTGTACTGTGTATCCCTCCTTATCATCAAAACATCTCAAAAGAGTGATACACTTGGTCTTCAAACCATCAATCAAGCAATTTCATTGCATGATGGCTAAGGAACCAAGATGTACAAGTTAATAAATGCACAAATAAGACTCACGACCTTCACCCTATCATGCATAATCAAGGGCAATGGAGACCTAGGACCTAGGAAACTTGGCACATTTCATCACTTTGAGTATGAAGTGCTCCAATTTTTCTTGTGTTCAATTAACGTCCAATTGAACACATCAAAACACAACCAATTTCTCATCTTGCACCATTTTAATTTCAACTTTTAGTTACCCATTTTAATTACATTTTCATTCTTTAACCAATTAAGTCCATTGGTGAGTTGTCCTATAAAGAGAAGGAAGTGTCTAACAAGGGGTAGTTTAAGGCAAGAGAGAGGTGTCATGCCGTTGGTAATGAACCCTCCCAAACTAAGGTTAAACCATTAAGAAATGAACTTCAACCTCAAACATAAGCTATCTTAAGGTTGAAACAACCCTCAAAGCAAATAAAGAGTGAAGAAATGAAGGAGATTGCAGAGATTATAAGTGCTGAAATTAAGTAAGAAAATCACTAAAACATGGCAATCAACTCAAACAAGGGGTGTCTAATGGCCTAAAACACCAAGCTTGTAAGGAATATTACACTAGAGGCATGCAAAACAAGACTCAAATGCAATAAACAGCCAAAAATAGAGTTAAAATAGTCTAAAATAGAGCCTAACACATGCTGGAATTAAGCTACAAAAAGCTAGAAAATTAAGTTAACTTATAGAGCTAACTAGGCTAGCAAACAAGACACAAGGAGAGGAGGCTAACCCTTCTAATTTTGGATTTCAAAACATGATTTTTATCACTGAAAATACTCTAAAAATCAGTGTTCAAAAGCCCAAAAAAGATAGTTTGAAGGTGAAAAACAAAGGTAGAAAAGCCTTACAAGCAAGGAATAAAGAAGGGTCAGATACCCCCCTAACCTTAAATGGCCTGAAACACCAATTTCAGCCCACAAAAATAGAGTTTTTTATAGTCCAAAAATAGCCCAAAAACAGTGGAAATAGATAGAAAAACAAGTATACAAAGCAAGCTTAAAAAGGAAATAGTATACCTCTTGAAGCAAAAATCAACTTTAGGCAATAATTCAAGCCAAAACCACCTTCAAGAGCTCCAAGAAGGCTTCAAGGAACCTCAGCTCAAAGATAATCAACTTTGGTTAAGGAGGTGTAGGCAAAAGTGTAGTATGACTAGGCTAATGTGCACAAATTTGCAAGAGAGGGAGAGAAATGTAGAAAGAGAGAGATTTTTGTTCCAAAATTTCTAACCCTCAAAAATGGGGGAGGAGACCCCATATATATAGAAAAACATGCATTTGGCTGAGAGAAATCCCTCCATACACGTGTAGGGAGATGGAGACACTTATGCCAATAGCTGGAACAGCTGTCAACAAAATATCTGGAAAAAGGTCACTGGTGGCCGACAGGCCACACCATTGGACAGCAAGGCACAAGGGTGGTCGGCAAGGCACAATTAGTGGCCGACAGCCTCAAACAGTGATTGGCTGGCCACCAGGGGTTGCAGGCTTGAAGCACTAAGGTTTTGGGTTTGAATCACTAAGGTTTTGGTCCAAAACAAGGCATAGAATGGACAGGGTTTGAAGGCTCAAAGACAGGGCCTTCCACCGAGGACTTTGGGCACTAAAATGAGCACATGCAGTCACAATCATCAAGTGCACAAACGATGACGTCCAAGTCTTGGGGACGGTCAAAAATGGAGTGTCTATATATATATAGCACTTACTCTGTTGTAGGTCAAGCAAATAACAAACCAACTCCATTTGATGGTAGTAATTATAATCTTTGGAAAGAAAAAAATGACTTTGTATATTCAAGCTACTAATTATGCATTATGGCTCATTGTCACAAAAAGCTCTAAAATTCCTACCAAGGTAGTAGACAACATTAGAGTGCCCAAAACTGAAGAAGAATATGATGAGCATAACTATAAACTGTTACAAGCTAATGCAAAGGCTAAACTTATCATTGTATGTGGATTAGATACAAATGAGTACAATAGAATTTCTGGTTGTGTTATAGCTAAAGAAATTTGAGATAAACTTGAAATTACCTACAAAGGAACTAGTCAAATAAAAGAGTCTCGTATTGATATGCTAATTCATGATTATGAACTCTTTAAGATGAAAACATTTGAATATGTTTCTGAGATGTTTTATAGATTTACCAACATCATTAATGCTCTAAAATCTTTTGGTAAATCTTATACTAATGGTGAGCTTGTGAGAAAATTTTATAAGTCCTTGCCAAAAAAATGGGAAGCTAAGGTTACTGCCATTCAAGAAGTTAAGGATCTAACAAGATTAAGTATTAAAGAACTCCCAGACTCACTTGTGGCTCATGAACTCTCAATGATGAATGGAAGCAAAAAGAAAGCTATTTGGGGAGAAAATGATGAAAGTTGCTCTGATGAGAAACGCAACAACAATGAAACATCATATCTATGCTTAATGGTAAAAGAAGATGATGAGATAATCTTTAACTATGAAGAACTTGAAAGTGCATTTAATGAACTTCATGATGAATTTAGAAAAGTTTGTGTTGAAAATTCTATGTTAAAGAAATTAGTAACTTCTCTATAAAATGATTTAAATATATTGAAAATAGAAAATTCTTCTTTAAAAAATGACTTTACATCTATTGCAAATGAAAAAAATATTTTGAAAAACAATGTTGAGGATTTAAACAAAACTCTTGAAAATTTTGTAAAAGAAAAAAAAAACCTCAACAAACTTCTTTGAAATAAAATATGCGTTTTTGATAAAGTAGGCATTGGTTTTAATCCTATCAAGAAACAAAATAACTTCAAAACTATTTTTGAAAGGGGTCCTCCTAAGGCTTTTATGAGATTAATGTTCTTGAGGCTAATCTCCATGGACCCAAGAGAGTATGGGTACCAAGAAAGAAATCAAGTTATTTAGTAGGTGAAACCTCAAAGAACACCAAGGACTTGGAGAGAAGATGCACAATAAGAATGTTCAACCTTAAGAGCAAAATGAGTCCATACAAGATGAACATGAGAGGTGATGTATGGGTGAAGATTCCAAAGAGGTAAATGAAGATATAAACCTCTAACACACCTTTAAGCTTAACTTCTATATATCTTAAGGTGTGATGTATGTACAATAGGTTGAATTTGTTAATTGATTTCATGAAATCTAAATAATGCTAAGTTTGCTAAGTCATGTTTTGCTAGTTTCTTTCAAACATCATTCAACTTAAAATTGAGATTTACACTACATTGATGAATGCTCATTTATGAAAGATTCATATATACATTGATTATCTTATATCTTGTCATCTATTGCCATGAAAAAGAAAACTGAAACTTATTTATTTTTATTTTTTTTCACTTGTGAGCATACTTTTATATTTTTGACATCATATATATGACTACATACTAATATGTTATTTCTTTTTGAGTCATCTTTATGGAATTAATTTTGATGACATAACATGTTTTGAGATTGTACACTATTTTGTGAAAATTATGTTGGATACATCCATGTACACTTGTGATCTCACAAAATATGATCAAAATATATTTGATTATTACATAGATTTTTTGATTAATGATCCATCAACAATGTCTAAACGAAATGAAGAATCATATGTTTGTAGAGACATTGCATCTATTCTGTTGAATATCATTTGAATATGGATTATATTGGCATGTATCTCATGAAATGCTATTGAGTGCCAACTATCATACTTACTGGTGTTATAGCATTCATGTTGTGTTCCACATTGAGTAAAATGTTATATCAAACTTAAGTATGTAGATAGAACATATTTGATGAAAATGCCTCATGACAATGTTTTGTAATAAATTGAGCATGCTGTTTCACTTCTTGATAGAACAAAGAGCTTACAATTATGAATCAAATTTTTCTCATGTATAATATGTCATGTGCTACAATTTGAAAAATCTAGAAAATATCATTCTAAGCTCTTGATTGAACATGGCACCTATTGATTTGTTTTTCATCTTTTGAGTTTATGATAAGAGGTGATATAGACCAACATTTATTATATGTTGTATTTTTCATGAGTAAATGTGATTGTTGTATAATTAGTTAGATATATCTGCACAAGATCACAATAGAAAAAGGAAGCACCAACTTAGAGGTAGAAATATTTTTGCTAAACATACTTGTTAGAATCCTTTGAGATGACTTCTATATAAAAGGAAATTGAAGATTGAAAATTTCCCAATTCATGAATTGAAGGTATGTTCCTAAACTTTTAAACTCTTGTGGTACATTTCATATGATCTCTTATATCCTTTGAACTGATGACATTTTCCTTACAATGACATGAAAGAGATTGATTATTCATATTGTTTAAATTATGCATCATATGATTTGTAATGAATATTCTTTGATGATGAATGAAGGGAAAAATAATCTTGCCAAAAAGGGGGGAAACGAAAATCCATACTTATGCTTAAATATGTGTTATATGTTGATTTCATGATTTCTTGACATGTGAACCTAATTATACTTGGACATACTTCATTTATGGAATTACCTTAGCTCCATGAGTTTATAATGAGATTAAGTTATTATGAGCTATAATTGGTATTCTGCATAATGTTTATGCTATGATTATTGAATCTTCTAGATAGCATGATGGTATCCTATTAGTATCATTGGGGGAAATAATTCAGTTCTCAACTTCTCTTATCATATCTCTTATTGCTCTTGTGAATGTAACAATGGAAGATTTTCACCAAGTTGAATTTGAATGTTTCTTTCAAAATCCCCTTAGTTTGCATTTTGTTTTGGTATAAAATATATGGGCTTGCTCTGTCATTGTTATATGGTACTATCATACTATTATTATCTTTTTGCCCATCATTAACAAATTGGTATTGGTATGATCTTGAAATGTATTATCAATCTACCTTTTAGTAACATTGATATAGATGATTATTTGCGATATAATGAGACTTGCCATTTTTCATCATCCTATATTACTGAGTAGTGCCAAATTCCCTCTTTATTCTTGTTAATGTTGATAATATCACAAAGGGAGAGAAAGAGATTGTTTTGGTATCTTAATTCTTACAAATATGATCTTTGAGCTTATTAGTTGTTATTACGGTAAGAGTAGGATGCTTTCCTCAATGAGAGAGTGCCTTGCACATCAGCTCCTTATTTTGGTTTTGATAATGTCACAAGGGGAGAGAATGTATGTTTATGAATATGAATGTGACTTTGTTAAGGGGAGAAAATTTAAAGGAGAGCATGCCTTGAGAGGGAGTTGTTCTTTACTCCAAACAAATCAAAACATCCTTGTATGCCATCATCAAAATGGGGGAGATTGTTAGCCATAGCATGGATAACATGTATTTTGATGATTATTATTTTTATGTCTTGATTGTTTGAAATTAAATTAAATTGATTAAAATCTTATAATTTAATTCATTATAATTTCATCCATCATTTTATCTTGATTATGTTAATTTAGAGTTCAAAATGAGGCTTAAACAAGTACTGAATTAGGTCCAAGAAGCAATAGCACAAAATAGCAGTCGAAGCAGCCCAATCCACAAGGGGTCGAATGTCTGGGTGGATGACCGCCGGCGACATTTTTTGCCCAATTTTGCTCCGTTTCAGCTCTGCTTCGCATCGGCTATCAGACCAACAGTATGCTTGACGACCGCGGTAGTCATCCTTCACGACTAGACTCAATTAGACATCCGAGTAGACGACCCAAATAAACAAATCTTCACTGAGGACATCCGAGAGGACATCCCTTTATGAAAGCTGCTTATAAAATAACATATATTGAAAAGAGAAAATAAGTATTTTGCATTAGTACATCCATCATTCAATAGGAAAAACACATATGGATGTTAGGGAGTATCTGAGCAATGATTTATATATCATCTCAACCCATCACCATCTCATATCTTCAACGGGAAGAAAAGAATGGGCACAATCAGAGCATAACAAAGCACCACATCTATTATATACAAAGTTTATGAATAGCAGCAGTGGACAAAGAGAACAGAGACAATGAGACAAACATTTTTCATATCATTCATCAATCACATACTCTCTATACACTGAGTTCCTGAAGTGTTCTTCATCTAAGTTTATCATCCTTCTTTAGTATATTAGACACTATGCTTTTAGCCTTAAGCCTATTTGTCTATGAGAGGTTATCAGAAAAATCAGAGAGAGTTGAGCCAAGAAAATTTCTGTGATTCTATCATCAGTCTCAAACTCATCCTTAGAGTTATATGAAGTATTCTCCATTCTTGTTTAATTCATTTCCTTTAGAAAACAAACATTAAGCCTAAGCCTTAAGCATATACACCTTTGAGATATTTTACAGAAAAAGTCTGAGAGCTTTAATATTTTGTATTTACCTGTGAGAGGTTATTCTTGTAGCTTTCTTTGAAAGCAAAAATACTCATCTTGTAAGAGGTAACTAGCACTCCTGTAAAGCTAGAAAATCTGTGGAGGATTGCTCCATGTGTATAAGGTTACTAACTGTGATGACCAGGTACATTATTCATCTCACCCTCTTGAATTGTGTTGGGTTTACTCCCATTATAGTGTCGAGTTTTAGTGTGAGGCTTTGATTAACCATTGGGTTGTTATTTTTGGAAACTTACTCTCAAAATTTTCATTCTTGATTACTTCAATTCCGAGTTTCACGTGCTTCGAGAGGTGCGGGGTTAGATCCGAGGTGTCTAGAGTAGGGTTGTTGAAATTTTTATGACTGAGACCGAGGCCGCACGTGCGGGGATAAGAGCCGCACGTGCGGGGATAAGAGCCGCACATGCGGGAGGGGAGGCCGCATGTGCGGTGAGAGGGGGCTTTTTTGTTTGGCTACTGCATTATATGCAGGTGCGGAGTGGAGGTGCGAGAGAGTGCTGCACGTGCGGAGGTGAGTGTTGCACGTGCGGGGAGTACGCTTCGCACGTGCGAGAATGGGTGCCGCACGTGCAGGACCTCACTGAGTCCAAAAAATTCTGTCTCTTTCTCTTCTTGGGCTGAGTGAAGCTCACTTTTTACACATCTCTCTCTCTCTAAAAATATCATTTCCTCTCCTTTCTCTCTGAAAACCTCCACTAAACACCAAGAACTCTTGATCTTTTCCAATCTATTAGGATTTTGATCCTTGTTTCTTCACGAAAGTTGGATAACTTCTCGAGGGCTATGTTTTGAGCGGTGGAGATCAAGTTTCAACACCATTGAATTTGAGGGTTTCATCTCATTCTTCTTCAAATTTGAGGTAAGGATTTTCTTAGAGTTATATATACATTTGTGGAGAAGTGGTTTGGAAATACTCTTCTGATCCTGGGAGATGCTAGTGATCCTCTTCTAGTCACCTGAAAAGAAATAAACACTCCGGTCGGGGGTGCCGAAATTAGCACTCCGACAGGCAAGTCAGTCTTTACACTTAAGTTTACTTATATTCTCAATTGAGTACCATAGTTCTCACATACCTCTTTCTGGCTGATGTTCTTTTATTTATATCTTTCTTTCTTGGGCCTCGGGATTAGGTCCATTTCCCATTCTATATTCGGCATGTTTTGTAGTAGTCCGCTCTCTACTCAGCCCCTTGCTTAATCGGCTATTTGGTTGAGTAAAGTTCCGTTCGAGCGTGTGAGCATACGCCGAGTACTACGTATTTTGACTCTCCCTGGTTCGAATATCCAGAATCTCTGTGACTCCCAATACTCGGCCCCCACAATTGCCCCCGAGCACTCCACTGACGACAGTTGGTTGGAGTGTTTGGCTTCGAACTCGAAAAATCATAGCCGAAATTTGGCGGTTGACCGTTTTCCAACGCAAATGTCTAAACACACGCTTCTCGGTTATCATTTCAACTTCTTGCCTCTTCGTACACTTCTATTTATTGTGATTTAAAATTTTGACGTCTTTTCAAATACATACACGTTTTTAGACGCTCGTCGCTGGACTGTCTTCCAAATTACCTCTGCAACTTCCTTTTCTTTTCTATCATCTTCGCCTCTTGTAAGTTCTCTCATTCTCTTCTTTGAATCTGTTTTCTTACTTTGTTTTTGGCATAGCATATTTGTATTGGCTGGGGGAAATGGCAAAACTTTTGAAAGATCTCCTCTCACCGGATCGAATTTCTGGCTTCCAACGCCATTTCTCCATTCCTGATGACGTCCGTCTGACAAACGGTACCCTCGATATGGAGAGGGTCGATGAAATCACGATCGTTTTCCCTCTCTTATCAATTGCAGAGGGTGGAATCCGTTTCCTCCTTCACCCACTCCTTAAGGCTGTGCTCTGCCATTGGGGCTTAATCCCTTCCCAACCCAACGTCAACTTCTTTAGAATCGTGATGGGGATTATCGCACTACACCGTCGCCTGAGGCTTAACCTTGGCATTCTCGCTATTCGACATTACTATGCCTTGGCCAAGTCTTCTGGTCGACATGGGCGTTATTTCCTTAGGGCCAAAGACACCGACCATCAACTAGTGACCATGCTTTCCAGCTCTGGGAAGCGAGTCGATGATGTTATGGTCGTCGTCCAAGGAAACTGGAAATTCGGCGAAGGCGAGGATCGCCTTGATCGTATTCCTAGACGGAGGGGCAAATCAGGTAGCCGTGTAAATTCTTTTATTTATTTATTTTCTATTGTATTTATAAAGCTTCATTTTCGAGACCTCATGGTTTTGCTTATGCAGGAAACGATTTGAAGAAAGTCTTGACCTCAGTCGACGACGCTGTTCTTTCGGAAATCAAGGTTGCACTCAAATATTTCGGCCGGCTGAGTCTTCAGAAACAGGGAAAGGTGGCCCACGTTCTGCTCCGCTACGACCTGACTTATGCGACCTTTTCGACGGCGGAAAACATCCCAATTCCAAAGGGTGAGGAGTTTCTTACCACCCTTATCTTGACTGATTTCAAAAATTTGAGGCAGGTCGGTTTAGAGGGATCAGATTCGGAGTGACCAGAAGTAGCTAAGGCCGCCGAGTCAGACCAATCTGTAGCCGAAGTCGACGAGGCTTTAAAGTTAGCATTCGAAGAAGCCGACCTCAATTTAGTTGATCCTCCGTCCACTTCGGGTCGAGGAGACCTTCCACTTGAGGATATCTTTCAGGGTCTGGAGGACCTTCCCGGTGCGTACCCAGAAGATATGGCTGGATTGAGCCTCACTAAACTTGCCAAGAAGGCAAACGCGGAAAGGATGGCTGCGCGGCGAAGGGCAGAGTCTATTCAGGCTCGAATCTTAGCCCTCCCAGATTGTTGACAGATCTCAGCCCTCCCTGCCTACTGGCGAATCTCAACCCTCCTTGTCCGTTATTGAGGAGGAAACGGCAAAAAACCGAAGTGCCGAGGCAGAACCGGTTGTGCAGGCAAGTGTAGAGCCTGAGCAAAGGGTGGAGAAGCGCCCTGCCGAGGTCGAGGCTAGCTCAAAAGAAGATCGTGCCGACAAACGACCTCGTTTAGAGGAATCAGATGTGATTGTACCTTTTGTTATTCAGCCGAAGATAAAAAATACGCCGATCTCCTCCAATGCTTCGGTAATCAAAGACCCAGCGATCGCACTCAACATGGCTACGTCCGTTTCTCTACCTGCTGACAAGGCGGCTTTTCGGACGGAGCCGGATCTGGTTGCAATTGCGTTGGCCACGCAATCGGCTCTTTTGGTATATATCTTAACTTTGTCGTTTCACTTTACGCAAATATTGTTTTGTGTTTTGCAGGCCGTCAGAAGGATAACCGAGATGGGCCATTGCTATCACGATGCCGTGGAACAGATTGGCCGTTTACAAGCGGAGGTTGAGGGCCAAAGGAGTAGGGCCGAGTTCGAGGTTTTGAGGGTGAAGATGGAGGGCGCCCGAGCCGAGGTCGAGATGGAGAGAGCCCGCAACGCTGAAGAATTGAGATCGGTCGCCGAGAAGAGGGCGGATGAGAGCGACGACGCGCTTAAATTGGCCCAGGAGGCGATCTCTAAATTAGAGGCTAAGTTGGAATCAATAAAGAAGGCGAAGGAAGCAGCCGACCTGGAGGCTTCCAGGGTATTCGACACCAGGAAAAAAATCTGCTTTTGATGAATACGTAGACGAAGTCCCTAAATTTGAAAACCGGGGATTCAAACATGGCTGGCTCAAAGCCCTTGCTGCTGCTGATGTGACATTGGCTACACCAATTCCATACGAGTAAGTGGATATTGAGCCGCTGGAGTCTGACTCCGAGGACTAATCTGGGCGGCTTTTGTTTTTGTTTTAGGAATTTTCAGCTTTTTACAGCCTTTTGTTTAGTAGTTTTCATATGTAAAATGACTACAATTTGTGCCCAATTTACTTAATGAAAATTCCTTTTGCACTTTGCTATTGTTTGTGCTAAATTGTGTTATTGGATCATTCATTCATGTACACTTGCCGACTAGACAATTAGGCAATTTTAACTCCAAAAAGTCGAAAATTAGCACATGGAGTGGCTGTGGCACATATCGATCGGCATGGGGCTAGATGTTTTGTCGGCTAGATTAATAAATCTACCCTTGCCCCAGCCAGTGCATAAGCTAGAAGGCATTCATCCATTATTGCCATTTAGATAATTAGGTCATTTTAACTCCAAAAACCGAAAATTAGTAAATGGAGTGGCTGTGGCACAAATCAATCGGCATGAGGCTAGATGCCGGTTAGATTAATAAATCTGCCCTTGCCCCAGCCAGTGCATGAGCTCCAAGGCATTCATCCATTATTGCCGTTTAGATAATTAGGCCATTTTAACTCCAAAAACCGAAAATTAGTATATGGAGTGGCTGTGGCACATATCAATTGGCATGAGGCTAGATATCGGTTAGATTAATAAATCTGCCATTTACATCGGCATCCGTCTTTTGGAGTTTATTGTTAACATGGAGTGGCTGTGGCACATATCGATCGGCATGGGGCTAGATGCTTTGCCGGCTAGATTAATAAATCTACCCTTGCCCCAGCCAGTGCATGAGCTCCAAGGCATTCATCCATTATTGCCATTTAGATAATTAGGCCATTTTAACTCCAAAAACCGAAAATTAGCACTTGGAGTGGCTGTGGCGCATATCGATCGGCATGGGGCTAGATGCTTTTCTGGTTAGATTAATAAATCTGCCCTTGCCTCAGCCAGTGCATGAGCTCCAAGGCATTTATCCATTATTGCCGTTTAGATAATTAGGTCATTTTAACTCCAAAAATCGAAAATTAGTACATGGAGTGGCTGTGACACATATCAATCGGCATGAGGCTAGATGCCGGTTAGATTAATAAATCTGCCCTTGCCCCAGCCAGTGCATGAGCTCCAAGGCATTCATCCATTATTGCCGTTTAGATAATTAGGTCATTTTAACTCTAAAAACCGAAAATTAGTATATGGAGTGGCTATGGCACATATCAATCAGCAAGAGGCTAGATGCCGATTAGATTAATAAATCTGCCATTTAGATCAGCATCCGTCTTTTGGAGTTTAGCGTTAACATGGAGTGGCTGTGGCACATATCGATCGGCATGGGGCTAGATGCTTTGCTGGCTAGATTAATAAATCTACCCTTGCCCTAGCCAGTGCATGAGCTCCAAGGCATTCATCCATTATTGCCGTTTAGATAATTAGGCCATTTTAACTCCAAAAACCGAAAATTAGCACTTGGAGTGGCTGTGGCGCATATCGATCGGCATGGGCCTAGATGCTTTTCCGGTTAGATTAATAAATATGCCCTTGCTCCAGCCAGTGCATGAGCTCCAAGGCATTCATCCATTATTGCCGTTTAGATAATTAGGCCATTTTAACTCCAAAAACTGAAAATTAGTACATGGAGTAGCTGTGGCACATATCAATCGGCATGAGGCTAGATGCCAGTTAGATTAATAAATCTGCCATTGCCACAGCCAGTGCATGAGCTCCAAGACATTCATCCATTATTGCCATTTAGATAATTAGGCCATTTTAACTCCAAAAACCGAAAATTAGTACATGGAGTGGCTGTGGCATATATCAATCGGCATGAGGCTAGATGCCGGTTAGATTAATAAATCTGCCCTTTAGATCGGCATCCGTCTTTTGGAGTTTAGCGTTAATGAAGTCGCCTCGGGGTCCCTGCAAGCATTAGAAATAAATGGGATGGACTCTTCACGCCCGTAACTCCGTTTACTGTGTTCAGAGTCAATTTAAAACCATTTGTGGCGTAGGTAAGTGCGAATATCAAATAGAGTTTTCTTCAACAGCAAAGAAGAAACGCGAACTTTGGCTGAGCTTGATACTGCAATGAATCGCGGTAGTGAACCCACCCGTGCGGGAGGTAGGGCGTCCAAAGAATGAGAAAAGCGTCAGCCTCCAAGTCGTAGAAGTAGATCACCTCGCAAGGAGAAACAGCAACGGGGAAGTTCTCCGCGACCGCGACCGAGAAATGAGGCCGACGTGGCACTACGACCGTTGAGTTTCGCAGTTTTCGTGG
This sequence comes from Camellia granthamiana, assembly GCA_036172215.1. Lineage (NCBI taxonomy): Eukaryota > Viridiplantae > Streptophyta > Magnoliopsida > Ericales > Theaceae > Camellia > Camellia granthamiana. Next base: position 40,822,891 of record CM069908.1, on the reverse strand, counting down.
GGAATAAACCGATGACGGAGGCGGACTCCATAATCAAGGACCCAGGTGTGGTGGTCGAGTTAGCTCGACAGATTTTTCCACCGGAGGTCCAGAAGTCGATGATGGGTCGACAAGATTTCGACGTATTTCGAGAGGGCATCCACGGGGCGGTTAAAGGGCTGTATACCACCTATGAAGTCGGCATGCGCCTGCGCGCCGCTTGACGTGAGATAGAGAAGGAGGAGGAAAGAATCCGCAGTTTGGAGGCTTGCGCGGAGGAGGCCGAGCGTGAGCTCAGAGAGCTCAGGAAGGCTCAAACCATTAAGCCGCATGCGATGGGTCAATCCAACCCGATTGTGGATGAAAGGGTGACCTAACGGCTGTTGAGTCACGCCATCGCCGATCAAGATACGACAAGCATGTTCGCCGTAGAGACTGCGAGGAACGTGGGATACGAACAAGGCTTCCATACGGGTCGAAAGGTTGGGATTGACAAAACCAAAGAGAATTTTGTGGAGGAGGTCTACCGATACGAGAACCGGGGGTTTAGGCACGGTTGGATCGAGGCACTTCAGGCCACGGAGACTCACCGAGCAAAGGGTGTTGATTCGGCGTCGCCGTTGTACCAGCATGATCATTTACCCTTTTCCGCTTTTGAAATCGAAAAGAGCGACGATGAAGGAGAGGCCGCATAAAAACTATGTGAACGCAGCTTGCGTCCAAAATTATGTAATCATTGACTGATTGAATAAAAATGTTTTATTCTTCACGTTTGTGTTTCTCTATAGTCTTTGTTCGGCACACATATGTTTGCATGTTTCTTTAAAAAGTTGAAATGAACGTGTTTTAGATGATTGAATAGACATTGATCGGTCTGAGTTAATCGCAATCAAGCATTTCATCTCGAATGTTTTTATGCTTTAACGTATAAACGGGTTTTACCAACTCGATATGAGAGCTTTCTACATTAAGTATTGATCGGCATAATTTGGAGGCTTTATCGGCCTAAGGACGTCACGCGTTGATGGGGCTCCGGATCCGGAGACTGGCCAATCGTGAACCACGAAGGGTGCTCTGAATCTAGAGGCTTTATCGGCCTAAGGACGTCATGCGCCGATGGGGCTCCGAATCCGGAGACTGGCCAATTGTGATATCCACGAAAGGCACTCCGAATCCGGAGGCTTTAACGGCCCAAAGACGTCATGCGCCGATAGGGCTCCAAATCCAGAGGCTGGCTAATCGTGATATCCACGAAGGGCGCTCCGAATCCGGAGGCTTTAACAGCCCAAAAACGTCATGCGCCGATGGGGCTCCGAATCCGGAGATTGGCCAATCATGATATCCATGAAGGGCGCTCCGAATTCGGAAGCTTTATCGGCCCAAAGACGTCATGCACCGATGGGACTTCGAATCCGGAGACTGGCTAATCATGATATCCACGAAGGGCGCTCCGAATCCGGAGACTGGCTAATTGTGATATCCACGAAGGGCGCTCCGAATCCGGAGGCTTTAACAGCCCAAAGACGTCATGCGCCGATGGGGCTCTGAATCCGGAGATTGGCCAATCGTGATATCCATGAAGGGTGCTCCGAATCCAGAAGCTTTATCGGCCCAAAGACGTCATACGCTGATGGGGCTTTGAATCCGGAGGCTTTTTTTGCCAATCGTGATATCCACAATGGGCGCTCCGAATCCGGAGGCTTTTTCGGCCCAAAGACGTCATGCGTCGATGGGGCTCCGAATCCGGAGGCTTTTTTGGCCAATCGTGATATCCACGAAGGGCACTCCGAATCCGGAGGCTTTTTCGGCCCAAAGACGTCATGCGCCGATGGGGCTCCGAATCGGAGACTGGCCAATCATGATATCCACGAAGGGCACTCCGAATCCGAAGGCTTTACTGGCTCAAAGACATCATGCGCCGGTGGGGCTCCGAATCCGGAGACTGGCTAATCGTGATATCCACGAAGGGTGCTCCGAATCCGGAGGCTTTAACGACCCAAAGACGTCATGCGCCGATGGGGTTTCGAATCCGGAGACTGTCCAATCGTGATATCCACGAAGGGCGCTCCGAATCCGGAGGCTTTATCGGCCCAACGACGTCATGCGCCGATGAGGCTCCGAATCTGGAGGCTTTTTTGGCCAATCGTGATATCCACAAAGGGCGCTCCGAATCTGGAAGCTTTTTTGGCCAATCGTGATATCCACGAAGGGCGCTCCGAATCTGAAGGCTTTATCGACCCAAAGACGTCATGTGCTGATGGGGCTCCGAATCCGGAGGCTTTTTTGGCCAATCGTGATATCCACAAAGGGCGCTCCGAATCCGGAGGCTTTAACGGCCCAAAAGACATCATGTGCCGATGGGGCTCCGAATCCGGAGACTTTATTTGGCCAATCGTGATATCCACGAAGAGCGCTCCGAATCCGAAGGCTTTAACGGCCCAAAGACGTCATGCGCTGATGGGGCTCCGAATCCGGAGACTGTCCAATCGTGATATCCACGAAGGGCGCTTTGAATCCGGAGGCCTTATCGGCCCAAAGACGTCATGCGCCAATGAGGCTCCGAATCCAGAGGCTTTTTTGGCCCAAAGACGTCATGCGCCAATGGGGCTCCAAATCCGGAGGTTTTTTTGGCCAATCCTGATCCACGAAGGGCGCTCCGAATCCGGAGGCTTTAACGGCCCAAAGACGTCATGTGCCGATGGGGCTCCGAATCCAGAGTGTGGCCAATCGTGATATCCACGAAGGGCGCTCCGAATCCGGAGGCTTTAACGGCCCAAAGACGTCATGCACCAATGGGGCTCCGAATCTGGAGACTGGCCAATTGTGATATCCACGAAGGGCGCTCCGAATCTAGAGGCTTTATCGGCCCAAAGATGCCATGCGCCGATGGGGCTCCGAATCCGAAGGCTTTTTTGGCCAATCGTGATATCTACGAAGGGCGCTCCGAATCCGGAGACTTTTTCGGCCCAAAGACGTCATGCGCCGATGGGGCTTCGAATCCGGAGACTTTTTTGGCCAATCGTGATATCCACAAAAGGCGCTCCGAGTTCGGAGGCTTTTTTGGCCCAAAGACGTCATACGCCGATGGGGCTCCGAATCCGGAGACTGGCCAATTGTGATATCCATGAAGGGCGCTCTAAATCCGTAGGCTTTAACGGCCCAAAGACGTCATGCGCCGATAGGGCTCCGAATCCGGAGACTGGCCAATCGTGATATCCACAAAGGGTGCTTTGAATCCGGAGGCTTTAACGGCCCAAAGACGTCATGCGCCGATGGGCCTCCGAATCCGGAGACTGTCCAATCGTGATATCTACGAAGGGCATTCCGAATCCGGAGGCTTTATCGGCCCAAAGACGTCATGCGCCGATGGGGCTCCAAATTCGGAGGCTTTTTTGGCCAATCGTGATATCCACAAAGGGTGCTCCGAATCCGTAGGCTTTTTCGGCCCAAAGACGTCATACGCCGATGGGGCTCCGAATCCAGAGGCTTTTTTGGCCAATCGTGATATCCACGAAGGGCGCTCTGAATCTGGAGGGTTTATTGGTTCAAAGACGTCATGCGCCGATGAGGCTTCGAATCCGGAGGCTTTTTTGGCCAATCGTGATATCCACGAAGGGCGCTCCAAATCCGGAGGCTTTAACGGCCCAAAGACGTCATGCGCCGATGGGGCTCCGAATCTGGAGACTTTATTTGGCCAATCTTGATATCCACGAAGGGCGCTCCGAATCTGGAGTCTTTTTCGGCCCAAAGACGTCATGCGCCGATGAGATTCCGAATCTGGAGGCTTTTTTGGCCAATCGTGATATCCACGAAGGGCGCTCCGAATCTGGAGGCTTTATCGGCCCAAAGACGTCATGCGCCGATGGGGCTCTGAATTCTGAGGCTTTTTTGGCTAATCGTGATATCCACGAAGGGTGCTCCGAATCCGGAGGCTTTAACGGCCCAAAGACGTCATGCGTCATTGGGGCTCCGAATTCGGAGACTTTATTTGGCCAATCATGATATCTACGAAGGGCGCTCCGAATCCGGAGGCTTTTTCGGAACACCGTTGAACTGGAATTTGTAAATAGGGATCTTTGCATTACAGAAAATGAGGTGTACATGGCGAACCATTAAGAACAAGCATCGTGTGCCACAAGTCGGGTCAATGATAGAATTTGTGTAAATGCGTAGAATTCCAAGGCCGTGGCAGACTCTTTCCTGACATGTCTTTCTGCCGATATGCCCCTACTCCTGCGATCGAATCAATCTGATACGGGTCGTCCCAGTTAGGACCCAATTTTTCATCAGCCGGTTTCTTCGCAGCTGGCAGTACCTTCTTCAGGACCAACTCCCCTGGTGTGTAGCGGCGTAGCTGAACACGTTGATTGTACGACTTAGCCAGCTGCTGTTGATACCGAGCCATAGACGCGAGGGCGCGGTCTCTTCGTTCTTCAATCAGAACCAAATCCAAGGCCAGCATCATGTCGTTTTGGCCTATATCAAAAACTGTTGATTTCAAGGTTGGGAGGCCGATCTCCAGGGGTATAATTTCCTGGGTTCCAAAGCATAGAGCAAACGGCGTTTCCCCAGTAGACTACCTCGGCGTAGTTCGATGAGCCCACAACACACTCGGCAATTCTTCGATCCATTTGCCTTTAGCTTTCTCCAACCTCTTTTTGATCCCGTCCAAGATGGATTCGTTAGAGGCTTCAGCCTGACCATTGCTTTGTGGATAAGCCGATGTGGAAAAGTAAGGTCGTATACCATACTTGCTGCACAGCTCTCGGTAGACGCCACAATCGAACTGGGTCCCGTTGTCTGAGATAAGTGCTCTTGGAATGCCGAACCGTGTTATGATGTTTCTCTAAACAAAACGCTTCACGTCGGCATCTCGGATATGGGTTAGTGTCTCCGCTTCTACCCATTTTGCAAAATAATCTGTCACGACAATCAAAAATTGCTTGTTACCTGGGGCACGAGGCAATGGTCCAACGATGTCAAGCCCCCATTGAGTGAACGGCCAAGGACTAGTTATGGAGCTTAGTTCTTCTGCAGGCAGGTGGGTTAAAGGAGAGAACTTTTGGCACTGTGCACTTTTTCACATAGCATTCGGCATCAACTCTCATTGTCAGCCAGTAATACCCTTGTGTTATTGCTCGATGGGCCAAAGAACGCCCGCCAGAATAGGTGCCACAACTGCCCTCATGTATTTCAATCAGAAGCTCTTCGACTTTGTCCGGGTGTACATATTCCAGGTATGGACCAGAAAGGGATTTCTTATAAAACTTTCCTTGCGGATCCAAGTAGTACCGCAGAGCTTTGTTTCGCAGCTTGTGCGCTTCTTTTTTGTCCGCTGGGAGCTGTTCGGAAGACAGGAATGCCGCAATGGGATCCATCCAACTCGATCCAGCTTCTATAACACTGACCTGGACTTCCTCCGAAGGGCCAATGCTCGATTCCGGGATGAAACCTACTTCGATGGTCCGTTTAATCTCTGAGTTAATGGCGGAGGCCAGGCAGGCAAGGGCATCTGCGTGTGTGTTCTGATCGCGTGTTATCTGGTTCAATTCATGATGGTCAAATTTTGCAAGCAAGGAGTTGGTCGTTTTCATGTAGGCCGCCATACGGTCATTTCTTGCCGCGTACTCCCCTTTTAGCTGATTGATCACCAGTTTTGAATCGCAAAATACAAGCAAACGCCGAGCACCCAGAAGATGTGTATTTCGTAAACCGGCTAGAAAGGCTTCGTATTCAGCTTCGTTATTTGATGCTTCGAAGCCAAGCTTAACGGTCTGCTCAATTATTGCGTCGTCGGGAGCCATGATCACAACTCCGGCTCCGCTGCCCCGCTGATTGGATGATCCATCACAGTACAACTGCCAAATGTCCCCAACGTAAATTCTCCAGTTCGGCTCTGGTCGAATCTCATCGGGCTGAAAATCAGCAAGACCCCCAGTGAATTCGGCAATGAAGTCGGCAAGTACCTGCCCCTTGATTGAGGTTCTAGGTAGGAACTGAATGTCGTACTGGCCGAGTTCAAGAGCCCACTTTGAAACACGTTCTGACGCTTCTGCACTTCGTAATACTAATCGGAGGGGATAATCTGTTAGCACCCCAATGCTGTGTCCCTACAAATAATGCATCAGTTTCCTTGTCGCCATGACTAGGGCTAGGATGAGTTTTTCCAGCGGAAGGTAGCGTGTTTCGGCGTCAACCATTGCCTTGCTCACGTAATACACTGGCCGCTACTCCCCAAGCTCTTCCTTTACCAGTACGGCGCTGACAGCCCTGTCGGAAACTGCCAGATATAAAATAAGCGGGTCACCAGCAGCAGGTGTTGTCAAGAGTGGTACTGAGTGGATGTAGGTCTTGAGTCCGTTGAAAGCGGCTTCGTATTCGGCGGACCATTCAAAAGCTTTGCCCTACCGTAGTGTATGAAAGAATTGTCGGCAGCGATCTGTGGATCGACTGATGAACCTGTTGAGTGCGACGGCTATCCCCATCAACTTTTGAACCTCTTTTACTGAACGAGGGGAGCCGAGTTCCAAGATTGCTGTGATTTGCCTCGGGTTGGCCTCGATTCCTCGGTGGTTGACAATGTAACCCAAGAACTTGCCAGAGCCGATCCCAAACGCACATTTGGAAGCGTTCAGCTTCATTCTATATTTGCGTAGAATGCTGAATGTCTTTTCTAGATTAGCTATATGATTCTGTTCTTCCTTGGACTTGACCACCATATCGTCAATGTACACTTCCATAGTGTGGCCGAGTTGCTCTTTGAACATGGCGGTGACCAGTCTTTAGTAGATTGCCCCTGCATTCTTCAGCCTAAAAGGCATAACTTTGTAGCAGTAGGTTCCTCTTGGGGTGAGGAATGCAGTTTTGTCCTGGTCTTTTGGATGCATGGCGATTTGATGGTAGCCTCTGTAAGCATCGAGGAAGCTCATACGTTGATGGCGTGCCGTCGTGTTTACAAGTTGGTCGATTCTGGGTCGGGGAAAACAATCCTTGGGGCAGGCTTTGTTTAGGTCCGTGAAATCGACGCACGCTCGCCAAGTCCCATTTTTCTTCTTCACCACCACTGTATTAGAGAGCCATGTAGGGTAAGTCACTTCTCTAATTGCCCCGGCGTCAAGCAGCCTGTTAACCTCCTCAACAACGGTGGCAGTGTGCTCTGTGGCTGACCGCCGGCTTTTCTGAATGATCGGCTTGCACTTAGGATCGACATTCAAATGGTGCTGTGAAACTGACGGATCTATACCCGACATCTCATACGAAGTCCAAGCAAAGACATCGAGGTTGCTGAGCAGGAAGGAGATTAGCTGCTGTCTGTCGGCCCGATTTAGGGAGGCGCCGATCATGAAGAACTTGTCTGGGCTTCCATCGATTTCAACTCGGTCTAAGCCTTCCGTGGCCTTTTCATTTGGGAGCTGCCCAACATCGTCAAGGTTCTCTCGATCCGGTACCTCAATGGAATTCACCTGTAGTTCCTTTGGTGTCTTTTCAACAAGGAAATAACATGCTTGTGCCGATTTCTGGGAGCCACGGATTTGCTTAATACCGCGTTCTGTCGAGAAGCGTAGAAGCTAATGATAGGTCCTTGGCACGGCCCGCATAATATACAACCAGGATCGCCCCATGATGAGATTATACGGCGACGGCAGCTTGACGACCAAGAATTCCACATCCACTGTTTAGGAACCAGCTCAAACGGGTAGTCTGATTTTCCCCAACGGGTACTCTGGATTGGCATTAAAGCCAAATAGTGGATAAGGGGCCGGAGAGAGATCCGATTCGGACAAGCCGAGTTTGGTAAATGTCTTATAGTACATAATCTCTGATGTGCTCCCTAGATCAATGAGTATGCGCTCAACTGTGAATCGGTTTACGCGTAACTCAATTATCAAGGGATCAATGTGGGGTAGTGTTACTCTGGCCAAATCCAAATCATCAAAAGTAATAACCTCGGCTTCATGGTGCTGTTTAGCCGGAGTGAGTTGGTCTTGAGGGTTAGACTTCGACTGAATCGCATGCACCACCGATGACATTGGCAGGCTGTATATCATGTGGATCACGTCGAGCGGGGGTGAATCCTGTCTCAAGACTATTGTTTTGGTTGGGTTTCCTTTTCGGACGTACTGTTGTAGCCGGACATCTTGTACCAATTCCTCCAGGAGGTCCTTCAGTGCATAACAACTATCAGTATCACAATGGTCGGTGGGGTCTGATTTATTGTCATACAAAGTGAATGACGGTGCTTTGAATTTCTTGGGTAACATTGCCTTTGCAATCCGTCGTACAAAAGGATCTTGCTGATCTTCATCCGAGTTGTTTCTTCTTCGCTTATGCTTTATACGGGGACTCTCTTCAGAAGAACTGGAAGTTTCAGATCGTCCCTTCTTCTTGGGCTCCGGGGATAATGAGTCGGAGTTGCTATCAGTATCTTGTTGTCGGGCTCAAGATCGTCAACCGCCTGCCCTCACAGGTCGTTCCGGGCCTTGGTGTGCAGCTTGTTTGGACTTCGCCACCTCCAAGGCCAAATCCTGATGGAGACATTCGTTCTCTGCGATCATGTTCTCCAACCTTTGTTCATTTTTCTTTGCTTGTTCCATGATCGCTTGCATTGCTTCATGCTCTGGAGACGAGGGTGAGGCAAAGTTCAGAGTGCGTCTTACAGGGATGGTCTCCGGTCCAAGTACGTTTGATGGAGTGAGGTCGTCTCTCTGCGTGGTTTCATCAGTGACTATCGGAGGGTCTTCTGTTACGCCCGCCATGGATGTGTTTGAGTATTCCCACAGACGGCGCCAATTGTGGAGAAGTGGTTTGGAAATACTCTTCTGATCTTGGGGGACGCTAGTGATCCTCTTCTAGTCACCTGAAAAGAAATAAACATTCCGGTCGGGGGTGCCAGAATTAGCACTCCGACGGGCAAGTCAGTCTTTACACTCAAGTTTACTTATATTCTCAATTGAGTATCATAGTTCTCACATACCTCTTTCTGGCTGATGTTCTTCTATTTATATCTTTTCTTTCTTAGGTCTCGAGATTAGGTCCATTTCCAATTCTATATTCGGCATATTTTGTAGTATTCCGCTCTCTATTCGGCCCCTTGCTTAATCGGCTATTTGGTCGAGTAGAGTTTCGTTCGAGCGTGTGAGCATACGCCGAGTACCACGTATTTTGACTCTCCCCGGTTCGACTATCCAGAATCTCTACAACTCCCAATACTTGGCCCCCACAACATTTTTGCAAGATTTTATTAATTTAGAACAAGCTTTTGGAGGTATGAAAACTTTGTTTTTAACTCATAAGTTGGATATGATATATCTTTTAATGTGGGTTTTCAAAATTTTTTATATGAAATCTTGAGATTTTGAGTTATGTTGTTATTGGAAAATGTTTTCTTGAGATAATAAAATTTCTATGAGAAGGAAACCTCATTTATGGAAACCCTAGAAAATTAGAGTTTTTTTTCTTCTGAGAAATATGGTGATGTTATGATATTGATGAATGTTGAAATGAGGAATTTCTTAGTGTAAGAGGGTTTGTTGATTGAGAATTGTTGTTAAAAGAAAAATGTGACATAACTATGAAATAATTAATTCGCTGAGAATACTTGAATGTGGAAATTTTATTGCCCTTAATGGGTTCATATGGACATATGGTGATCTTTTGAATTACATTGGAAAGGGGAATGAAAATTGTGATCACAAATGGAACAATTGTATGGAAGTATTGTAAATGTAAGAATGTTGCATTGCATGGATAATTGTTACATTACATGGGTAATTGTTGCATTGGCATCTTAATCCATTTAGTTATTCCAAATTTTTGAATAAATTAAATGAAAGTTTGCATTTGAAAAGGGAAATGTTGTAAAATGAGATTTCATTGATTTGTTTTGGGGTAAATACATTGGTAAGTCCAGATAAGGGGTGTAGATGGAATTGATTAAGTTGACCTGAGTGTCCAGGGTGAAAGACCGAAAACACGCGCGGAGTAGGTACCACGTGCCTTCCAATTAGCTACCGGTAAAGTGGGGATTTGGTAGTGCTAGTTATGTCTATTTGCAGATACCAACCTAGGGATTACCTGAGTCGCATTTACCGCCCCGTGAATTTGATGTAAAACTATGAAATTGTTAAAATTTCAATATCACATTGTACATGAGGATTTTGAAAGAATAAAGATGGAATTTTCTTTTAAAGGCATAGCATGGCATGTGCATTCCATTTCATGAGAATTGTATAAAATTTATATACTTTGTTAATAACTTTCTACTAGGCTTTATACTCACCCTATGGGATTTGGGTGCAGAAAAAAACATGGTGAATCCACCAAACTAGGGCGTGGATGTATATGTTGAGAGCACAAGGCTCTATTTTGTTGTGACTGTATTTTTGTAAGCCTAGGGCTATAAATGTATGGGTTCAAGAAACCATCTTTTGTGTAACCGGGCTTAAGCCCTGGAACATGTAAGCCCTTGAGGGCATTTATTTATTTTTGACTGAATGTTCTACATGCTATAAATTCATGTGCTAGAATTCATTGAATGTATATCCGCATGTGGAACTATCTTGTTCGTACCTCATGATCTTTAATGTAAGTATTGGGGATTTATTTCGGTTTGCCATAAGGAGTAATGGATGTTATGTTATCATTATGTATATTTTTTTGGGGCGTTACACTAGCACCTCTGTGAAGTTAGAAAATCTATGGAGGATTGCTCCATGTACATGAGGTTAGGGATGACAATTTGAACCTGACCCGACAAGGACCCGGCCCCCTCGACCACGATTAGAGCAGTTTTTTTCTGAAAAATACCCCCGACGGGCCGGGGATTATATTCGAAAATCAATCCCCGACAATTTTCGTGCTGGGGACGGTGATACGTTCCTTAGCCCCAGACCCAACCCATCCCCATCCCCATCCCCGTCCCTGTCCCCGTTTCCCCGAAGTAAAATTACTATCATACCCTTCTCTCTCTATATGTGTTTGTGTGTGTGTGTGTGTGTATGTTTTTTACTCTTTTTAGGGGTTCACACTCACACAGACACATCGCCTCTCTCTGCTCTGCTCTACTCTGTTGCTCCCTCACCGTTCGCTCGCTCCTCCCTCATCGCCAACGTCGCTCTTCCCTCACCGGCGTCTTCTTTCTTCCTCACCAGCTCTTTCTCTCTAAAACCGCTGTACGAAGATGAACCAAAGTTCATTATGATTTTCACCCCCCAATCGAATCTCTCTCTAGTATGATTTGCCTCTCTCCTCTATCAACTCTTCGATTTGCCTCTCCTTCTCACCATTTTCAGCTCACTAATTTCTATTATTCTCTATATCTTTCATCTCTGCTTGGTAAAACCCTAGCTCTTGATTTTTATTTTTATTTTTATTTTTAAGTGGAATGGATTTTATTTGGTTTGATCAATTTTGACTCTTATCTGAATGTTTGAATTCTGCTTTGCTTCAAGGTTAGGTTATGAGCTTAATCACAATCTTATAATTATATATGTTTTTGGAACAAATTATCTCTCAGTTCATTTTTTTAATTATATACATGTTCTCTGCCTTTATCTGTGTGATTTATTATATATATATATATATATGTGCATATGTAGAGGTATAGAGATATATGTGGCAGCTGTGTGAGTAACTACTTATAATTTTTGTTTTAACTTTGGACATGGTTGGTGATTAGAAAGGATGTAGTTTTGTTGTTCAATGAATGGCAAATCTATGAAGTGTATGTCCTGTATTTGGTGGGAGAACACCTTACTACAAAAGGCTTTGGTTATTTATTAGAGTGCACCACGCCACCCAAACACTACTATGTGATTGTTAAATAATCTAATTTATTTGTTCAACTAAGTCACCCATGGGCAGTCCCAAATGCCATTACTACTGCGACACTGGCTCTTCATTTTGGTTTCCAACTTTTTAACCAATAGTATTGTATGGGAAAGAAATAAACCTTCTCGTATAATCCTGTTGATCAAGGTTGCACTCCTCCGTACGTCGTCGCTTTACTCCCTAGAAACACAAACGTGAGCTAGCCGGCGGGTGTGTGCCGGATACCTCTCCGATGCCTAAGTCAGCAAAACAGACCAATAGACAAAAAGCTTTGTGTATTCGGGAATCAAAGTTGTGTTACCTCTCCATTGGTGATGAGGTGAGCTTTTATAGGTTCCATGTGGCACAATCCTAATAAGACTCTTACTCCTCCAGGTAGAGTCCTCCTAGGAATTACATTCCTGACAGATAATGCTTATCCATCAACACCCCCCCTTACTGCTTAAACCAAGTGAGATGGTTTTACCATGGTCAGATTACCAAACGACCGAAATAACACTGCCATACTAGACAGGCAGAAATGACCGAACTCTGCTTAGCTCGAATCTTCCTTTCACAGCTTGTATCTTGGTTTCTCCTGCTGAAAACTGGACTAATTTTAACAAGCTTGGACCGGACTAATTGCCATCAGTTAGTCGTAATGACCGATCTAATCATAAGGCTATCTCAACACTTCGGCTCGATATGGTACGACTGAGCCGCTTGTCTGGATTGTGGTGACCGAGCTTTTTGGGACCGTAGTAACTTCATGCCTCTTTTAGACCGGAGTAACTTCATGCCTCTTTACTCAGCCCTTCGTACTATGGCCCATAACGGCCCATTACCCAGCTCGGCCCAATTTTCGTATAAATTACCCTCTCAATTGCCCCTTAATTCCATCTGCACAGCATGATAGGGATTACTCTACCTACCAGCCGAGCTAAGCTTTTAAGCTTTTCCAGCCGAGCTAAAAACTCTTTTAGCCTTTCTAGCCGAGCTAAATTCACACCGAGTTGTACCTATTCGGTCAAAACGTCTCTTCAATCACAGCAACTGAATCGCTTCTCATTCCAATGACACGTGGCATACTTTTATTGGCTGAAGGCAGCTGTCACGCCATCTTCGTATCTCGCGTTTTTTTGAACAGTTCCCGCCTTTGTCCTTCCCTCTACACAAAAACAAACCCTAATGCTCTGAATCATTTACTTTACTATTCACCCTTTTTTTCCTCTTCGAGCCTCCATTTCTCTTCAACTCCGTGCTTGCTGTGTTCTTCGTTGCTACGACTTCCATTTCCTTCCTTTCAACCTGGTAAGCTTCAGAAATCTGTTCTATTTATTTTGTTTTCATACTTGTTTAATCCATAGCATTTGTTTTATGTGTTTTTACAAAACACATTTTACTTCCACTCTTTGCCTTGCCTTGCGTCTTCTGAAAACACCATGTTAGAACCATTTGTATTTATGAAATAACCTGTAGAACGCTGAATTTGATCCAAAATCATGATATAACCGAAGTAAAAAGTTGTTTGTAGTTGATGCCAATCTAGGTAGACCATCCAACCGAACTAACACTTCATGCTATACCAGTAGTATTAACAAGTCAAACTATTTTTTGATCTATCTTAGCCGAGCTAACAAACCGTACTAAGGCTGCGTAATAGTGTGCTTGATAGTCTTAATCAAGGCCGAGCTATAACTTGGGGCTAAGCCAGCCCTCGTAGTTCAAACCGAACTAAGAGCGCTGCCCCTAGAGGCTCAACCGGGCTAACAAAAACCTTGCACAAACCAAGATATCAATCCTTTGAGAAAACCGGGATAACAAAAAAAAAAAAAACCCTTTGCACAAACCGAGCTATCAAACCCCTTGCTCAAACCGAGCTAGGACTACATTTATCTTGCCTTTATTTCTTTTAGCACGGTCCCACGATCTGTGCTTAACACTTGTTTTTTCACTTTGCAGACTTTAGGTTGCCCAGGCACCCCCTTGAGCGCTCAACCGAGCTACACAGCACCTTTCTGTGACCGAGCTAACTCCAGTTTAATTTATTCATAACTTAAGAGAAAATGGGTAAATATAGGTTTTTAGTAGAAACACCTGGTGGTTTGGCCGAATTCCGAAGGGAGTATAACATCCCTGACGATGTTCACCTCACCTTAGCCGATCAAGATATCACACCATGGGGAAACCCCGACTTTGTCCCCTTTATCCCCTTTACCCTTCTGTCCATAGTAAAAACCAGACTCAGATTCCCTGTACAACCCTTACTCTGTGAATTCCTTAGGCAAACTAGGATATGCCCAACCCAGCTTTCTACAAACTCATATCGCATAATAAATGGTATAGCCGAGCTGAATCGCCGGGCTGGTATTAACCTCGGCTTAGCCGAACTCTTCCACCAATATTCCATAGGCTCAAAAGAGGACGGCTGGGTTTATTACTTAAGAATACGACGCCAGCGTGAGAAAATAATAAAGGACACACCGGACAAAAATTTAAACGATGATGATTTTTTCTGGGTATTTGGGAATTTTGAAGACCACCAAGCCCAGATCCCAGGCCGCAGTATAAACTGGAAGAAAGGAACTCCCGGTATAATTACCTCGGCTAGTTTGCATGCTTCTCTTTATTTCGGTTTTCTATTTTTGAACCGAACTGACAATTGTCTTCTTTATGCAGATTCGGCCCACCTTAAGTCACTATACAGTTACCCCAATCTAGACACACTTCGCGCCGCACTACGATTTCCAGAAAGAAGTTGGGCCAAGTTACTGAATTTTGAACCGACGTACAAATACAGTGGTTGACGAAAAGCCAGAGTAATAGACTTCTTGCTGGAAGACGCTCCTGAACCGGATCCATCCTTGCCTCAAATCAACCTGGTCCGAACTACTGTTGAAGAAGAGATGGCAAAGAGGAACAGAGTAAGGGCCCTTCTAACCGAAACAAACCAAGCCGAGGTACCACCACCGAACCAGACTCAGGAAACCGTGGTGGCCCTTCCATCTCAACAACCCTCCTCATCTCGCCCAAGCAAGCGTGCCCGGACTACCCCAATCGAGCAACGCCTTGTTGATGAAGACGAAACCACTCTTCCACCAAGCCCTCCACCGAGCCCGCAACCAGAGCACTCCGACCGAGCCAGCTCCTCCAAGTGGGCACCCAAAATTACTTTTCAAAATCGAGAAACTCAGGACACTGACTCAGTGGTCGCTGAAAAAGATTACTTAATGGCATTTAACCTTGCCAAGAGTGTCTGCCTTCCAGCAAACATGGAGCACCACAGTCATTTGACTGAGCTGAGGGCCATCCGCTCGGCCACAAATTCCATGGTGCTTGTAAGTAGCTTCTTCAGTTAACCTTTCTAATTTGCGCAACTCTTACCTCGGTTTGATTACAAGTCTTCCCCTTCTTTTACAAGCGATGTAGAAGAGCCACATCGCTCATAAGCGTGTGCTTGAACTTCGCAAGACTACAAGGCAAGCCCTGGGCGAAGTGACTGAAAAAACTGCCGAGGTGGAACAAGCCAGGCAGCAAATAGCCGAGTTAAAATTCGAGAACGGTCGTCTGACCGGTCTTGTTAGCTCGGTTGAAGCAGAAAAACAAAAAGTTGCAGCCGTGATGAAAGACAAATATCTACGCGAACTGGCTAAACTTGAGGGAAAGAAAAACGCCGAGATAGAGCAGCTGAAGAAGAGTGCTGATGACGCCAAGCTTCGGGGTTACAAGGAGGGGGAGGCGACTTACATTAAACAATGTGAAGCTGCCAAGGATCTCTTCTTCAAATGCGGTTGGAGAGCGGCTGTAGAGCAGCTCGGTCATGGTCCAGAGACCGAGGTCTTCAACGCTCCTGCATACTTCATTCCGAGCTCTATGACGGAATATGCTGCTGCCCTTCAGCAACAATTTCTTGAGGATTCAGATGAAGAAGACACCGTACCCGAAGATACCCCGGCTGTCAATGATCCTGTCGATCAGTCAATTCGGTCGGAGCCAATGGTGGAAGACCTGACCAACGAGCTGACGACTGAAACCGTGCTCCCAGCCGAGACCGAGCTCCCAACCGAGACCGGGCTCCGGGTTGATATTGACGCTGACCTTGATGATCTGTTTAACTGATTTTGTACTTCTCTTCTTTTTGCTTTTTTCTTTTCTTTGCTTTTGGGCATAGGTTGTAACCGGGCTAAGGCCCCACCCTCTGTAATTGCTTTGAATTTGCAATAAAGTCTGTTTTTTTTTTTTTTTTTTGTTCCAACTCTTATTTCGGTTGATCTCTTTGCTAGTACTTTTACATTCTAACTGAAGTTTTGGATGAGGTACAGCATTCTCTTGCCAAGATACTCTATCCCGGTCTTAATATTGTAACTTAATTACAGCTGCCAACCATTCTTTAGCCGAGATACCTACCTCGGTTGAAGAGTACTAAGAGTAGGCTCAGTCCAGCCAACCAATCTTTAGCCGATATCCTTACTTCTGCTGAAGAGTATTAAGAGTTGGTTTTAATCCAGCCAACCACACTTTAGTCGATATCCTTACATCGGTTGAAGAGTACTAAGAGTTGGTTTAATCCAGCCAACCACTCTTTAGTCGATATCCTTACATCAATCGAAGAGTACTAAGAGTTGGTTTAATCCAGCCAACCACTTTTTAGCCGATATCCTTACATCGGTCGAAGAGTACTAAGAGTTGGTTTAATCCAGCCAACCACTTTTTAGCCGATATCCTTACATCGGTCGAAGAGTACTAAGAGTTGGTTTAATCCATCAAACCTCTAAATTAGTTATTCTTGCCAATTTAGAAAAATATTTGGTTATTCCGACCAAACGTGCTGCAGCCTGGATCCTTATCCTGGGCTTAGGAGGTGTGTTGGTTTAATCCAGCCAACCTCTAAGCTGGTTTTTTCCAACCAACCTAGAGTAAAGTGTTTGGGTATTCCGACCAAACGTCCTGCAGCCTGGATCCTTATCCTGGGCTTAGGAAGAGTGTTGGTTTGTCCAGCCAACCTCTAGATTGGTTTTTCCAACCAACCTAGAGTAAAGTGTTTGGTTATTCTGACCAAACGTCCTGCAGCCTGGATCCTTATCCTGGGCTTAGGAGGGGTGTTGGTTTGTCCAGCCAACCTCTAGATTGGTTTTTCCAACCAACCTAGAGTAAAGTGTTTGGTTATTTCGACCAAACGTCCTGCAGCCTGGATCCTTATCCTGGGCTTAGGAGGGGTATTGGTTTAATCCAGCCAACCTCTAAGTTTACAATGTTCCTAACTCACTAAAACTATCTCTTACAGAAAATAACTTATACTGAAAAAGAATCTGCTTGTTTTATTGAGAAAGGAAAAAGAAAATTACATATGCTTGAAAAAAGTTAAAAATAAAATAATTTGAGATTGGCAGTGTTCCATGGCCTGGGAATGGCTTTGCCGTCCTCATCTTCCAAGTGGTATGCCCCTTTTCCTCTTAATCCAACCACTTTGTAAGGTCCTTCCCAATTGGGCCCTAACTTGCCATCTCCTGGTACCATGGTGTTTCCCATCACTTTGCGCAGCACCCAATTGCCGATCTTAAATTGCCTTGGATGCACTGTTTTGTTGTATTTCCTGGATAACTCTTGTTGGTATGAGGCAATGTGAACCAGTGCTCTTTCTCTTCTTTCTTCCGCAAGGTCGAGCTCCAATGCTACGGCTTCGCCATTTAAGTCTGGATCAAAATTTTCGCTTCGAATAGTGGGAAGGTTGACTTCTAGTGGGATTACTGCTTCCATACCTGTCACGCCCCAAACCCACCCCTAAAAGTTTGGGCATGACCCATTCGAAAATGGACACTAAACCTGTTATACATATCATACAGGGCCTGAACGGAAGCATTCAATAATATAAAATACATAGAAAAACATCCATTGAGCTATTACTAACATGCCAGGATCACAACATTACACTAAATAAATAATATACAAAAAGTGTGCACACATGCATCTTGACTTAGCTCCACAATTAGGCGTATAATGAAAATATTAATCAAAGACAACCACAGCATAAACCAATAACCCAGCAACACTTATAAAATGCACGGGCTTCGATTAGTGCCTGGACACACCGAAGTTGACAAAAGTGAGACAAGCCTTAAGGGTTAGGACTGGACTCCCGGTTGATTACCTACAGAAACAGACAAAATACAGAATGAGCGAAACTCAGTGAATAATAGTACATAAATAATGTAATATTTAACCTGAATAATCGAACATATAACTGCAGATACATATGATTAACTACATTCCGTGATTATTTCCAAAACAGCCATGGGTCCAATTTCCATAACAGAATGGCTTTAAGCCCAGTATATATAGAACAGCCATAGGCCTACAGATGCAGAACGACCATGGGTCCAGAAATATCAGAACGGCCATCGGCCCAGAAATAACAGAAATAACAGAAATAACAGACATAACAGAAATAACAGAAATAACAGACATAACAGAAATAACAGAAATAGCAGAAATAACAGAACGGCCATCGGCCCAGAAATCATAGGAATAACAGAACGCATAAGCGTGGGGTAACAGAACGCATAAGCGTGGGGTATCAGAACGCATAAGCGTGGGGTAACAGAACGCATAAGCGTGGTAACAGAAATAACAGATGTATGGACTCAAGAGGTGGCTTGTACGGATTCTAGAGGTGGCTCCCACCGAAGTGTAGCACTTAGTTCCGTACAGCACTTTGCTCCATACCAGAAATCAATAAGTTTTTAAAACAACAGTGGATAACATGTCATATCATAAGCAGAACAATTACAGAACATGATACGTAAACAGAATGAATATCCAGAACAGAATAACCCCGAATTCATATAAATAACGTCACACAATAGGATACATAAATTATCTCATGATTCTTTTCAAATGGCCATAATCATCTCATGTAAATCAGAATGTTACTAATAGGAACGGAATAACTTACCCCACATCAGTCCTGAGTTATCATTGACAAAGCATAAGGGTTCGGAATGTACAAGCATCATTGTTCTTCTCATTCGCTATAATTCAATAAGGGTAATTTACAGATAACAGTACGTTAATAATGTTCATTAACAGTAACCAAAACATATAACTATAACACTACCCATAGTTCTAACCAGCTGCCCAATCATGTTAATCGATTTTAGACAGATATCTATGTCGAAAGTCATGCACTGAAGTCCCCAAGAGGATATTTGGAATATCATGTTCCCATTCAAAATATTATACCCCGGTAAACGGAGTTTACATTCATAATGTCCTTCTATTACCAATTTCATAGCATCAATAGTTTACATATCGTTTCTGTGCAGAATAATGGGTACTTTACAGGTTGTAACACGTTATCGATACATTACCGTTAACCATTGAACACACCCGAAATGTAAAGTAGTTTCAGAGTCAAACTGAGGTATGTCAAATCCTTCACTGCTTACATAAGCCTCAATCCACACATACGTTAGCATAATTGCCACCAAAGAACATAATATTAATAACAATGATTATTAACGGTAAATAATGTACAATTATAGTACTATTACTCACAGTGTTCAGGTGCGTGGTCCGCCCTTGTAGCCAATCCTACACAAGTCACGTAATTCAAACATAATCCTTCATGGTAGTTCATTAACACCATTTGCAATTCAACATAATTCAAAATAAACCCTTGAATCTCATTTTAACATTCCAAAACCGAGTTCATATCATTCATATCCTTAATAGATTATTTCCCTAATTTTTCCTTTACATGATAGCATGAATTCCGACATTTATAACAAAGTTCATTCGCAAATTTTAAACATAATTTCCAAACATTTCCAAATTCCAATTAAACTTGAACACATCTAATTCAATATCTCAATTTCATTACTCTACTTTCAATTTGGGCCAATTCGTTGGTTATCATCATTAATCATCCTAGGGTTTCAAGGAAAATGAGGATTTTTAACAAAAAAATCAAACTTCTTAAATCATCACTTTTAATTCCAATTTTCCCAATGATTCTACATCTAGGATTCCCAATCCATCACTTTAACCCATCAATTTAACTCCCAACATCACAAACCCCTAAACCCCCAATTCTCATACTAGACATTACATGCTCAAAAATGGAAATTTGTACATTTATACCATGAAAATACCACAAATCTATCTATTAATATAGGTATTGAAGAGAACTAGAACCCCTACCTCAAAAATCAAGCAAGGAGCAAAGCTTTGAGACGAATCCTCCAAAATCCCGAAATTCCAATCGGTTGAAAATGTTCACCTTCTTGCCTTCTTCATTTCTTGGTGGAAGATCTTGCTCAAACCTAAGGGAAATGGAAGTATTGGAGATCAAGGACCTAGGGTTTTTCGGCCCTAAGACAAAGGAAAGAAGAGGGAAAAAGAAAATGGCAGAAATGATCTAAAAATCCCGATTTTAAGCTGCTGTACCCGCTATTCCCGCTCGAGCGTCCCTATTCCCGCTCGAGCGGACCTGCACCCAGCACAGATTTCGAAACTTCGAACAGGTATAACTTTCCCATCCGGACTCCGTTTTAGGTCGTTCTTGTGTCCAAATTGAAGCCCCAGAAATAAGCTTTCCAATGGTCCTAACCTCACATCCAAATTCAAAGTGTGGAAGAAGAAAAGGGCAAAAGAGTGGCGGCTGATCGTAGACGAATCATTCAAATTAAAGTTTTTGGTTCCATCCTTCTTTACCTTCATTTTACCACCTCAACCCTATACTCCAAAATAACATAAGAAGGTTCTAAGTACACTAATAAAATGTCCAAAAACGAATCCACGTGCCTCAGAAATACAACTCAACCTGGAGACCCACTCGAGCGCCCAACCTTGCGCTCGAGCGCGAAGACCAACAAAGACGTCCGCTCGAGCGTCAACTCCATCGCTCGAGCGGAAAATCACAACTCCCAGAATCTCAGGCTGTCTGCAAAATTTGCTGGGAACCTCGAAAGTACGCTCGAGCGCTAACTACTCCGCTCGAGCGGAGGGAAAAATTTTCAGATTGTTTGGTAAAGGTCACCAACTCCAGTTTCAAAGGCATAACTCGACGGATAGTTCTTCAATTCCAATAGCAAACATATTAACCCCTAATTAAATAGGGATAACCTTCTATACGCACTTTGGGGTCATTAAATTCTCCCCACCTTAAGAAGTTTGGTCCTTCAAACTTGATTCACCTGGTTATAAGTCTAGTTCCATCCCGGACATATAACATTTCTCAATCATTTCATAAACGACCAAACATAATTCAAACTTGGTAAGTTCACAAGTAACTCCCATTATCACAATTCCCCAAAGGTATATGCTTCTTATAACAATTAGACCCATAATAGCAATTAAGTGCTAAATCAACGACTTTGGGGCTTTTTACTCATTATCTGCATTAGACTTATCAGTTCAAATAAAATCTCTAACAGGCTTAAATTTAAAATCAATACTGGCTTATCTCAAAGTCAACATCTTGACATCAAACACATAATACATTTATCCAAAAGTTATTATATTCTTGTTCCATAGTTAGCAAAATGTTCCTAGCATGGACAAAAAACATTTTCCAAGAATATGTAATACATAGGTTCTTTGAACCCTTCATAAGTACATATAATACGTTGTTCAGAGGTATTACTTAGAAACTCATCAGACCTTTCAAAAATATCAGATGATGAAATAATTCCCAATAGTATTAGACTAATGTAAACTTTGACAGAATAATCTCCAAGCCAACTTACAACAAATAAGACAGAATAGCTTGAAGCTCAACATAGAGTCTTCATCAATTATCAATTGAAGGACTTATTCATACCTAGCAAAATATTTCTTTCAGAAAATTTGTCATATCTTGAACATTCGGAGTTTCGTAGCGTATCTAGTCGTCTTGGGAAAATTATCCAGAAAACTTATCATATCATAAACTTATCGGAAGTTCGTAACATTTTTGTCACTTCAGAAAATACTTATCATATCGAACATTTCGTAACCCGAAATATGGATTTCCTTAAACATTGAATAGCATAGTTATAGTTAAAATCATTTATGTCAAATCAATTCATCAATTACAGCAATATCAAAACTAGCATTATATACTTTGATTGAAGCATAAAGTACAAAACTGTAGAAGCATATGATTGATTACATTCTGTAATTATGTCCATTACAGTCATGGATCCAGTTTTCTTAGCAGAGTGACTTTAAGCCCAACATGTACCGAGCAGCTGTAAATCCACAGATACAAAACAGCCATAAGCCCAGAAATATATATACATATGTAACTACAGAACTCAAAAAGTTAGTCCAATACCATTGTATTTTCAGAACGGCCTTAGGCCCGGAAATAACAAAACGGCCCTTGGCCCAGAAATACCGAATGGCTCTCGGCCCAGAATGTTACAGAATAAGTTACTAGATGCATACAGACTTATATCACGAAAAAGATTTCTCAATCTCAAATTCTTAATACACTGAGACAGGATTCTAATTCTTGCAGTAACTGTAGACGTCCCCGAACGCATCCCGGGGTGAGGAGTGCGAGTCCCCCTCCCGTTCTGGTTCGATATTGGGTCTACTACAGTTCGAAGGACTCATATGTCACGGTTCTTAATCTTGAACCAAAGAGTCCAAATCCGGCAAATCGTTTTGAAAACAGATTTTTTTGAAAGAAGTGCCAAACATGGACTGCTTTGCCAGATACAAAGTCGCCACCTAAATATTTTATAATGGGAAATTTAGGAAACCCTGACTCGGTGCCAAAGGCCACGTGTCCGTCATCACCAAAGTTGCCTCGGCTCGGGAACTTGGGTACGATTGGGGAAGGTCACTTCGTGAGCACCCCCGCTCGCCCGGTCAAAGACCGGCCTCTACTAATCATGATATCTAGTTTTGAAAATATCGTGTGTTCTTATTCCGGTTATTAGCCTAGGTTACTATGTGATGCGCACAGCATACAAGTATAGACTGAATCGCCTGAATTGGAAAAACACATTTCATGTTTGTTTGAAAGATGGTTTACTACCCGCAGGTAGGCTTAAAATGCATATTTTGCCACCCTCAGGTGGGCTTAGAGAAAAATGGTTTTGCCACAATCTAGTGGGCTTAAAACAAACAATCAATGCATTATTCCAATTCAGATAACCCAACCTTCACCCACAGGCATTCAAGGCAGTTATATCACATAAGCATATAGCCTCATGGTAAGCATGCTATCATGGCAGTCACTCACACGCATGCAAGGATGCTAAAGCATAAAAACTCACCGAATACTCCAAGCCAAAACAAAAGCTGATTAGAAATCATGCATGATCCTGAGTATGCTGAAATGCCTAATGCAACACATGCAAAAATGCAAACTATAGCAGGCTCGGCTATTCTAAACATGGCATATGGAATGCTACAGCTAACATGTATTCAACTTGGAATTGAAATACAAATGCAGTTTGTATGATGCGCCGAGCCCGGTGCGTGCAAAACAGATGAATGATGCAAACATGCTGTCATACTGTATGCTAATTGAAATATGCCTTATATCTAACCATCATAAGCGGGTAAATAAAAGGGAAGAAAGACGTGGGGTTGGAAGACATACATCACACTCACCCATACTTATTACAATTATGCCCTCGCGCAGAGGGTCCAAATAAATATACAGTCCCAAAATGAAAGAATAATACAGTCCAAATATTACAGTCCGAATAATATACAAATTTCTACTTAATTAACAAATTAACTAAGAAAAAACTGTAAACTGGCATGCAAGCCAGTGACTGCCTTGCTTCTGATGGATGATGTATGTTTGGGCTGACTTGCGCGGAAATCCACTAGGATGCCCCAATTAACCTCTGTTTCGCAATGTTTCTCGAAATGCACGCCAGGTCTCGGAAGACTGCTGATTCTTCATTTTGCTGCAACAGAGAGCATGAAAGGGGCATAGCAATGTATTTCACAAATATATGCATGCCTCGATCCTCGTGCCACCAATCACGCATCTCGATGCATAATGGCCGAGGAGCCAAATTGCACAACTCAATATAGGATGAATGCATATGAATGCTACAACAAAACCTAACTCCATCACGGATAATCCGGAGTGTCGGTGACTTGGGAATTGAGACACGTTCCGTCACTCGGAGTGCGAAACGCGCCTCGTTTCCCGTGCTCGGGCTAACTCCTATCCCGAACACGATGCAATATGCATGATATGCATGAAATGCAGCTAATGTGCAATCCTAACATACACAATGTCATGGAATGGCATACACGCTACACGAGGTAATACACGACCGGGCATACACAATGCTACGGATGAAATGGCATACGCAATGCGATAATGGGCTTACACCAACATGAGAGAGCCTCAGCCACACTCACATAGGAGGCCATCGGATAAAAGTGAAGTGCCTCGAAATGCGTGCACACGGGCACGCAAACCGAGGCAATGGCATACGGAATGCAATGATGCTAAAATGACATAAACAATACAATATGGGCTTACACTAACATGAGAGAGCCTCAGCCACACTCACGTAAGAGGCCGAGAGATGAAAAATGAGATGCCTCGAAATGCGTGCACACGAGCACGCAAACCGAGGCAATGGCATACACGATGCAATGAGACTAAAATGGCATACAGAATGCAAAATGAACTTACACTAACATGAGTGAGCCCCAGCCACACTCACATAAGAGGCCGATGGATGAAAATGAAGTGCCTCGAAATGCGTGCACACGGGCACGCAAACCGAGGCAATGGCATACGGAATGCAATGATGCTAAAATGACATAAACAATACAATATGGGCTTACACTAACATGAGAGAGCCTCAGCCACACTCACGTAAGAGGCCGAGAGATGAAAAATGAGATGCCTCGAAATGCGTGCACACGAGCACGCAAACCGAGGCAATGGCATACACGATGCAATGAGACTAAAATGGCATACAGAATGCAAAATGAACTTACACTAACATGAGTGAGCCCCAGCCACACTCACATAAGAGGCCGATGGATGAAAATGAAGTGCCTCGAAATGCGTGCACACGGGCACGCAAACCGAGGCAATAGCATTAAGGCATGAAATGACATGAAAAATGATATGCAAACATGCCAATGGAATTTCAGCGCTGAAATATGGGGGAAAACAGTCCCGAAAGATGGCGAAATGACACCAAATGCAAGGAATGGTCCCGAAATGCGAATTTAGGCACCCGAAATGGCCTATAGCTATGCAATGCATGCACAATATGGACATGGAATGAAAATACAGTAGCAAGGCAGCCCCAAAAATAGCATTTTCCAGCCTAAAACATGGCCAAACAGCAAGCATAGATAGGGCAACAATGGCATGCAAAAATAGGGGCCAAGAGAGGGGTATTGAAGTAGATGGTAAATGCAAAGCCCAAAAAACAAAATACCCTTCTACAACACTGAAGAGGGACCAAAAATATGAACATTTACAGTTTATGACAGCCCCAAAAAAAGTATACAAATGTGCTCAAAATGTCATGCAAGATGAGGCTCAAAAGAGGCTATAACATGAGGTATACAAAATAAACACCAAACAGCCAAAGACCCTTAATAAATCATGTCAAGAAGGTCAAAAAATGACCACTTTAAGTTCTGATCATGGTCCAAAAACAGAAGCAAAATGGGCTAGCAAAGCATGCAAAAAACAAGGGTAAAACATGGATTCAAAGCAAGTGGCATATGGAGCATGAAAACAAGGTTGAGACCTTCTTCAATGTTGAAGAGGGGCTCAAAATAAGAACAATATCAGTTTATGAGATGCTCCAAAACAGATCACACATAGGCTAGATAAAGCATGCAAAATATTGACATACAAAGAGATATTGAAACAAGTGTGAGATGGGGCTCTCAAAGAGGGTTGAGTCCTTCAACAAACATGTAGAATAGCTCAAAATAGACCTAGTTTCAGTTAAGGTCGGAGCTCAAAACAACAAGCAAGTAGGCTAAGAAATTGGTGCAAAAATGGGCTACAAAAGGGGGAAAGTCTACTTACCCTTGAAGACCAATACTTTGACTACTTCTTGGACCAAATTTGATGACTCTAAACTGCTGGAATTCCTCCCTTTGCTGCTGGAATGGAGTGGTGATGGTAGAGCTTGAAGATGATGAAGAAATGGAGCCTAAACTTGAAGGAAATGGAATGATATGTATGTATATGCTCAAACCAATTCTTGTAACCCTTTCTCTAGAGTTGGGAGGCTCTCTATATAGACAAGAGAGGGAGAGGAGAATCAAGGCAAAAGTGGAGGGAAATGAGCCCTTATTTTCCTCCAAAAAGGGTCCCCCGGATAGAGATATTTTGGGGGAAAACAGCACACAGCTGTAAAGTACTCACACTGAGGATGCTGGCCGGCCAGGCACTTTTGCTGCAGGTGGCCGGCCGGCCACCCCCTATGGCCGGCCGGCTAGGGGTCAAAAGGGTCAAGTTGAGTTACTGGCCGGCCACCAGATATTGGTGTCCTCCCAGGTCCCCTCAACACAACCATGTGGTTCAAAATTGGAAATTCTAAAACAGGAGAGAGAACAAGCCATTTTTAGGAGGGGTTCAAAAGGTTCAAGTTGAGTTACTGGCCGGCCATGTGATATTAGGGTCCTCCCATGTGTGTACAACACAAATATGTGGTTTGGGGTTGAAGAAAATGGCCCTAGGGTGGTCAACATTGGCTCGGAAGTGAGAAAAACGGGCGTCGGAGGGCGCCGGAGGAGCATAACTGGTTGCTGAGACAATTGATGGCCTCCCAACCTTCAGTGACCTTCCTGGTGATAAAATAGAGGTACCTGCCAAAAATGAACGAAAACCGATGCAAAACGAGTGCTCGGGGGCCAAAACACGCAGTT
The DNA here is from genome assembly GCA_036172215.1 of Camellia granthamiana. Lineage (NCBI taxonomy): Eukaryota > Viridiplantae > Streptophyta > Magnoliopsida > Ericales > Theaceae > Camellia > Camellia granthamiana. Next base: position 40,796,233 of record CM069908.1, on the reverse strand, counting down.
CGGGGTCCCGAAAATAGGCCGTTAAGCACCGAAAGTGGCATTCGGCCACGAAGTGGGTCTCTCAGACCTCGGTGTCCCTCAAAAGGGAGTAAATAAGATGTATGCCAAAAACCAGAGGAATCGGAGATGGTTAGACGGTCCCGAACCGAGGCACACGGCCTGACGGCTCCGAAAACCGGGAACCGGGCCCCGAAATGAGCAAAATGGCCTACGGCCACGAAATGTAGCCTACGGCCACTGAGAGATGGTCTACAGGACCTCTCCCTCCCTTCAGGAAGAGAAACAGAGAAAACCGAGTCTGGTTCGCAAACCGAGGCAGGGTATAGAAGAGGGTTCCGAAGTCCGGAGGCAGGGCTCACGACCTCGACTCTGAGACTTCTGAACGAGCACAAAATGCAACATCACCGAGCGCTCAACTGGTGACGTCTGAGTCTTAAGGTCGGTCAAAAATGGGGTGTCTACAGTAACTTATTAGAGTACCACTCATTCTGGTTTGATGTCAAATTAGTCAGTAATTATCTATTGTTTTGCAAGTGTCATATGGACAAGCACGTATTACAGGCGGAATTCCTCATGTCATTCGACTATTACTTAGAAAAAAAAATCCCAATTACAGATTGCAGATTATCCATAAACAGAACAGATTACATATTACGGATTTCAGATTCCAAATCACAGATTACAGAGGTTAGAATACGAAGTACAGTACAGAGTACAGATTCCCACAATCAAATCCCAATTACGCATAACCATACTCATTAGGCACCATCAATAATTTCCTATCAGAAGTTGTTGGTAATTAAATAACTTATATATCATTCCCTTGATGTTGAAATTAAACAAAGGCTAAAAGCCCAACCATATTATCATTTCCATAGATAATGATCAACCGATAACACACTTTTATCTAATCATTTATATACAAATTGACTTACCGATCAGTTCAAATTCTTACCACACCTCCGCAGTGCAACATTGTTGACTTAATCTCATCTGCATGTTCTGCTTTATTCACCAATCTATTTAGGACAAATAGAGGCAATAAAAGAATATGCAACAGACATAGATGGTAATCATCAGAGATAGCAGATACAACATATACATTTAACGTTGCCACCAAGTTCTTTCATATGCACTAAGGATGTCATGCATGATGCCTAAGTCGTTTCTAGACATCCTAAAGCTCAATGGATTCGTGTGTGAGGTAGCAACTCGTGCTCTGGTACCACCTGTCACGCCCCAAACCCGCCCCTAAAAGTTTGGGCATGACCCATTCGAAAATGGACACTAAACCTGTTATACATATCATACGGGGCCTGAACGGAAGCATTCAATAATATAAAATACATAGAAAAACCTCCATTGAGCTATTACTAACATGCCAGGATCACAACATTACACTAAATAAATAATATACAAAAAGTGTGCACACATACATCTTGACTTAGCTCCACAATTAGGCGTATAATGAAAATATTAATAAAAGACAACCACAGCATAAACCAATAACCCAGCAACACTTATAAAATGCACGGGCTTCGATTAGTGCCTGGACACACTGAAGTTGACAAAAGTGAGACAAGCCTTAAGGGTTAGGACTGGACTCCCGGTTGATTACCTACAGAAACAGACAAAATACAGAATGAGCGAAACTCAGTGAATAATAGTACATAAATAATGTAATATTTAACCTGAATAATCAAACATATAACTGCAGATACATATGATTAACTACATTCCGTGATTATTTCCAAAACATCCATGGGTCCAATTTCCATAACAGAATGGCTTTAAGCCCAGTATATACAGAACAGCCATAGGCCTACAGATGCAGAACGACCATGGGTCCAGAAATATCAGAACGGCTATCGGCCCAGAAATAACAGAAATAACAGAAATAACAGACATAACAGAAATAACAGAAATAACAGACATAACATAAATAACAGAAATAACAGAAATAGCAGAAATAACAGAACGACCATCGGCCCAGAAATCATAGGAATAACAGAACGCATAAGCCTGGGGTAACAGAACGCATAAGCCTGGGGTATCAGAAAGCATAAGCGTGGGGTAACAGAACGCATAAGCGTGGGGTATCAGAACGCATAAGTGTGGGGTAACAGAACGCATAAGCGTGGTAACAGAAATAACAGATGTATGGACTCAAGAGGTGGCTTGTACGGATTCTAGAGGTGGCTCCCACCGAAGTGTAGCACTTAGTTCCGTACAGCACTTTGCTCCATACCAGAAATCAATAAGTTTTTAAAACAACAGTGGATAACATGTCATATCATAAGCAGAACAATTACAGAACATGATACGTAAACAGAATGAATATCCAGAACAGAATAACCCCGAATTCATATAAATAACGTCACACAATAGGATACATAAATTATCTCATGATTCTTTTCAAATGGCCATAATCATCTCATGTAAATCAGAATGTTACTAATAGGAACGGAATAACTTACCCCACATCAGTCCTGAGTTATCATTGACAAAGCATAAGGGTTCGGAATGTACAAGCATCATTGTTCTTCTCATTCGCTATAATTCAATAAGGGTAATTTACAGATAACAGTACGTTAATAATGTTCATTAACAGTAACCAAAACATATAACTATAACACTACCCATAGTTCTAACCAGCTGCCCAATCATGTTAATCGATTTTAGACAGATATCTATGTCGAAAGTCATGCACTGAAGTCCCCAAGAGGATATTTGGAATATCATGTTCCCATTCAAAATATTATACCCCGGTAAACGGAGTTTACATTCATAATGTCCTTCTATTACCAATTTCATAGCATCAATAGTTTACATATCGTTTCTGTGCAGAATAATGGGTACTTTACAGGTTGTAACACGTTATCGATACATTACCGTTAACCATTGAACACACCCGAAATGTAAAGTAGTTTCAGAGTCAAACTGAGGTATGTCAAATCCTTCACTGCTTACATAAGCCTCAATCCACACATACGTTAGCATAATTGCCACCAAAGAACAGAATATTAATAACAATGATTATTAACGGTAAATAATGTACAATTATAGTACTATTACTCACAGTGTTCAGGTGCGTGGTCCGCCCTTATAGCCAATCCTACACAAGTCACGTAATTCAAACATAATCCTTCATGGTAGTTCATTAACACCATTTGCAATTCAACATAATTCAAAATAATCCCTTGAATCTCATTTTAACATTCCAAAACCGAGTTCATATCATTCATATCCTTAATAGATTATTTCCCTAATTTTTCCTTTACATGATAGCATGAATTCCGACATTTATAACAAAGTTCATTCGCAAATTTTAAACATAATTTCCAAACATTTCCAAATTCCAATTAAACTTGAACACATCTAATTCAATATCTCAATTTCATTACTCTACTTTCAATTTGGGCCAATTCGTTGGTTATCATCATTAATCATCCTAGGGTTTCAAGGAAAATGAGGATTTTTAACAAAAAAATCAAACTTCTTAAATCATCACTTTTAATTCCAATTTCCCCAATGATTCTACATCTAGGATTCCCAATCCATCACTTTAACCCATCAATTTAACTCCCAACATCACAAACCCCTAAACCCCCAATTCTCATACTAGACATTACATGCTCAAAAATGGAAATTTGTACATTTATACCATGAAAATACCACAAATCTATCTATTGATATAGGTATTGAAGAGAACTAGAACCCCTACCTCAAAAATCAAGCAAGGAGCAAAGCTTTGAGACGAATCCTCCAAAATCCCGAAATTCCAATCGGTTGAAAATGTTCACCTTCTTGCCTTCTTCATTTCTTGGTGGAAGATCTTGCTCAAACCTAAGGGAAATGGAAGTATTGGAGATCAAGGACCTAGGGTTTTTCGGCCCTAAGATAAAGGAAAGAAGAGGGAAAAAGAAAATGGCAGAAATGATCTAAAAATCCCGGTTTTAAGCTGCTGTACCCGCTATTCCCGCTCGAGCGTCCCTATTCCCGCTCGAGCGGACCTGCACCCATCACAGATTTCGAAACTTCGAACAGGTATAACTTTCCCATCCGGACTCCGTTTTAGGTCGTTCTTGTGTCCAAATTGAAGCCCCGGAAATAAGCTTTCCAATGGTTCTAACCTCACATCCAAATTCAAAGTGTGGAAGAAGAAAAGGGCAAAAGAGTGGCGGCTGATCGTAGACGAATCATTCAAATTAAAGCTTTTGGTTCCATCCTTCTTTACCTTCATTTTACCACCTCAACCCTATACTCCAAAATAACATAAGAAGGTTCTAAGTACACTAATAAAATGTCCAAAAACGAATCCACGTGCCTCAGAAATACAACTCAACCTGGAGACCCACTCGAGCGCCCAACCTTGCGCTCGAGCGCGAAGACCAACAAAGACGTCCGCTCGAGCGTCAACTCCACCGCTCGAGCAGAAAATCACAACTCCCAGAATCTCAGGCTATCTGCAAAATTTGCTGGAAACCTCGAAAGTACGCTCGAGCGGAGGGAAAAATTTTCAGATTGTTTGGTAAAGGTCACCAACTCCAGTTTCAAAGGCATAACTCGACGGATAGTTCTTCAATTCCAATAGCAAACATATTAACCCCTAATTAAATAGGGATAACCTTCTATACGCACTTTGGGGTCATTACAATACCATAGGCTAAGGAGAATGGAGTTTCTCCTGTTGACCGTCGAGGCGTGGTACGGTAAGCCCATAAAACATGAGGGAGCTCTTCTGCCCACTTGCCTTTTGCTTTCTCTAGCCTTTTTTTCAATCCATCCAAGACGACCTTGTTTGATGCTTCTGCCTGACCATTTGCTTGGGGATATGCTGGTGTAGAATTGTAGAACTTGATTTTGTACTATTCACAAAAGCCTCTAAAGATTCTGTCGTCGAACTGAGTGCCGTTGTCTGATATTAGGGCTTTTGGTATGCCAAACCGAGTGATGATGTTCTGCCAGACGAACTTCTTCACGTCTTTTTCCTTAATTGATGCTAAGGCTTCTGCCTCCACCCATTTTGTGAAGTAGTCGGTGGCTCCAAGAAAGAACTTCATGTTGCCTGGTGCTGTTGGAAGTGGTCCTACTATGTCCAAGCCCCACATTGCGAAGGGCCATGGGCTGGTCAATGGTAGGAGTTCTCTGGCTGGCTGATGTATTTGGTGTGCGAACTTCTGACATTTCTCGCATTTCTTCACATACTTCTCTGAGTCTGCTTGCATGTAAGGCCACCAATATCCTTGCGAGATTGCTCTGTATGCTAGTGACCTTCCCCCTTGATGGCTTCCGCACACGCCTTCGTGTATTTCGAATAAAAATGCTTCAACTTTGCTGGGATGAACACACTTTAGGTAAGGTCCTGAGAATGATTTCTTGTATAATGCCAAAGATGGGGATAGCCAAAATCGTTGTGACTTTGTTCTTATTCTGTTGGTCACTTTCTTTTCTTCTGGTAGGGTGCCATCTTTTAAGAACAGTATGATGGGATCCATCTAAGAAGGGCCTAGCTCGGCGCAACATACCTCTTCTACTTCAGGGTCTTCAATGCTTGGTCTAGGTAGGTAGTCGATCAGCAATGGATGGGGGATGAAAGTATCTGCCATTGAAACAAAGCCTGCTAATTCATCTGCTCTGCTGTTTTCCTCCCTGCTGATTTGTTCTATCCTGACTACTTCAAATTTCTTGATTTCTGTTCTGACCAACTCTTGGTACTTAGCCATCCTATCGTCCTTTACTTCGTAGTCGCCTGAAATTTGGTTTACCACCAGCTGCGAGTCGCTGTAAACCATTAGCTCGGTGGCCTTCATGTAGAATGCTAATTTGAGACCTGCGAGAAGCGCTTCATACTCCGCTTCGTTGTTTGATGCTGGGAAGCCAAGGTTGACTGCTTGCTCCACTACCAGGCCGTCTGGAGAGATGAGGACTATGCTGAGTCCTGCTCCATGCCGGTTGGATGCTCCATCCACGAAGAGCTTCCACATCTCTCCAACGAATAACTTCCAGCAAGTGGATGGATCAGATGATGCCTTGGGGTTTGACTGAGTATCCTGCGCCAGGGATTGCGCTATTCCGGCGTCAACTTCTATCCCTGGTTTGGTTATGTCAGTCAGGTCGACTGGGCAGATACGATGACTTCCTGGGGTAAATTCTGCTACAAAGTCTACCAAAGCTTGGGCCTTTATCGCGGTCCTGGGTTGGAACTTGATGTCAAATTGTCCCAACTCTACTGCCCATTTCAAAATTCGCCCAAAAAAGTTCGCCCTCTCAAACAGAGCTTTTAATGGGAAAGCTATGAGGACGACTATGGTGTGGGCATGAAAGTAGTGCGACAACTTCCTCGAGGCCATCATCAAGGCCAAGGCCAGTTTTTCCAGTGGCAAGTACCTTGTTTCGGCGCCCAGTAATGTCTTGCTGACATAAAAGATGGGCAGATGTTGGATTCCTTCCGCACGGACCAACACTACGCTAATTGCGTGCTGCGAGACTGCCAAGTACAGGAAGAGTTCTTCTCCAGGTATTGGGGTGACAAGTAGTGGTGGAGAAGACATGTATTCTTTCAAGTTTTCTAGAGTGCGGTTGCATTCTTCGTCCCACTCGAACTTGGCTTTTAATGCTTGAAAAAATGGTCGTAGTCTGTCTGACGACCGGCTAATGAATCGGTTGAGTGCAGCTGCCATGCCGGTGAGATGCTGCACTTCTTTTACTGAGTTAGGCCTCTCCAGATCTTGAATAGCTTTGATTTGGGAGGGGTCTGCCTCTATACCTCGGTTGGTAACTAGGAAGCCCAGGAATTTGCCAGATCCTACACCGAATGCGCACTTAGATGCATTAAGGCGCAACTTGTGCCTCTTCAGAATCTGGAACATTTCACTTAGGTCCCTTAGATGGTCATTCTTATCCTTGCTCTTGATCACCATGTCGTCGATGTAAGCCTCCATTGTTCTGCCAAACAACAGCTCAAACATCTTGGTGACCATTCTTTGGAATATTGCCCCTGCGTTCTTCAGGCCAAAGGGCATGACCTTGTAGCAATACAGTCCTCTTGGAGTTGTAAAGGACGTGGCCTCTTGGTCTGGTTCATACATGGCGATCTGATGGTAGCCTCTGTACGCATCAAGAAAGCTAAGTCGGTTGTGCCCCGCCGTTAGGTCTACCAGTTGATCTATTCGTGGTAGGGGGAAGCTGTCCTTTGGGCACGCTTTGTTGACTGTCTTATAGTCGATGCAGACACGCCATTTGCCATTCTTCTTTGGTACCACAACTGTGTTGGAAATCTATCTGGGGTAGTGCACCTCTCTGATAACTCTTGCCTCCAGCAGATTTCCTACTTTTTCCGCCACTATCTCGGCGTGGTGGAGTGCCGATCTGCGTGTGTGCTGAATGATTGGTCTAGCGGATGGATGGACATTGAGTTGGTGACAGATGAAGTTAGGATCAATGCCTGGCATGTCGTATAGTGTCCAGGCGAACACTTCGATGTTAGAGGTCAAAAATTCCAAGACCTCTAATCTCTCAGTGCTGGACAACGACGAACCATGCAAAAAGAACTCATCCGGGTTCTTTTCATCTATTCTTACCTCTACCAAGTCTTCCACCGCTTTTTGATTAGCTGCTTTGCCGACATCTGCGAACAGTTCATTACTTTCAGGTTCTTCCACCGAATGGACATATCCCTTGGCAGCGCGACTACCATTCACAGTGACAAAGCATTGCTTGGACATGATCTGGTCCCCGAAGACTTCTTCAATTACCCCGGCTTCGTTGGGGAACTGCATTACTTGATGGTAAGATGACGCTACCGATCGCATGGCATGCAGCCATGTTCTTCCCAAGATTATGTTGTAAGTGGAAGGGACCTTCAACACCCAGAATTCCACTTGTTTTGTCACGCTTCCTGCTCTGACTGGTAGGATTATTTTGCCGACTGGCCATTCTGGCATTGAGTTGAATCCAATCAGGGGAGACACGGCAGGTGCCAAGTCTTTGTCTTATAGCTTCAATTGTTTGAATGTTTCGTAATACATTATCTCACATGAACTACCCTGGTCAATCAAAATCCGCTTGATGTCAAAATCCTTGACTCGGAGAGTGACAACCAGGGCATCATTGTGGGGACAATATATCCTCGCCAAGTCTCTATCTGAAAAAGACATGATGTTCGTGGCCTCTGTCTTCCCTTTTTTGATGGTAGGTTGTGCACTTAGTACCTCCCTTAAGTGCTCGGCCTTCTTGATCGACCCTTTGAGCTCGCATACACGCTCAGGTTCGAAGATTCCATGTATCAAATTGATTACGCCTTGAGGTGGGGCGTCGATTGGCATCCCGTTGGGATTATTGTGGTCCTGGGGGGCTGGCTGCGCTCCTCCTTCAATGTATTTGTCCAAGTGACCGGCTGCCACCAACTCCTCTAGATGTTGTCTCAATGGTGTTCAATTTTCAGTGCGGTGCCCCTTTTCTTTATGGAAGGTGCACCGTGATCTTTCGTCGTAGTCCTTCTAAGCCTCTCCTAGCTTAGCAGGCCATCCGACGAAAGGTTCATTGCGTATCTCGCTTAGAATCCGGTAGATTGGCTTTTTGAATACTGTGGTAATGGCAGTGTGAACTCTCAACCATCTTTTATCCTGGTTTTCTCTGTTGTCCCGCCTGCCTCGTCCGTTTTTGTTCGGACGTTCTACCGCGTTGACCTTTGCCGCGGTCTTTTTATCTGGTACTGAGGTCGTGCTAGACTTTGCTTTAGCACGGGCGCCATCCTCTTCCACCCTAATGTACTGGTGCACTCTTTCCATTAAGGCTTCCATCGTTAGAGGTGGCGTCATAGTGATTGAGTCCCTTAGTCTGTTCCCGACTGGAAGGCCTCTTTTGTATTGTGCAATGGCTAGATTGGTGGGGCAGTCCCCAATCTGGTTGAAGGTCTCCCCGGTAGCGACTATTGTAGGATCTAAGTGTCTTCTTGTCACCCATGTCAATGGAGAGAAGCTGGTCGATCTCTACTGGCGTTTTGGTGTTTGTTCTGAACCTTGTTACGAACGCCTCCGCCAATTGTGCCCAGGAGGCTATACTGCCTTCTGGAAATTTTTTGAACCAAGTCAAGCCTAAGTCGCCAAGGCTTGATGGGAAGAGGATGCACATCAAAGCCTCGTTTCAACGATATACCGCCATAACCTGGCGGAAGTGGCTCAGGTGCATATAGGGATTTGTCTTTCCCTCGTACGTGGTGAATTTGGGCTGGAGGAAGCCTGAAGGTAGGGGTGCGTTTTCGATTGCCGGAACGAACGGCGAGGTCTGCAGCCTCGCTAATGGTTTGTCCGTTAGTTCGTAGGCGGGGCGTGGTAGTGGCATTCCAACCTCGACGCTTCCATGCGTCCGAGGAGCCAACCGTTGAAGGGCAGATACCCTGCGAGGGTCGCGCACCCTATTATCCTCCTTCCATCGTGCCCTTTCTTCCAGCACGGTCCGTAAGTCGGATGATCTTGGCAACTCCATTTGCCTGGATGATGTCTGGTGCGTGCGCGAGGGCCGATAAGTGCTTCCCTCAGTATACGACCTCTCTGTCCTCGTTCTCTCAGACCTGGAGCAACGAGTCCTGGAGGTTCTGGATTGAGTATCGCCTGTCCTAAGGCTTCTATTCTCTGCTTGTAATGGTGTGGTATTCCTACCACGGTCTTCTGAGTGGCGAGGGGGCATCCTGCTTTTGCGCCCCTCTCTTGTCGCCACTCCTTTTCCCTTCATTTGGCGCTTCATAATCTCCATGTCCGCCGCCATTCATCGTATCAATTCGTCCTGCTCCTTCACGCGATCCTCTAGAACTTGAGGATCAATCCTTCGCCTTTATCTATCAGGACTTTGTGAACGAGAGTGACGGAGGCTGTTATTCCGCCTCCCTCTAGCATCCCTCCTGGGGTTATGTCGTTGGGGCTCCAAGTCCGCTATGGGAGGGATAGGAGGGCAAACCTTCGCGCCTCCCACCTCCTTATGGGGTTTGTCCATCAATGGCGGACTGCGGCAAATCTTCGTTGTGCGCCATTACTTTTTGTTAGCAAGGAAAACTTAATCAAGAGGTTTTGTTCGTTCTGTTTATTCCCACAGACGGCGCCAATTGTACGGGAAAGAAATAAACATTCTCGTATAATCTTGTTGATCAAGATTGCACTCCTCCGTACGTCGTTGCTTTACTCCCTGGAAACACAAACGTGAGCTAGCCAGCGGGTGTGTGTCGGATACCTCTCCGATGCCTAAGTCAGCAAAACAGACCAATAGACAAAAAGCTCTGTGTATTCGGGAATCAAAGTTGTGTTACCTCTCCATAGGTGATGAGGTGAGCTTTTATAGGTTCCATGTGGCACAATCCTAATAGGATTCTTACTCCTCCAGGTAGAGTCCTCCTAGGAATTACATTCCTGACAGATAATGCTTATCCATCAACACCCCCCCCCACTGCTTAAACCAAGTGAGATGGTTTTACCATGGTCAGATTACCAAACGACCGAAATAACACTATTATACTAGACAGGAAGAAACGACCGAACTCTGCTTAGCTCGAATCTTCCTTTCACAGCTTGTATCTCGGTTTCTCCTGCTGAAAACCGAACTAATTTTAACAAGCTTGGACCGGACTAACTGCTATCAGTTAGTCATAATGACCGATCTAATCATAAGGCTATCTCAACACTTCGGCTCGATATGGTACGACCGAGCCGCTTGTCCGGATTGTGGTGACCGAGCTTTTTGGGACCGGAGTAACTTCATGCCTCTTTTGGACCGGAGTAACTTCATGCCTCTTTACTCAGCCCTTCGTACTGTGGCCCATAACGGCCCATTACCCAGCTCGGCCCAATTTTCGTATAAATTACCCTCTCAAGTATGATAATTATAGTCTTGTTATTGAGGAAGTCTTTGAGGACATCTTGTTTACCTCTTGATTACTTATTGTATACATCATTCAAGGAAGATGCTTTGTTTTTGGCCTTGGTCCAAAAGTGAGTGATTAGTACTATTTTTTGTCTCATCTATATTCTTTTCTTTCTGCGAAATCTAGTGATAGATGATTGACATGGCACAAATCATCTACTCTCTCTAAGCCTCTGTTTTGTAGATTTATTTTATACCAAATATCAATGGTTGAATTTTCTTTAGATCTTTGAAGTCTGTAGCCATGATTATTGTTTCAAAGTTGTTGACATTGTGGTATTTTGGACTGGTTAGATCACTTTTGATCCTGATAAAAAAAGATCACTTTTTGATGTTCTGTAGTACCTGCTCAAACCCCTTAATTAAAACTGATACATTGTTTGTCTATTATTATCACCATGTTTCTAAAGTTGAACATCTTTGGTAGGCAAGTTGTTTTGCTGCCCATTTATATATTAATTGTTAAAAATAGGTGTTGAATTTGTTGATATCATTACTTGAACTAAATATTTGGATGTGATTTTGTGGTTATTTGAGCATGCTAGTGTGATGTTTTTGGAACAAATTATTTCTGGGTTCATTTTTGTAGTTATATACATGTTCTCTGCCTCTATCTGTGTGATTTATTATATATATATATATATGTGCATATGTAGAGGTGTAGAGATATATGTGGCAGCTGTGTGAGTAACTACTTATAATTTTTGTTTTAACTTGGACATGGTTGGTGATTAGAAAGGATGTAGTTTTGTTGTTCAATGAATGGCAAATCTATGAAGTGTATGTACTGTATTTAAGGGGGTAATGTGTATGTATTGTATTTAAGTTTATGGGAATAGGTTGTTTTTATGGAAAAGACTTAACGTTAGTGAATGGTATTATATGAATTTGTTTCCTTTATGCCAAGGCAAATACAAGCTACATTCACTGCAAACTTGCATAAGAATACATTCATTCATCAACCTGCAAAATATTACATTCATTCATTAACTTCCAAACTGTTACATTCATGCCACTGCCTTGTACAGTTGGAATAGAATCCAGGAAAATACAATAACCAAGCAAAGAAATTTCCAGCTACACGAAAAAAAAAAAAAAAAGGTCGGGGATTTTTCAAGGTTCGGGAAACCCGATCCCCGTTAGGGGACGGGGGCGTGGGGAGGTAGAGTGATGGGTTTCCCATCGGGGATCGGGGGCCGGGACGAGGAATTTTATGGCGTCGAGGATCAAGGATGGGGAGTGTAATCCCTAGCCTTGCCCTGCCCCGTCCCGTTGTCATTCCTACATGAGGTTGCTAGCATCCCTGTGAAGCTAGAAGTATAGTGGAAAATCTCAAGTGAAACTTGAAGAATGAACGTAGGCTTGGTTGAAACTGAATCACTATAAATCTTGTTTGCATTCTCTTCCCTCACCTCTTTAATTTGCTTGCACTGCTATATTTATCTGATATTATTGTGATAATTATCTGCTATACCTACTATTCTAATTATTGTATTAGTTGATAATTTTTATTGGGTAATTGTTAGTTTTAATTTGTAAAAACCTAATTCACACCATTCTTAGGTTGCTTTTTGAGTAACAAGAATAATCCAATCAAAGTCTAAATCAAATTTACGCTCAACCAACACAATAATATACCATTCAAAATATCCAAACAACAAAATAATGACACAATAACAAAATAACAAAATAAAACACGTTACATTAACTTCAAGAGTACAAGTGTTAAAGGGATTTTTTTCATGACCACTTAAGTTAGAACCTAAGTCATTTTAGTGGTTATCATTCATAAAATAATTACATTGATTTGATAATTACAATACTATAATTTTTATTAGATTTGTCTTACAAAAATAAATAGTCTATTTTAAAATCTTAATTGATATCTATTTATTTAAAGTCAAATGATGTGGAATTGGAGAGGCTAAAGATGAGAGAGAAAGGAGTGTGAGACCGCTTTATAGAAAGGTGGACCATGTCATTGGGGGTCGAATTGTGGGGGCGAAATTAGATGTAACACCACTCTTTTGTTAGCATGATTATCGAATTGATTTATTTTTTTGGTGATGGACATAGACTAATTTACATATAGACTTACAAAATAAATGATTTAAATCATTAATTTTTTTTTAAAATTTACAAATACACCACTTAAGCTTTGTTTAAAATACAAATTACCCTTTGTGATTCTAAAAATTTACAAATACCTCCTTATTAAAAAAATTTATTTAACATAATTAATAGAAAAAAATAAAATTCATAACTACTCTTCTATACAATAATAAAAATTAAAATATATCTATGATATCATTAAAAATGTTAATTAAGTTCGTGATTCATTAATAAAATGGATAATTTGTTATGCAATTAGAAACTTGAAAGGACGGGATGTGATTTTCAAAATTACATAAGACAATTTATATTTTAAATAATTTTTAAAAAGTATATTTATAATTTATCAAAAACAATTTTTAAAAGGGGTATTTATAATTTATTAAAAAAGTATAAATAACTAAACAATCAATGTTAATTACGATGAGGTAGAATTTATAATGGAAATAATTGAAATGATGAAAATCCCCGCCCATTTCCCTCGTTTCTCTTCCTTTTCCTTTTCCTTCTCCTTGGTTGGAAGTGACTCACCAACCATTGTGTTACGGCAATGCCAACCAAGGCTAACTGGGTTCAGCTAGATCATGGGTATTTGGTGCAACATGTTAGAAGTTGTTAATTAGAAAGTAAAAATTAAAAGTATTTATTTTTTTTAATTTTTATATAATTAATTTTTAAAAAAAAATTATTTAAGTTATTTTTACTCAATAAGAAAGAAAATTTGTGAAAATCCATCACAAAAAAAGTATAAGACATTAGATTTAAAGTAAAATATTATTTGTTGATAAAAATGCACCATAAAATATTGTCGAAAAAATGTGCCAGCGTTGAAAAATTCATCAACAACTACGGCTAGCAGCAGTGATTGGCAGCCAGCTGTAGCATGTGGCGGTGGTGAAGTAGAGAAATGTATGATGTTCAACAGACAGGTTATTGAATAATGTATCACATTTCAACAAATAGTTAGTTTGGGGAATTCCAACAAATAGACATATTGGTTGAATTTAACAGATAGTTGTCCTTTTAGATAAATTGTGTCATTTTGACCCAAAGAGATTAGAGCTTGGGCCAAACGGACCAAAAGATTCAGAAATAGACTTGTGGCTTGAGTGTCCTAAAATATAAGCAGAAATTGAACCAAGAAATCTATCACAAACTCCCAAATTAAAATAAATTATAATTAACTTCTTTAGACTGCAACAAATAGCCCACATCACATTATCACCATATGGACTCGACATGCCATCAAAACGACACACACAACAATCTTCACGAACATCCATTCGATAATTTTATATTTGAAAGAATATTTCATACAACTTCCTCTGTCAAAGAGATAATATGAGTTTATTAAGGTGAAGGGACAGTTTTGAGCAGCATTTGCTTCTCTAGAGAAAGATTGAATTGTGAGAGCTCCCAGTCACATGAATAGTTTAATGTGCTCATCAACGTTTCATCCTAAGATATGCATTTTATTATGTGTTCTATGTTTTCCTCTCTCTTTAATGTAAAAAACTTGTTTTAAGCTTTCTTGAATATTTTTTTTTGAAAATACCAAAAAACAAAAAAACAAACCCATTTTGGAAAATCCCCCCAAAAAAGTTATATAAATGTGTTAGTTTGAGAAAAGCAAAGTAAGTTTTCCTAAACAAAAATTTAAGAAAAAGTGTGTAGAGTATAATAGTCAAAATTAAAATTTTAATTTAGTACTCATTATAAAAATAAAAAAATAAAAAGTTTGCAAAGTGAAATAATCATTTTCGAAATTCTACATGTGTTTGGTTTGGAGTTTTCAAAAATAATTTTTAGAATCAATTAGTGTTTTTTTAAAACATTTTTATCAATTTTATTATTTAATTAGATCCACTTAATTTAGATATACTTAAAAAGTAGAAACTTTTGTACAAATATTTTTAGAAAATTTATTGAATGCAACAAAATATGAAATTATACTGAATTTTGATTATTATTATTATTATTGTATTCAATGACTTATTGAAAAAATATGCAATAATTACCAACTAATCTTATTAAGTGGACTTAAATATTATTAAGTCCTATTGACTTTCATCGCATTTGTCCTAAAAAACCAACAAATAGTGAATAAGATCCATGGTGGGCGCATGAACCCTTCAATTTCTCTTAAATTGAAATGTAAATATTAGAAAAACCAAATCCTTAATCCTTTTTAAAAGTGCCTAAAGTTAATGCTTTAATAACTTTAGGATAATTCTATTTACACACTGCTAAATCTCTCAATTAACACTATTTTCTTTCTATTTGCTTAGTTCACACCACACTCTATGTGTAATTTTGGCTCGGCCCGGCTGACCCGAGCTCGAGCCGAGTCGAGCCATGTCGGGCCTTGCGGGCTCCCACCAAAAAATCGGGCTGGACAGACCCATGGGTCAGAAAATTAGGCCCAGGCTCAAGCCCAAACCCAGGGGTATTCAGACTTTGGACGGGCCAGTGGGGCGAGCCCCTGGGCTCGGGCCTGGGCTCAGGCTTTGGGCGGGCGTAAACAATTTTTTTTATTTTTTTTTATTTTTTCCACCAAAAGTTTATTATTTTCCATTAAAAATAACACTGGGCCTCGGGCCGAGCTTTTGGGCAAGCCTTGAGCGGGCCAATGGGCCGGACTACGGACCGAGCTTCAAAACGATGGTCCAAGGCCACGAGCTAAGCTTGGGCTCAGAGCTTAAACGAGCCTTAACATGCCGGGCCCACCTCGGGCTGCGGGCAAACTTCAGGCCGCGGGCCAAAATTACATCCCTACACCACACATAAATTGAAAAGTCTGATTTTATCTCACTACATACCCTAATTTAAAAAAAAAAAAAAAATAATACCAAATTACTCTCTTTTTCAACAAACCCAAATCCTAATCACTACCATCGTCAGCTGACCGCCGTCATCGCTCCCTCCCTAGTTTCTCGTTTATGGTTGTCGGCCCTCTACATCTTTTCTTCCCTCTGGCTACTTCCATCAACCACACTACCAAAAGCAACCCAGATATCATCGCCTTAACCGCAACATCACCACATGCCACTACTGTTGCCATCAACTGTCGCTTCTCCTCTCTTTTTGGCGAGCTTCTCCAGCACTTTTTTTCCACTCTCGCTATTCGTCACTGTTGAGATTGCACTGATCTCAGTTGTGATCACGATCGCGTCGTCTCCTGTTGCGATTGCGATTACGCTTTTCCTTACACTCCGACACCCCTTATCTCATCTTTCCTATTCCATTTCAACCTCTGCAGCCATTGTAACTGCCATAGCTAGCCTCTCTCATCTCTTTTTTTTCTTTGTCTTTTCTTCTTGAAACCCTAGATCTGGGTTTTTGAGATATTTGGCCCCGTTTGTTTGGAGAGTTAGAGGGGGGATTGGGATTGGTAGTAAGGTAGGACCCACTAATGTTGTGTTTGTTTTGAGAGATGGGGAGGGGGTTGATAGTGAACTCCGGATTAGGATGAGCCTCCCCAAGGGGATTCGGATGGGCCTCCAGGACTTGGTATTAGAAAAATAGTCCGGCGGACCAGAATTTTTTTTTTTTTTAATTTTATTTTTTACATGTCGGGCATTTTTTTTTTGAACATTAATATTTAATTTTTTATTTTTTTTGTTAAGTAAAAATCATTATTTTATTTGTTTTAATTTTTTTGGAAATTTTTTATTTTATTTTTATTTTTTTAAAATTTTTTACATGTTGGGCATTTTTTTAAAAACATTAATGTTTAATGTTTTTGTATTTTTTATTTGTTTTATTATTTTATATAAAAATAATTTAACAATCCCTACACTAATAACTATCATCAAAACAAACACAATTTTACTTAATCCCCTCACTATCAATCCCCTCATTATTAATCTCCTCCATTCTACCTCTGAAAACAAACATAGCCTCTATCTGTTAGTAATGGCAGTGGAGACTATTATCAGTTGTTAGCAGTAAATATAGGGCTATGATGGTAAAGGGAAACGACAATCGGAGGTGACAGTTGGGGATAGTAGTCAGAGGTGGCTGAGGCTGGTGGTAATAGTGGTGTGTGTGTGTGGAGAAATTAGGGTTTAGAAAATTGTTCAAAAAAATAATTTGATTGTGGGATAAAATTATAATTAAAAAAATTGAGTGATGGTGTGTATTAAGAGTATTGAAGATGTGCAAATAGATTAATCTATTTGGATATAACCTTGAAAACAAAAGAAATATGATTTTTTGGTTTAAAAAAATAAAAGTTATTAAAACAGTTCAAAAATTAAAAAATTATTGAAATCAAATTATATTCACTAGTCATTCATATATATATATATATTTTTATATAATTAAAAAATCATTCAAAAAAATATAGATAAATTATAGTTTGTCTCTTTTATGTTTGGTCATTTTCTCACTTTGACTTTTAAATTTTATTTTTTTCCACTTTGACCTTTCATGTTTCAAATTTTTCTCAATTTACTTCTTAAAACTAATTTTTGTTTAAAACTAGACAGAAAATACTATATTGACAACCATGTGGCATAAATTTTTTATTATATATAATTGACGCATCTGACATAAACCCAAATCTCAATATAATAATATATTTTTTGTGTTATATGATAGTTAATTTGATATTTTTTGTTTAATTTTGAAGAAAAATTAATTTTAGAAGTAAATTGGGATAAACTTGAAATACGAAGGGTCAAAGTGAAAAAATATATATTTTAAGAGCCAAAATGAGAAAATGGCCAAACATAAAAGGGGCAAAGTATGATTTATCCAAAAACAACCGGCTCCATTTGTTTTGACGTATTTTACTCATTTTTTGCTATTTTGTTGAACAAAAAGTAAGTAAAATATATTTTAAGGAAAATATTTTTGCATTATTTTTAAAAAATTGACTTACCTTTAAAATTTTCGTAAGTCAATTTCACTAACTACCTTTTAAACACATTTAGCATTTTTAAGTAAGTATATTAGTTCATTAAACTATCATAAATGACATTTTATTGAATCAAAATTTATTTTTTAGGCAATAAATTTATTTTTTCAGGTATCAATCAAATGCTAAAAACAAAGTGTAAGAGGGGTTAGCTTGAGCCTATTAAATTAATTGAGTCTAAGCGGAACTAATTGGAAAGCCTAAAATTAAAGGGTCTGGAGAAATTATAGCAAAATGAGCCCAAATGAATTATATTAAATGGACCTACGAGAAAGCCAACCAATTGGGCCAGAGAGGCCTAACAAGATTATATCTCTAAGAAAAGTCCAACAAGCCCATTTGAGAAGGCCCAGATCATACGAACATCTGAGATGATTAACCGTTGCTTTGAGAAGAGATGAAACCCTCGGAGGAGATCCATTTTCGAGATATTTGCTTTGCCTCGAAAGAGTTTGGATCCACGAATCTAGAGACCTATTTGAGTTCGGACTAGAAGAATCTACGAACCTAAAGATTCGAAGCATTTGGCTTCAAAACAGATTCGATCGCAGTCTAGAAGTTACTCTGTTAATGAGTCCCAGAACACTTGCGGACTTGGAGCTTTCTAAGATCGACGTGTCCAAACATGAGTGTAATGGATTTTGAACGAATGACTCAATCCTAAGAACGGTGAGTGGAGATAAATTCACTCTTCAATTAAACTAGCCTATACCCAGATTGATGTGACACAATCTAAGGGGTCCTTTGAGACTCAACAATATTCGCGGTAGGGTATTCTCTTGAGCTACCCCTGACCATTTTACAACAGGGCATCCTCTGGGACTACTTTTGACCCTTTGGGATGATTGGAAATCATAGGTTAGGCATGCTAGGAAGAAGGGTTCGCCGAGAGGTTAATCTTCTCTTTGGGATTTTTCTCATCCTCGGAGAGGTCACCTCCTCGGACAAAGTGATTAGAGGAAATATTCTCTATGTGCCTTGCACATGGGCTCTATCATACATCAACAGGTGCCTATAAATAGCATCCACCCATAGCTTTACAAGGGAGTTGATTTTGGAGAACCAATTTTTGAGAGAGAATTAATTTCCCTTCTATTATCTACTTTGAGAGTGAAAGTGGGAGATCCATGGAAGAGTTTTGCCATTATTCTCTCTTTAACTATTTTGTCTTCTTCTTCACCCAATCTTTTATCTCCATCATCTTTTTGCTATTGTATTTCTAGTTGTAATCGTTAAAAAATCTAAGCCTTTCTCACAATTTCTAGAGAATTTGAATTTTTCGTTAATCTTCGAAGATCTTCAAATTTTTCGGTGAGCCTTTGAATTTTTTGGCGGATATTCAAAGTTTTTAGCAACTTTTCCAGTGACATTCGAATTTTCTGACAACCTTCCTAGACTCTCTACATATAAAAAGTGAAAACATTTTTTTATATAAAATTAATTTACAAGAAAATTATATTTTTTTATATAACATGTTGAAACAAATAGAGCCTCCATAAAAAAAAAAAAAACAAAACAAAACAAAACAAAACAAACTTGCGAACCAGCGGTGAATTGATCAAACCAGTTACGGTTCAACATACCCGATTGATTTTGAAAGCATTCTATATTTTTAAAATTGGTTTAGTTTTGAAATTAATTTTTAAAATTAGTTTTTAAAAAAATTTTGAAAATTCAAAACTTATTTGGTTATGAGTTTTTAAATTAAGGTTAAAAGGCCTAATCACATAGGAATAATCTCTAAGGTTAGGCCTTATAAGGAGCCGAGACCCCAGAGGTCATCCTTAAGTGGTTGTTACATGGTAGGACTACTTAACTATGTAGCGGTAAGTTACTGACTCGCATACATGCGGGAATTCGAACCCATACTCCTGACATTGGGTATCATTTGCTATGCTTAAAAGGTTTATCCTAACAACCATATGTGCTGTTACCCGAGTGGCTGACTCTGGGAAGAGTGGAACCTGAGACCTCAGGATTTATATCCTAAAATCTTACCAAAGTGTCACACCCCCTTGAATTAAGTTTTTAAATTAAAGTTATTTTGGAAAGTGCCAAATGAGTTAGCTTTTTTACTTATTACAAAAAGACGTGCAAAAGTAGAGAGATAATGTAATTCAAATAAGTTAAAAAGATGACTTATAAGCCACTTTCCAATAAGTTAAAAATTAGTTTTTAAAATAGTTTTTAGAAAATTGAATTTAAAACTTGTTTGGTTATGAAATTGTCAAAACTTAATCTTTGAGTTTTTTTGAGTCTTGTATTTTTTTTTTTTATCTTGTAGTCAAAAATTTTGTTACAGAATCCAATGCCAAATTTGTTTACTTCCATCATGTACATAATCTAATTGTATTTTTAAATACATATAATCTAATTTATACGACAGAGTTTCACTCTGTATTTATTATTTTTTATAAACGTTTTAAAAATTTTAACACATTTTTTTTGGTTTTATATCTACTCAAGTTACATATATTTAGGCCAAGTTTGGGTAGTATGAAAAAAGCCAAAAAGCTAAAAAATTACTCAAAAAGTTAAAAAGTTAACACTATTCACCAAAAGTCAACAATTACGGCTGCACAATTCCCAATCTTAATTTTTCCCTACAAATCAATTTTTATAATTTTTTATTACATATTTTTCCATAAAAAGTCAAAAAGTTAACCCAAACATTCATATTTTTTCCCTCAACTTTTTAGTCTAAAAAGGCAAAAAGTGCACTTATTTAGGACATCCCAAACAACCCCTTAAATCATTTCTTATTTATAAATTCTTTTTTTATAGAATTACTGAATAATGATAAATATAAAAAAAATAAAATAAAATTCGTCCAGTTTAAAAATATTGTTCGTGGGCTTGGGTTTTAGATTTCAAAAAGAGTTTTCAAAACCTTGGTTTTGGGTTTTGAGTTTTAGGTTTTGAAAAATAAATTTTGGGTTTTGGGTTTTGAAATATGGATTAAAAAATGCAACCAAACGGAGGCTAGGTCTCCTTTCCTCGTTTGTTCAGTTTGGCAGCGTTCCACAGGTTCTCTCTCTCTCTCTCTCTCTCTCTCTCTCTCTCATCCCCACCCCCACGCGGTGTAAAAGTAGAAAAATCATCGGATAGGATCTACACAAATTTGGAGTTCAAAAAAAAAGAAAAAAAAAAAGAAAAGGGATCTACACAAATTTTAGTTAATTTTAATTAATATTTTCTTGGTGTGAGATTCTGTCAATAATTTGAAAGTTATTTCTTTCTTTTAATTCAATTTTCATTTCACTCTTAGTTTTCTTCTTCTTAATTTTGTTTTTGTTTTTACTAAACTGAAGCAGTACTCGATCTAAAGAAAAAAAAAAAATCACTGAAGCAGTGTAGTTTTTTGTTTTGGTTTTAAATTTTTTTTTTTAGACTGGGTTTGGTTCATGAATTTGGAGAAAGATATTTAAAAAGAAAAAAAATGTGTATAAAATCTGTCCTCAAATCCATAAACCAAACACAGTCTTAGTCAATTTGTCCCTTTCACTCACTTTTTTCTATTCTTAATTTTTTGCTTAATTTACTTCATTTATTTGATAGTTTGTGTAGTTAGTTTAGAATTTGTGTTTGATTGTTATGGTTTGTGCATTGATTTGGCTTATATTTCCATTATAGTGTATGAAATTTGGTTGAGACCACCTGCATTTGTGTAGTTGATTATGTGTAGAATTTATGTTAATTTATTATTTTCTGCATTTATGGTTTTTATTTTTAATTTTAAAAAGCAATAGAAGAAATATTTAAGAAAGTTTTGGTTTTTATTTTTATTTTCCCAATACCTATATTTTTAACTATTTATGTAAATTTTTAAAATATATTTTATGAGGTAATTATAGCATCACAGTTCAATTCGGGTTTTATTTTCCCTGCTCTACCCATTGGAAAGATTTCTATTCATGATTCCTTTGTGTGGAAAATCATGTATATTATTGATGATTTTAATTGCACCCTCCATCTAACACTTCTCTTTTTTTTCAACCCCTTTTTTTTCTCTTATATTTTGTTTTAGGTATATATATTTCCTTTCGAGTGACTAGGTTGCCATCGAGATGGCTGGTATTTATTTTGATGACATTATTAAGGTTGAACGGTTAGATCCAGATGGTAAAAAATTTGACAAAGGTATGTTTATGGATATGCATCTTTAATGGTTTCATCTAGATTCTTGTTGTTACTTGTTGATTGCTTAAATAATGCTTGTGGTCTTTATTGAAAACACCGTCCATCTATATCTCTGTGCTTTAGGCCTTCTGTTGGATGTTACCTGTAATTTCTTTACTGCAAAACTTACTTATATATAAAAAATTCGGTAGTGCAAAATGCTTTGACTTGAAAAGGGCTGGTTCCACATTATTCCTTGAAAGAAGGTATTTGTAAACAAGTCAACTTGATGTTCTAAAGATCTTGACTAGATATATTTTTAATTACATATGAAAAAATGCTCTTGAAAGGATGAAAAATTGTTCACAAATCACCAAAGATGCTGGTCTAAAAGTCGGCAACTTTTAGGGATGGTGCCCTGCATCCCTCCCCCTTCTTTGAGGGGTGAACAATTCAGAGATAGAAGAGTTTAAGGAGCTAGGAGCAAAGCCTTTGTAGGAGTTTCCTGCTTCTAAGGATGACCTAGTTCATTAGCTCATCAGTTTTGATCATCATGGGCCTTGTTATGGGACTCCACAATTTTGAACTTGCCTACATCTATAATAGCTTTTTAAGCACTTGAAGGATACTATCAGTAGAAAAGATGGCAGCATTTTGGGGTGGCAGTCTGAGGGTTCACTTGGCAAGTCCCATGTCCCTGGCAATGCTGCCAGATTTGCGTTGTTCTGGTGGACTGAACATGGCCTGTGGATGGGACATTTCCTCAAAGGTCGGGACGGGAAAGGTATTGAAGTTAGAGACCCAACTCAGGTTATGCGTGGGGGTGGGTTTTAATCGAATCTGCTCTGCTCTGCTCTGAATATATTGCCTACTTGAATCTGTAATTGTACTGCTGCATGAACTAAGGTGCAATGCAATTGAAATTCTTGTAACACGTGATGTAGCAGCTCCATTTAAACTCACATTTTATAAAGAGTAAAGTATTGGTTACTTGTTGGAAAATGACACTGGAAGTGTGCCAGATTCTTGCAAGGCTGTTGTTTTCAGATGTAAAAAGTATTAAGTAGTGCACCAAAAGTATATTCTTCTACAAATGGGAGAGATAAAATGTAAGGTCCTCCCAGACCTAGTTTTAGTATACTTATGCCCATATAGGTTATCTATTTTGCCAAGTGATTTTCAGTCATGCTTGCATGAGTGCAACAGCAAGCTTGTTTCAGCCTGCATCAAGTGCTTATGTAGTGTCTGAAGGAATTTGCCATTGACTGTTGCCTTTACTTTGTTGGTGGTGCATATTCGTTCAGTTGTGTACTTTAAACACAACTGATAAGTGAAGGCAGCGGAGTTAAGGTGTAGTTTTCATTGTGGCTTCTTTTGGAAGGTTGTCATTGGTGAGGCATAGCGACACAATATTAAATAATTCTCTTTTTCATCACTTTGTGGATATCTGCCAACATTTCCGAGCTTCGTAAAGTGAGCTTTTAGGTGGTTTATCTACGTTTCAAATATTTTTTCCGTGATTTCACTTTGCCTACTCTTATCCAAGTGGCTACGAGTAATGTTTGAATAGATTTAGCGTGATAGTTGGATATTTTAAATTTCTGTGTTCCTATTCCAGATTCTTGATACTGCTTCAAGTTAACGACTGCATAAATGTGTGTCTACAGTTTCTCGCATTCAAGCACAGAGTGAGGATTATGATATGCAGCTGCTGCTAGATGTGAATACGGAACTGTATCCTATTAATGTTGGGGAGAAGTTTAGGATGGCATTAGCTCCAAGTCTAAATGTCAGTGGAACAGCTGTCAAGGTAATGTAATTACCATTGCAGTCTATAGTAGCCTTTCAATGGAAGACGTTACCAACTTGTACCTTATACCGTTTTTGAGGTTATATTTGTTACTTTTATTTTCATATTTGACATTGGATTTTGCGTTAATTTCGATTCTCTTTTGAAAATTGAGTTCCAACTCTTGACAGTTGAATGACTTTCCTATAATAGTCAACCATGCTTATTGGATTGAATCAATTGATTCCTAGACTACTTTTCCACTGCTGTTCTTAAATCAATCATCAGATTTTTGTAGAAGTAGCCCACACTCTGATGAGTAGTCCCTCCCTCATCGTATCTTTGTTGTGCAAGGGACTGAGAGATGTCATAGGAGAAATCTTGCTTGGTGACAGATGCTGATTTTAGTGCCGTAATTTTGACCACAAGATTTGATTCTTGTTTGGTGACAGCAGAGTCTTCAGATGTATTTTTCTTCAGTTTTTATTTATTTATTTATTATTTTTTGGAAATTTAACATTGCATATTTCATCAAATGATCAAAATATGATATATATACTCAAACTACACGCGCGTGCACACAAAATGAGCACAATGATACGTCAGCACTACATTCAAATAAATATGAAATGAGGAACATGCTTCTGTGACGTGTTTGGAGTTTTGTGTCTGTACATGTTTTCTCTTCCTTTTTGTAATTCTTTTGTATTGAAAGCCTAAGATCATTAATAAATGTACTGTTCTCCAATTTCAGGGTGCGGCAAAATCACTTGCTGACAAATTTGAATATGTTATGCATGGGCTGTTATACAAGATATCTGAGGATGAGTCCTCCGGACCTGATGTTAAAGTGTATGTATATGCAAAAGTTTTAAAACATTTTATTAATTGTGTTATGAATGTTGGGTCATTTAATACTGTTGTTGCAAATTATTGTATATCTAGTGCCAGTAGCTTAAAGAAATAGCGGACCAATTTGAGTGGGAAAGTTATGAATCTTATGATAGCCAACTTGCTCTTGTTGGCTTAGAAAACATTTTTAAAGATTTCATGGTTGATCATGCAACCATCATTATATGTGTTGCTTTAAAAATTATGGGCTTATATTAGAAGTCAATTTTTTTTTTTTTGGGTTGATAACCTATACATTGTGCTCTATTCATTCTCATCAGTCTATTAATAGTTTTGGTGTTTGTCTTCAGGATGATATATATATCTTTTGGTGGACTTCAACTTATGCTGAAGGGGAATCCATCTTATATGGGTAAATTTAAGGTTGATCAGAGGTTGTTTCTCCTTATGAGGAAGGAGTGAGACGAAGCTAAAATTCCTGTGGTTAGTTGCAAAGCACATCGGATTCCAGAACTTGTGCATGCACATAACCATGTTTAAAATCAAACTCTCTGTTAGTGTCTATGTTTTCTCTTTTCTGCCCTTCTGTTTACCCCAAGCCAAGCGTGTTTGTGCCTGTCCATGTTCTTGGTGGGGTAGAGTGGAAAATATGCTTTGGTATCATTTTAGAAGTTACAATATTTGGCTAGGAAATATTGGTTCCGGATTTCTACTTTTATTAATGCTCTATTGTTGTGCAAATGTCTATGGAAATTCCCGCCCTTAGCAACAGCATCCACATGATTATAACATCATGTGGGCATTTCTAGCTGCCCTTGCTCCCTACTGCTGATGGCAATGAATTAGGTTTTGCATCACTAGTTATTTCACAAGTGCAATACCATCAGCGGCAAGGGTATTGGAAAAACTAATAGGGTTCTTGCTGATAAGTATGATCCTTTGTTGTTTGGGCTCTCTAATCTTGATTGTTCTGTTTGTTCAGAAAATTGGGGTTGATAAATTTGGTCAAAGTTTTGATCCAATCCAGCAGTGTGGTTACTTTTATCAGGTTGATTGGGCTCTGAATCTTTATAATTATGACTCTTGAAGCTGTAAACTTGTATTTTTCTGCAGTATTTGCCCCATACATGGATTGCAGAGGTCTCCGATTAAGTAGAATGTATATGGCATTATGATGTTGGTCATGTGAAGCATTTTTCATTATTTTCATTGAAGGTTGGCCATATCGAATTGGCATGTACATGCTGGCTTTTTTTGTCTATGGTTTATTTATGCAGAAATGCTATGACAAAACTTTATCTAGAATGATTGTGATCTATAGATTTGTTTTTCTTGTGTTGTAGCATTATTGTTATTTGTGTTTGCGTAAACGTATTGTATTGCATCATATGAACCTGCATTTTTAGCTTTTCGACCCTTTTGTTATTATTATTTATTTAAAATTAAACAAATAGTGTATGGATAAACTTATATTCCTAAATTATGTTGAAGCGTGATTAGTAATCATGTTTTTTGAAAAAAAGTGTGGTTAATCATATTTTTTTACTTGACATCAAATGCGATTTGAATTATCTTTTTGTGCTATATTTTTTGGTGAATCAAATCCTCAACGCCAGTGTCATCCTCTTGGAGAGAATGAAAACAGGCATAGATATATGCATTCACCAATATTACTTTAACCAACCAATTCAAGTCTTTTGTAACAAAGTTAGTTATTTAGAAAACTTAACAATAAATTTGTCTACAATAGAAAAAATGCGGTGTGATTGAGATTATTGCTAGGTTTTCACATAGAATAACATTAATAATTATGACTAAAAATATTATGGGCATGTATTATTCTGATTAATTTGATTTTGTTGCCATTTACTTCAATTTTTTTATTTTTTATTTTCTTATACATTCAATGTTGTCACATAAAAAATGCTACTAAAATTTTTTCGGCGCTAGGTCAATGAGCAAAATACAAAAAGAAAGAGCAATATGCGCGTGTAGATCTAATTATCCACAACATCCAAAGAAAATAAAAGCAAAAACTATTTTTAACAATTTAAAAAAAAAAATTAAGCAAAAAAAAATCGTTAATTGAAAAAGAAATACAACGCTTAATTTTGAAATGTCTCTCCATTATGTGGTAACATAATACAACTCCCAATTTTAAAACGTCCCTACATTGACATTGTTGAAAATAGTATCATTTCGAGCTAGCCAAACACAAACTTCTATAGAAAACTCACGAATAAAAAAAGTATACACAATTTCAAAGACCCAATTTACTTTACCTCGTATGTTAACTAACATATTTAACCCAAGTTTGCCTTTAACATACATTCTCTTTGTTGGTTCTCTCCTCTTTGTTAGTTCTCTCCACCACTTCATTTTTTATACCTCCAAATTTGGTTTCACCCCCTTATTCTCAATGGATAGTTAGGATTAACTTGATTTAAGAGACATCATTAAACTTCTAAAATATTATAGGATATACTTCCTCCTTTCACTATATTTTAGAATTTTATTTAAACTTTCAGATTTATTTAAACTTTCCCAAGAATCTCTCACATTCTAGATTCTTCTTAGATATTCTACGTGTTAAATTCAATGTATAGAGAAATAGAGAGAGAATAAATTGTATGTATTGAATGTGTATTTACAATGTTCAAAGAAGACTCTCCTTTATAGGGGAGAGTGTGTACAGAGGGGCCAAAAGTGGCCGAAAGAGGCAATGCACTAAGGAACAACATTATGAAAGCTGGTTGGTAGACAACTCATGTACAGCTAACTAATATATTACTAATATATTCTAACATCCCCTCTCAAACTCAAGGAGGATAGGGACAAATCAACTTGAGTTTGGAAAGAGTAACAAAACAGGAAAATAAAATAAAATAGGATAGGAGACACGGTATGGTCGTATCAGACCGTTGTAGAAGACACTGTATGGTCGTGTCAGACTGCTGTAGAAGACACTGTGTGGTCGTGTCGAACCGTCGCTGTAGAAGACATTGTATGGTTGTGGCAGACCGATGTAGAAGACACCGTATGACTCGTGTCAGACCGATGTAGAAAACACTGTGAGGTCGTGTTAAACCGTTGTAAAAGACACTGTGTGGTTGTGTTGTACTGTTGTAGAAGACACTGTGTGGTCGTGTCGAACCGTAGTAGAAGACAATGTGAGGTTGTGTCGGACCATTGTAGAATATAGTCGTGTATATAGGTTGCCCAAAGATATATACATAGATATATATATAGCGCCCTCAAAAGTCGTGCTGGCCTTCAAAAGTCGTGCCCCGCCTTCAAAAGTTATGTCCGACACTGTGGCATCAAGCGATGCACGTGACCGACAGAACCGGTTATCTCTATTGTGGACTCGTTTAGGTCTGAAAAAAAGGTAAGTGAACTACGGGAAGAGGAGGCCATTTCAGAGGCAGCATAAGCAAGGGGATACAGAGTGGACGAAAGGGGTTGCAGAGTTCGTCGCTTTGGTTTGCTTTCAATCTCTAACCAGCCTCAGCCTCGGTTTAAATAGACAATGCAGAGACTAAGATGCCAAAACGAGAGAGCGAGACGAGGCAGACACGACACTCTGTCGGTCACGTGCATCGCGCGCCACTCGACGCCACAGTATCGGGCGTGACTTTTGAAGGCGGTGCACGACTTTTGAAGACCAGCGCGACTTTTGAGGGCGCGATATATATATATATCTTTGGGCAGTCTATATACACGATCATACAGTGTATTCTACAATGGTCCGACACGACCTCAAAGTGTCTTCTATAGCGGTTTGACACGACTACATAGTGTCTTCTACAACGGTATAACATGACCATAAAGTGTCTTCTATAACGGTTTAGCACGACCTCACAGTGTCTTCTACATCCTTTACAGCTAATGTATAATATATACTAACATCCCCCCGCAAACTCAAGGACAAGGCTCATCCTTCTGGGTGCTTCAGTGATCTCGTTTCCAAACTCAACTTGGTGGATGCATACCCTCCTTGAGTTTGCGGGGGGATATTAGTATATATTATACATTAGCTGTAAAGGATGTAAAAGACACTGTGAGGTCGTGTTAAACAATTGTAGAAGACACTGTGTGGCCGTGTTATACCGTTGTAGAAGACACTGTGTGGTCATGTCAAACCGCTGCAGAAGACACTATGAGGTCGTGTCAGACCATTGTAGAATACACTGTATGGTTGTGTATATAGGTTGCCTAAAGATATATATATATATATATATTGCGCCCTCAAAAGTTACGCCGGTCTTCACAAGTCGTGCCCCGAGTTCAAAAGTCGCGCCCGACACTGTGGTGTCGAGTGGCACGCGATGCACGTGACCGACAGAGCGTCGTGTTTGCCTCGGCTCGCGCTCCCGTTTTGGTGTCTTAGTCTCTGCATTGTCTATTTAAACCGAGACTGAGGCTGGTTAGAAATTGAAATCAAACCAAAGCGACGAACTCTGCAACCCCTTTCATCCATTATGCAACCCCTTGCTTGTGCTGCCTCTGAGATGGCCTCCTCTTCCTGTAGTTCGCTCACCCTTTTTTCAGACCGAAACGAGTCCACAATAGAGATAACCAGCTCTGTTGCCCTTGAATTGCAACCAAGCCCCCTTGTTTTTGCTTTTACTCCGTTGAATTTTCCTATGCTATCAGTGGAGCAAATAATGGCAGCTCAATTGGATATTGAGGCCAACCACTATACGTTGAAGTCATGTGTAGAGACCATGACTGCGGTCACTAACTTGTCTCACCGGTTACAGAATAGGACAAGTGAGGTACAACAGTTAAATACCCAACTCTCTATGTTGCAGCGCATGTACAAAGATATGCAAGCAGAGATTTGCGCGCTGAAGGCGAAGAACAAGGAGCTAAAACGGAAGGCCACTGTCATGGTCCGATTCGGAGGGCCGCCATATGCTGCGTTGAAGGAGTAGCGAGGAGGCAACTTGCTTGGTGGACTTAGAAGCACTCAGGTAGGGCCGTCAAGTGTCGCCCAAGACGAAGGCAAGAGGAAGAGAGCTGCGGCAGAGTCGAGAAAGTGAGGTCGGCGGGTGGTCGTTAGCAGAAAAGAAAACAAATCCTTTGTTGTTGTTGTTGGTGGTGGTGTTGGTGTTGGTGTTGGTGTTTGTGTTTTTTTTTTTTTTTTTGTAACTCGTTGGTGTAGAACTGTGATCGGGGTAGATCCCTGAGATGAACAAAACAAGGTTTGTTGTGCAAATCTGTATGGTATGAATGACACAATACGGAACAGAAAAATCAGGTGGAATGAAAATGAGTAGGTGGGGAATGGGATTATTTTTTATTTATTTATTTATTTATTTATTTTTGAATGGAGAAAGGAAGATAAATAAAATAAAGAAAGTGGGGGATAATGGGATCAGACTGCTTGATTAAACAATTTGGGGATGATGGGTCGTATGAAAAGATGGGAACAAGCCCATGTGGGTTATATAGGGAATGGCGGTGGAGGTGTTGTGTAGGTGATATAAACACTTAATTAATATATAATGGACAGATATGGTATAGATATGTATAGATATAGAAGAAGGGGTGAAGATTTTCACACAGCCAAGTCTCAGCTCAGTGGTGGTGATAAGTTCCCGGGGCTGAAAGTTGGCTTGCCTGCTTCTGAATCACCAGAGAGAAAAAAATGTTGCTGGACATGGTGGGTTGGAGAAGAAAAATGGATACCCACTTGTTGTGAAGCCTTGGAAGCTGGCATACAGTTGCAGGGATGAGGCCAGTAAGACTATTGTGGGCCACATCCAGCTGCTCCAAGCTCCTCATGCGTCCGACGGTAGAAGGCAGTGAACCCTGGAGGTGGTTGAAGCTAACATCAAACACAGTGAGCTTATTGAGGAAGCCGATTTCAGGAGGAAGACAGCCCGTGGGATTATCATTAAGGAGGATGATCTCGTTGATTGTTTTAGCCACAGAACACTCCAAAATAAGAGCAGACGTTGGGACCGTTCCAGTTGGAGGTGAAATTGAATGGGTCGAAGAAGATGGCGGATTTCTAGAGAGTCCGAAACCAGAGAGTGTGAGTCCAAAGCTCGCCATTGTTCAATTGTTGCTGAGCAGCGAAGACAGCTACAAATGGATCTGACCCGGGTCAAGGAATTTGCAAACAGAGAGGCAAAATGAGAAAGGGAGAGAGATAGGTTGACTAAACAAAATGATTAGAGCCACAAAGAAAGAGTTGGAAGATGTAGCGGAGTGAAGATATGTGTAGAAAACTCAGCAGGCAGCGAAGGCAAGGTTGCCGGCCGACTGCCCGCCGGTGAGAAAGAAATATAGGCCTAAATTTGAGAGAGAATAAATTGTATGTATTGAATGTGTATTTACAATATTCAGAGAAGACTCTCCTTTATAGGGGAGAGTGTGTACAGAGGGGCCAAAAATGGTCGAAAGAGGCAATGCACTAAGGAACAACATTACGAAAGCTGGTTGGTAAACAGCTCATATACAGCTGGCTAATATACTACTAATATATTCTAACACTACGAACTTCCAAATTTCCCTAGAACTTTCTGAAATCTTTTAGATTATTTTAAAATTATAGAATGTTGTGATAGGCTCTAGAGTCTGTTGAATCTCAATAGACTTTTAGAGTAAGAAAGGGTGTGGAGAGAGGAAGTGTGAGCCGAGAGAAGAGGGAGTGGTATTAGGTGTGAGTAATGTAGTAACAAGCAAGCAAAGGTAGCTCCTAGACCATCTGTGGTGTACCAGTTAAAATTGAGCCTAGTTTTAAATAATTTTATTGGGATATGTATCGATATCAATGATACAGTCAAATTTCCATTGATATCCGACAATATCAGCTTATATATCAGTGAATAACAATATTAGAGATCCAAAATACCGATTATATATCGGTTGATATGGAACGCAACGGTTGATATTTAAAACCACAAAATTGAGTGTTTAGTGTCTACATGGATATACCAAAACATAGATTTCGGGCTTGTTTGGTTTGTTTTTGGAAGAGTTGTTTTAGAAATTTTTTTAGTTTGTTTGGTTGTATATTTTGAGTGAGAAATTTTTTGTGGGAGTTTGGGATGATTTGATATTTTAGAAGAATTGAGTAGATGTGTGTGAGAGAAAAAGTGATTGAGAAGGAGAGAAGAGAGAGAAAAAGTGATTGATTGATGTGTAGGAGAAAGAAAGTGATTTTGGAAATTTTTTTGAAAAAAACTCAAACCAAACAATTTTTGGAAATTTTTTTTCTAAAATTCATCTCCAAAACTCAAACCAAACACGCCCTTCATTTTCATACATGAGTCTACATAAATGTATAGACCCAATAAACTAATCCTGATAAAATTTGAAGAAGTGATATGAAGAAAGGAAAAGAGTTATGGCACAAAGGGCATGTTTGATTGGGTGGATTAGAACATGGGATTGGGGATTATTAATCCGTGGGTCCAATTATCCTATGTTTGTTTTAAACATTTTGGTTTAGGATTATTAATCCAATAGATAATTAATCCAACAAATTTGTAGGATTATTAGTAATGGGGTAGGGGTGAGATTACTAATCCAATGAATATTAATCCAATTGGATAGTGAATACCACACTAATTTAATAGGATTATTAATACTTCACTATTAATCTTGTGAATCAAACATGACCAAAAAGATATCCAGAGATGTTCTCTAACAAAACTTAGTTGCATTAAAAAAAAAAAAAAAAAAACTGAAAAATAATTAAAACTATAAGTGGCAACAACAATTAACATGGATAAAACATCTGTTATCACTTGAAATAAATGCAACATGTTTAGTTCATATAAACTTCAGTCATTGAGTTAGATTGGCTAGCTTTGTATTCACTATTGTGAAGGTCTTTATTAGTAGGAGGAGGTTGATTGAAATAATAGTATGCAAGAAAAAGGGAAGAAAAGAAAAGAAAATAAGGGAAAAGAAAGAGCTAAGAACATCAAATTCATTTCCATACTCACTGTCTTGGATGCACCTTCTTCTTCTTCTTCAAATGGGAATTAAAATCATTCATGCTACTCGTGCACCCAAACTTGCGCTTCATTTCTCTCCACACGCTAAATTTTTCATTTTTGCCTCTACTGCACTGAATCTCTTTCCTTATTATACAGCATTCTCTCTCCAACTCCATCACTTTGCTCCCCATTTTCTCCATCTCTATTTTCACCCCTTCTTCACTACTGCTTACCCTCTCTGCTTCTTCCTCGTCCTCTGTCTTCAGCTTTGTCAATCTCTCATCCGAACCCTGCACCTCCTTTGTGATGGTTTCTCTCAAGTGTAAATGCCCCGCAAATAGTATCTGCACCACCACTCTCAATGGCAACCGTTCATTTTGTGCAGCGTGTTCACAAGCTTCTTGAGACATTTTATGGCAATCCAAAACCCGACACACCTCTTCTCTCTCCGACTCTGTCAAATGTCTATGCTTATCCAAGTAGATGTCAATCGCTCTGTATATCCCATCAGAGCTGCGCTGAATTCCCACTGATACTGAATTTGACATTTCAGCAAGTGATATAAATGTGATTGTCTTCAAGTCTACATCATTCGCAACCTCTGCCAATAAATCTTCAACGAGTTGTGCCACTGTAATTAATCCAGAAACGTCTGAATGAGTGTAATTGCAGTAAAAGTTCTTTAAAATCCTCCTCACACATTCCACATCACATTTCGCTTCTCTAGCATATCCTTGAGAAGGTATTAAAAGGTCTTTGACTGTAGCTTGGTCTAGTTGTTTTCCAATCCTAACCTCAAACCCTTCTCTACAATCAGAGCTAGCTTCCAAGAACATCGCAGAACGTAGCATTTCAAACAACAAAGTGGATGGAACGAGTCCTTTCTCTCTAGGCAAAAGTCTTTCCATTGCTTCAATAACTTCTCTTTGGGAGTTTTTCTTGTAAATCAACATATTATCCCCCTTCGTACTTTTAGAAAATACCCATTTCTTTGCATACTGAGAGAGAGACGCTGAAACGTACTCTGGTGGGACATGACGCTGAATCATTGTCTGAATGATAGGCTCATAAAGCTGGAGAGACAGTGAAATCAAATCCTGTGACTGCCAATCAAGAACAAAAAGCTGCCTTCTTGCATTTGGCCTATACCCATTTTCCTGGCTCTCGCTGTCATCATCATTGATTGAATTCTTTATTGGTTCTCCAAGAAGGCGGGGCTCAACAAGTGCCTGGCCTACAATGGACTCAATACAAGCATCAACCAAACCAAGATTCACTGCTTGTTCAAGAATATTTCCTGAGGCTCTGAGGGCTTTGATTGATTCATTCCAGCTAGAGATGATTCTTTGTTCAAAGTAGGTCAAAGTTTTCTTCAATAGATTATTGGTGCTGTGCTTTTCAGTCATACCAAGGTAGTAAGCAAGGCATGAGAGTGGAACAACATTTTCAGTTGACATGTTCACTGCAAGACCATGGCAGAATCTCATTACAAGCTCTAAAATTTCTGGATCAGCAGGGATGTCCCGGAGTAAATAAGAGATATCTTCATTGGGATTCTCTTTAAGTAGCATAACTAGTTTTTCTGATCTTGCAGCCATAAGTTCCTAGACATAACAATCAATAAACATAAATCAAATTATTTTAGAAAAACAAAGGATAAGGTACAAATACAAACAAATAATAAAAAAGATGTGGGATTCTACAAAGGATACTTCTTGCCTTGTTCAAAGTGAAGGGTAGACCACGGATATGGAGTTGGAGGATTGAAGAGGATGTAGATTTTGAAAACCTGAAAACATAGAAAAAAAAAGGGCGATGAGAATTACTTGCGATTAGAGAGCAATGAGGAGGGTTGGATGTGATTACCATGATGATGATTCTACTAATTGTCTATCGGCCATCTTATTGTAATTCTTTCTCCACCAAGCTGTTTGTTTTTTTGTTCTTTTACAAGTGGGATAGAGTTGTTAGGCTGTCAGGCTCGCTATGCAATGGTTTCAATGCTACGAAGAAAAAAAAAAAGTCAGTTGCTAGTTTCTCTATTCAATTTGAACCTGCAAAGAAGCACCACACTTAATCAAACGAGGCCTGTCTCCTACATCATCTGCTATTGAACTTCATCATCTATCAACAATTAAGCAATTGCTCATTTATGATAAAGAGTAAAGAAACATATTTTCGAAAACATTCACTATTTAGGACTACATAGAGTGATGGTATTGCAGGTAAAACAAGAATCAGATTCATTCCATAAACAAATGCATATATATATATATGTCTATCATTATCAAATTAAACAGAACGAGACACATATAAAGAGCATTTTCTTCAATTACATTACCATGGATTCTACAGTATGAGTTGGGCAACATTAATAGTAATGATGTCGATAATAGCAGTAATGAACCCAATTAATATACTTGTACAATACTAGTACTGAAAAAAATACTTAATTTCTTTCCTCAACTGGTAAATCTAACTCAGCAGAGTAAATTGATAATGAACAAATAAATTTGAAGCAATATAATCTTCATCCAATAGGGTAAAAATCCATAAAACAAGTCCATGTTTCATTAGATGAAGGGAAAAAGTTTTTGGAAAATATCAGATAAATGAAAAATCAAAAAACTAATTACAAATCACTGGAGTGTGAGTGAGAACTGTGCTCCGGACACAAGTCTGAAGTGCGTTCTATTAATAAGCTATTAATTTTTCCATTTCTCATTTATTTTTGAAATTCCCCCCAAAGTATATATAATTTTATTTGGAATTGATCCCTAGATATATATCTCCTATACAAATTACACTAAGCTTACATTACACAAAGCTGTTTAAAAAAAAATAAAATAAAAATCAGGATCCCAAAATTTGTGCAGAGATCATTATTAGAAAACAATGCATCCTCAACATAAATCAAAGCAATCATTACAAACCCATTTGGTTTTTCACATAAAAACCCAATTTTGAGAGATCAGAGTCAATAATTGGGATTAATTTACAAAAGAAAAAAGAAGAAAAGGTTAATTGGTTTTAGCATAAGAAACAGGTTCAAGTGATAAAGTCACAAGAAGTAGCTTAACAAAAAAGTGCATAAAAACAACATTGGAGTGTCAAAGATTTGTATGAAATCATAAATGCTATCTTGTTGATAATACCAATATCCAAACACAGCCTTACAATGATTTTGAATAGCTTTAAATCAAAGCAAACAGAGCACAAAAAGAAAAGAGGGTCAGTAACATACTGAGAAAATCAGCAAATAGCAGCATTTAGAGTGTTATGTTTATGTGAATCTCTCTCTCTCTCTCTCTACTCTCTACTCTCTACTCTCTCTCATATATTTGCATGAGGCTTTGAGTTGGAATTTTTTCAACGTTCATCCGGGAGATTTCGGGGGTTCAGTTGTTGTGGAAGTGTTGATGCGAGGGAGAGAATCAGATATGCATGGATTTTTGATTAAGGAGAGGGTGTTATCAAGTGTGGCAACTTCCATATGACACCTCTGCTCCAATAATCAAGTACTAGTCAATTATTCAATACTTCCGGATCACCACGTGCCCATACTCTAAACTAATCACCAATTACTTAACTCATGTTGTTTCTCCATCCCCAACATAAATCATGGGCCCTTGTGTCTCTCCATCAATCAAAGCATTATGGAGCACCACATGTCCATACTTTGAGAGTACTGAATAATCACCCCATTTTACCGCATCACCAATGGTTTGGCATATTATTTGGGGGCTTTGATTTGTGGCACTAATTTGTTGAGCACTAATGGCACTAATTTCTATATCAGGTAAAGAAAAAAAAAAAAAAAACAAAGTTACCAAAACAGGAAATTAGTGCCATTAGTGCCAACAGTTTTAGTGCCACAAATCATTTTTCATTATTTGGTCATTTTTGTTTTTGAAGAAAAAAAAAAAAAAAAATTTCAAAATTATCAATACTTTTTAGGGTAAATTACAATGTTACCCTTATATTTTGACTCAAATTTTATTTTTATTATTTTAATTTAAACAATTTCGTCATTATACTTTAAAAATCTGATTTTAATTTGATCATTCTGTACAAATTACCGTTAATTACTTTTACGTATAAAGCTCAAGAAAATAACATGTTATAAAATTGTCACTTTTAACAACTAATTTGAACAGGACAACAAAATTAAAACTGGACTTAAGTTAGGAACTATATTGCTCAAATTGATATAATAGGCACCAAAGAAAATTTGAGTTAAATTATAAAGGTGAAAAGTATAATTTCCTTTGGTTTATATATTAGTCCCTACCTATTTTTTAGGACCTCCTATTTCTTTTGACCCCTACCATACAAATTGTTCTCCTCCCTCTTTTTCATTGGATTCCCACCACAATCCTCAAAATACTCATTTCTTTGTAAAGTAATGATTGAGACCCCCATTCTCACAAGACTCTAACAAATCTGAACTACTCATGATGTGGACCCCCACACATATATGAGTAGGCCCCACACATACATAGAGGGTTAGGATCACTTTGGGGGTGTAGGGGTCATCCCTAAAGGGATTCCAAACATTTTCTTTC
Organism: Camellia granthamiana; assembly: GCA_036172215.1. Lineage (NCBI taxonomy): Eukaryota > Viridiplantae > Streptophyta > Magnoliopsida > Ericales > Theaceae > Camellia > Camellia granthamiana. The sequence continues at coordinate 40,759,003 of CM069908.1, read as the reverse complement.
TTTGCACCACCACCCTTATTGCAATTTTTCCCTTGATAAACCCCCTTTCCTGCCACCACCACCTCTAGACACCTTCACCACCACCTTCGGCGGCCTTCTCTACCACTTCAACCCCCTTTTGCACCTCCACTATCGTCCAACAGCAGCCCTTCCTTACCCCAACAATCATTTTCATTTGATTTTTGTTTGAATAATTAGAGCGTAATGAACTTGATTTGTTCGGCTATATTTGATTGAGCAAATTTAGTTTGTTCGGCTAGAAACGACCGAACAAGCCAAGTTTGTTTGGTTATAGCTCACTGATTGATGAAAAATTGGTGAAATTGTTCACGTTGACCTTTGTTGTCTAAATAATCTTAAAATGTTCGGTTGCCGAAGACCGAATAATCTTAATTTGTTCGTGAATCAAAACCGAACAAAGTTTCAATTTCATTTTTTCAAAATCACACAAAACACATCAAAATGGTAACCAATCACACCCAAACATCTCTTAAATACCAAAATCTTGTACATAATTTATTTTTAATTATTATATATACGATTGAATTATGATTTGTTTTTTTGTTATTATCTTTTTCATGTTCTTTTTGATAGTTGATTCATTTGGTTCATAATTTTCTTCTAAACTGAATCAAACCAAACTATGCTCAATCTGGGAGACTCCTATGATTTGCCATTGAACTTGGTAGCTAGAGTGGCTAAGAAGGATGATTTTGTACTATCTTCATGCTGGTTTCCAAGGAGCAATCCCTCCATAATTTCGAGCAATCCATTCATGTAGGCTATCGGATAATTACGGAATCTAATGACTTGTGGACTCATAAATATGTCTATTTGACTATGAATTTTTGATTTAAGCTTTTGATTTACTTGGATTGAAAGGATTTAGTAAGTATGAGTTTAGAAGATCCATATCCTCATGCCCTGTGGTTGACACTCAGACAAAAAATGAAACCGAAACTTTTATAGCCCACTTACTACATGACACTCTCATAATAGTTTATAGATTGGTGGTGTGGGGACATATTTTTTGAATGACAACACGTGGCCAAGGTGGCATCGAAGTGCCAGCCGAGGTGCCACATGTCCTGGTCATGACACCAATCATCTCGGCCAGGCCGAGGTTATCTACGGAGATATCGGAATCCGGGATAAATGGAAAAGTTATAAGAGTCCTAGAATGAGGGAGGACCTCAGCCTGGATAAGGATAAAGCTCCTAGGGAGTTTATCTTTATCTATTGGAGAGTCCAAGATGAGCATTGGGCCAGAGTGTAAGGGAAGCTAGGCTTCTACAGGGACCGGGTTAGTGCTGACTATAAAAGTAAGGCACCCTTATGGGTCCAAGGTATGCTTTTTGAATTCTGATCAGTGAATAAAAGCACTATTTGCTATCTTTGAGAGATAACTGAGTACTGATTTGATCGTCGAAGTGCCTCTGGGTGGACGAACCACTGCCGGAGTCTTATCTTTTTATGACAGGTCATTCAGGCACAATCTATTCTACCAGTGTTCTCCAGCTAAGTACCTGTTTGGCAGTGTGGTCAGAAAACAACACACACAATTTGGCGTCGTCTGTGGAAAAGAAAGGAGAATAGATGGCCAACGACGGACATAAAGAGAAGATTGGGGACGACATCCCTACTGGAAGTGGTAAACACTTTGATCCTAACGTAGAGGAGGATAACTGCAACAAAGAAACTCGGGATTAGAATCTCGGAGAGAAAGACGTCGGCCAAGAGAGAGACGTACCAAAGAAGGCAGATCGAGATGGGTATTATAACGAGGACGACCTCTAGGTATGGAAAGATAGATGCCTACGGAGGGACGACGAGATGAAGGGAATGGTGAACAAATTGGCGGACCGACAATCGGTCGTCAATTTCATGATGCAGAACAACGTCATGCAGCCACCGTTTCTGTTACAAGATACGCCGATTCCAGCAGCCAAAAAAGATGCCCAGAAAGAGGGACAAAAAATAGTTCTTGTAGTCCCTCAGCACGACAGGACTAAGGAACATTCCCACCGAGCTTCACGGGAGGTCAGGTAAGGAGAGTCGATAAAGGGAGAGTCTCGGAAAACACATCGTACCAAAGAAGACTATGCCAAAGAACATTGGCATGTTCAAGGGAAGGAGCTTTGTTTCGACACGACTAATGGAGAGAGGTCCAAGAGGACTCATAACGACACCGGGAGTAGCGCACCAAAGAGGCTAAAATCCGTTGATAGCTGAGCTCCTGGATGGACCAAAGAGAATCTAAGAGATTACCTCCAGAAGAAGCGACAAGATGCCGAGGTAACCTTTCTGGTCAAGCTGAGAACGCCGTTCTCGATAGAATTGGACAAATTTGAAGCCCTGAAGAGGTTCCAGATATACGACGGTAAGTCTAACCCTAACTTTCACGTTGGCTTGTACCTGAACTCAATGGCACTATACACTGGGAACGAGCCATTGCTCTGCAAGGTATTCCCCTCATCCTTTGGGGAAATCGCATCAGACTGGTTTCACAAGTTGCCGAAAGGAACTGTGAAAAGCTGGGAAGGCTTGGTCGAGATGTTCGTGGCTAGGTTTGTAACAAACAAACTACAATCGTTGAGGGTTGACTCCCTGATGGCTCTGAGAATTGGGGAGGATGAAAGCCTTAGGGCTTATGCCAAGAGGTATTATGAGGTATTCAACCGAATACCAGGGTGCAACCAAGAGGTGGCGGTCTTGTCTTTCAAGAACGGCCTGAACGATGATTGTCTGCTTCGAAAATCACTGGCAAAGACACTGCCAAAAAGTATGGAGAAACTTATGGCCAGGATAGAGAAGTATGTGAGAGCCGAAAAAGACACGCTGGGGACAAAGACATCAAAATAAGAAAAGAGAAACGACTCGCCGAAGCGAGGCCGAGGTAACACTGGATACAACAAGCAAGAGATAGGATTGAGGGCTGCACAGGCAGTCACAACTGTATTCCAAATTCCGATTTACAAAGTCTTGGAAAGAATCCGGAATCAGCCTTATTATAGAGCACCAGAGAAAATTCTTGGCGAATTTATGGGAAGAAGTCTGGGGAAGCACTGCGCCTACCATAATGAGGATGGGTATCTAACTCAGGGGTGCAGAGCCCTAAAAACACATCTGGAAGACATGGTAAGACAAGGTCATTTAAGGGACCTAGTACATGAGGCCAGGATGAGGGAGGAACATGCGAGACTGCCTCAGGCTCCAGCAGTACCACCCCCGCCAGCACCACAACCGTAGGCAGGCGGACCTCGAGTGATCAATATGATTCACTCGAAGGTCAATGAGAACGAGATACGTGGGGAGACTCAGAAGGTAAAACACTTGCAACATGTGTATCAGGTTCGGCAGAAGAGACCTAGGGCAGACGAGCACCAGGGACCAATGGTGTCATTTATTGAAAACGATCTAGACATGGTGCAGCATCCACACAACGACACCTTGGTAATATCCCTCCAGGTTGGAGAGTGCCAGGTAAAGCGAATTCTAGTTGACCAGGGCAGCTCTTGTGACATCATGTATGTTAGGTGTTACAAGGAGCTTGGTCTTCATCAAGATGATCTGGAACAATCCAATGGTCCAATGGTTGGGTTCAACGGAGTGCCGACGTGGCCCCTGGGAGCAATAAGTTTGGAGGTGCAGGCTGGCACCAAGAAGGTAAAAACGGAGTTCACAATAATTGACACCTCCTCCTTTTACAATGCTATCTTGGGAAGGCCATGGCTGCATGCAATAGGGGCTGTTCCCTCAACATTGCACCAGTTGTTGCGGTTCCCAACAGAACATGGAATTGAGGAGGTCAGAGGTGCAGGCAAAGAATTGCTCCATGGCAGTAATGAAATCCATTTGCAACATACGAGAAGCAGAAATAGTAGAGATTGAGGATGAGGACATGGAGGTCCGTGAGGACGTCGGCAAAGAACCAATCGAGAAAAGTGAAGAAGCCCTGAAGAAGATCTTAGTCTAGCAAGGGGATGAAGAGCGCTTCTTCATTCTCGGTTCAGGCTTGGCCGAGGAAGAGGAAAAGGAATTAGAGGCGTTCTTGAGAGCAAACATTGAGGTGTTCGCCTGGACACCGTACGAGATGCCTGACATTGACCCTGAGGTCACCTGCCATAGATTGAATGTGAACAGGTCGGCCAAACTTGTCATCCAGTGAGCAAGGAGGCCTACGTTGATGCATGTTGAAGCAGTAGAAGAGGAAGTGGATAAACTTTTGGAGGCCAGAGCCATTCGAGAAGTAAACTACCCAACATGGCTATCAAACACAGTTGTTGTGAAGAAGAAGAATGGGAAGTGGAAGGTCTGTGTAGACTTCACCAGCCTGAACAAGGCTTGTCCCAAGACAGTTTCCCACTCCCCAAAATTGACCAATTGGTGGATGCCACCTCAGGACATGGAAGGATGAGCCTCCTGGATGCTTACAGAGAGTACCATCAGATAGCCATGTACCCCCCAGATGAGGAGAAGATTGCATTTATCACCCCAAAAGGGCTGTATTGCTACAGAGTGATGCCTTTCGGGTTGAAAAATGCAGGAGCAACTTACCAGAGATTGGTGACTAAGATGTTCAGACATCTAATAGGAAAAACAGTAGAGGTACACATTAATGACATGGTCGTGAAGACCAAGTAACCTGAAGATCATCTGACTGACCTGAAAGCAATCTTTGATATCCTGAAGACATTTCAGCTTCGACTCAATGCGTCGAAGTGCGCATTTGGAGTTGGGTCAGGAAAGTTCCCAGGATACTTGGTCACTAGAAAGGGCATTGAGGCAAGCCCGGATTAGATCAAGGCCATCTTGGAGTTGAAGAGCCCAAAGTTGGCAAAACAAGTGCAGATGTTGACTGGAAGGGCTGCAGCCCTAAATAGATTCATAAGTAAAAGTTCTGACAAATGCAAACCTTTCTTTAATTTAGTGAAGAAAGTCATAGACTTCTTATGGACAGAAGAGTGCGAAGTCGCCTTGGCTGACTTGAAGAAATACTTGACCACCGTTCTAGTTCTCTCAAATCCAGTACCTGGAGAGGAGCTGTTCTTATACTTGGCTGTTTCAGAGCATGCAGTGAGTGCAGTGGTAATAAGAGAAGAAAAGGGAGAACAAAGGGTAGTTTACTACGTAAGTAAAACCCTAGCAGATGCAGAGACTAGATACTTGCCCTTGGAGAAACTGACACTGGCCTTAGTGATGATTTCCAAGAAACTGAATCACTACTTTCAAGCCCACAAGATTGTGGTATTAACTGAGCATCCTTTGAAGTCTCTGTTGCAGCAAGGGGATCTGATAGGCAGGATAGCCAGGTGGGCAGCGGAGTTGGGCCAATACGATATGGAATTCAGACCTAGAACAGCAATCAAAGGCCAGGTTTTGGTCGACTTCGTGGCCGAGTTCACACCAGGCGCCATTATACATCGGGCTCCGTTGAGTCGGGGTATACGATGTCCAGGTGAACAAGGAGAAACCCACCTAGGGATAGCAGAACAGAAGAAAGAAGAAAAACTCAGGCCCTGCAGTATTTACGTCGGCGACTCCTTCTACCTGTTTGTTGATGGAAGTTCAAACCGACAAAGAGCGGGGGCAGGAATAGTACTAGTATCGCCGGATGGGCAGATGCTGGAACAATCCATTCATTTGGGGTTTAAGGCCTCAAACAACGAAGCAGAGTATGAAGCACTTATCGCAGGATTAAAGTTGGCAGTAACAATGGAAGCCGACGAGGTGACGGTCTTTTGTGATTCCTAACTTATCGTCAACCAGGCCACAAGTGAATACGTAGCCCGAGATGAAAGGATGGTGGCCATTGTAAAGGAAGTGGGTAGATTGGTAACCTTATTCCAGAATTGCCGACTACAATAAGTTAGCCGAGATGACAACAGCCATGCTGATGCCTTGGCCAACCTGGCTAGTGCAATGAAACCTGGAGAGGCAAGAACAATAATGGTTGACTATTTGTTAGGTCCAAGTATATAACCACTAAACACAAAGCATGAAGCAATGTGTGTGGAGATGGGACCAAGTTGGATGGATACGATAATAGTATTCCTTAGAGATGGGAAATTGCTAGATGATCACAAAGAGGCACACAAGATCAGACTGAAGTCGACAAGGTTCAGTCTAACAGTAGGGGGACATCTCTACAGAAGATCTTTTACTGGACCCCTTTTGAGGTGTGTACACCTTTCACAAGTTGAAAACTTCCTGTATGAAATACACGAATAAGTATGTAGAAGCCACGCTGGGGCCAGGTCACTTGCTCATAGTGCCATTACTCAGGGGTACTGGTGCCCCTATATGCAGAAAGATGCTGAAGGTTATGTCAGAAAGTGTGAGAAGTGTCAAAGGTTTGCACCTTTGATACACCAACCAGCAGCGGATTTAAACCCAGTGTCCAGCCCTTGGCCATTTGCCCAGTGGGGCACGGATCTTGTTGGACAACTACCTCAAGCGATTGGACAAAGGAAGTTCCTACTGGTAGCAACAGATTACTTCACCAAGTGGGTGGAAGCTGAACCCCCGACAAAGATTTGAGATGTTGATATGAAGAATTTTATACGGAAGAACATCATCACCAAGTTTGGGATCCCAAGGGCAATAATAGTAGACAATAGAACACAGTTTGACAGTAAGCTGATCAAAAAGTTCTGTGCAAAGTACAAAATCAAGAATTATTACTCTACTCCAAGCTTTCCTCAGAGTAATGGTCAAGCAGAAGCTTCCAATAAGGTTATCTTGGATGGGATCAAGAAGAGGCTGGAAGTAGCAAAGGGAAAGTGGGTGGACGAGTTGCCCAATGTACTCTGGGCATATCGGACTACGCTGAAAAGATCAACTGGGGAGTCCCCATTAGCCATGGCTTATGGCATAGAAGCAATTATTCCACTGGAGGTCGGCATCCTAGGAATTAGGACCCAAGGAATTGAGAACGGGACCAATGAGACATTCCTGGCCCGAGATCTGGATTTGTTAGAAGAAAGAAGGAAGAAAGCAGCAATTCAGCTGGGGGCATACCAGCAGCAGCTTGCTAGGGCTTACAACGAGAAGGTCAACCTACGAGAGTTTCAAATTGGGGATCTCGTCCTGAGAAAGGTCCTAAGAAAGATCCCAGAGAGGGCAAGCTTGGCCCAAATTGGGAGGGACCTTATAGAATCATCTCGGTCCTAGGCAATGGGGCATATCGGCTTGAAGATAGTGAATGCAAAGAGTTGCCAAGACCCTGGAACACTTGCAACCTGAAGTTTTTCTATCATTAGATTTTTTATTTTAAAGTTTTTTGTTATTAGCCCAAAGTAATAATAAAATTTTAACTCGATTTTTTTTCAAACTTGTGTAATATGATTGACCAGTCTCTTGGCGATGTTTCTGATTGAAACATGGCGAATAACTTATACTTATTATATGGCAGAGTTGAATTATACTTGCATATAATAGAGTTGAACTAAGTTGGCGATGTTTCTGATTGAAACATAACGAATAACTTAAACTTATTATATGGCAGAGTTGAATTATACTTGCATATAATAGAGTTGAACTAATTCGAATGAACTTAGATCTGCTATATCGGCATAATCAAACTCAGATTGAAACTAAGTGCATTTCAGTAAGGTTAACAAAGAAACCGAGGTTGAGAACCTCGGCTAGTCTTTGTTTGAATTTTACTTCGGCGACAACATCATAGGCATATACTTAATGTGGACATAAGTGAAACTTAAGTTCACACTAGGGGCAAGGAGCTGGAAAGTAATAAAGTACTTTGGACTTGTTGAAATTTTGTAGAAAAATTTACAAGTTAAAGCCAAGCTAATGTAAATTTGAAAGAAGTACATACGTACTTTCTGAGGTTACTAGGTTGCCAAAACTTGAAGTATGGAAGACTGAAGTCTTGGTAGAAGACGATAAGTAAGGTGGCAAGTTTTAAATAAACATTTGTGAAAATATTTTTACAAATGTTTTCAAGTGTTAAGCCAAGGTCGAGATAAATAGTCAATGGGTATATCCAAGGTATTTTACCCCGAGGAGATTGTACAGTTAAGATGTACTCTAAAGACATGCAAATTATTCTAAGTATGGAATCATACAAGACAGTAAAGAAGAGACAAGCATTCAAACACTTGTCAAAAAAGAGGACTTGCATTCAAAAAGACAACTTGTTCAGATACAAAGGGCACATCAGCCAAACTAAAGTTAAAACATTGTCCAAAAGGTTACAAGTACTCCAAAAAAAAAAAAAAAAAAAAAAAAAAAAAAAAAAACAAAGTCAAGAAGTAACAACTGGTATCTAGACTATTCGGCATTGGTGGCAGGATGTGTCTCGGCCTCAGAAGACAACTGTGAACTCTTCTCGACAGCCTTTTCAGCCTCGAGCTCGGCGTCAATCTCTTGCAGAGTTTGGTCGAGACTCTTCTCGGCAATTGGCACCTCAGATACAGTCTTCTTGAGGGAGACACTTTGTGAGATCTCATCCTCCTCATCATGAGTCAAGTCCAAGACTTGCTCATTCAAAGTTGGGGACTTGCCCCAGCAGCTTTGACCTTCTCGGTCTCAATGGCCTCGGCCTCCTCCTTGGACTCAACTTCGTCCTCAGATTGGCTTGGAGTAAGGGGGAATGGCAGGACAAGGCAGCTATCTTCTCGGAGAGGTGAATCCTCGAGGACAACCAACTCCTTCAAGGCAGCCATCCAGCCAAGGGTGTAACCCTTGTTGCATGCCTGTTTGACTTGCTTTTTGTAGTCCTCTCAGACGTCGGTTGCCCTCTCGGCATAGGCCTTCTCGTCCGCCGCTTTGATCTCGGCGCCCTTTGTGGCCAAGGCAGCTCGAAGCTTGGCTTGGGCTTCGGTAGTTTTTGCTTTGACCACTTTCTTCTCGGCTTTGAGAACCTTAGCAACAACCTCTGCAGCATCGGCCTTCTCCTCGGCTTCATCTTGGGCTTGTTTGGCTGCCTTGGCCTGATCTATCAGCACTCTCATTTTTCCTTGGCTTTATTTAAAGATTTGAGCAAACCAGCAGCCGCCTTGGTCTTATGGACCAGTTCTTTCTTCATTACTTCTGCTTGCATCGCGAAGGAGTGGGCGTGCTGGATCGCCTAGAACAAATATAGAGAACAAAGTTAGTAAATTTTTTAAGTATGAAAATAGAGAATACAGAGTACCAAGTGTTAAAGATTTACCAGTACAGAGTGCTGCAACATTAGAGCAAAATTTTCATATTCGCTGATCTCGGCGTTGTGGTTGAGGTCGTTGGGAAGGAGCAAGGCAGTAGAGAGGGCAACGCTGACCTCGATGTTAGCAGTGCTATCATCGGCTCTAACTAGCTTGTTCTCGATCGTGATGGAGAGGACCTAGGGGTCGTCAGATTTGAGAGAACCCGAGGTGGCTGCTGAGTTTGACCTCGGTGTAGACGTGCCCGAACGTCACGGCTTCGCGCGCGAAGGCACGAAATCGTTTTGTTCTTAAGCTACTACAGTTCCGACTCAATGTCACGGTTCTGAATCTAATCTCGTAAAGTGCAATGCATGATCGATAAATCACCAAAGAGTCCAAATCCGGCAAATCGTTTTGGAAAACTGATTTTAATAAAGAAGTGCCAAACATGGACTATTTTACCAGATACAGAGTCGCCACCTAAATGTTTTATTTTGAAAAATTTAGGAAACCCTGACTCGTGCCTACGGCCACGTGTCCGTCATCACCAAAGTTGCCTCGGCTCGGGAACTTGGGTACGAGAGGGGAAGGTCATGCAATGAGCACCCCTGCTCGCCCGATCTAAAGATCGGCCTTCACTAACATGATATCTTGTTTTTGAAAGCACATTTGTTCTTATTCTGGTTTATTAATCTATCATTACTACGTGATGCACACAGCATACAAGTATAGACTAAATCGCCTAAATTGGAACAAAACATCTCATGTTTGTTTGTTTGAAAATGGTTTGAAGGTGCTACTCGCAAGTAGGCTAAGACGTGGATTTGCCACCCTCGAGTGGGCTTAGAAAACATGATTTTGCTATCTCAAGTGGGCTTAAAACTCGCATTTCGATGAATTGTTCCAATTCAAGCAATCCAACCTTCATACACAGGCATTCATGCAATTAAACACTTAAGCAGTTAGCCTCATGGCAAGCATGCTATCATGGCAACACTCTCACTCATGCAAGATGCTAAAGCATAAACACTTATAGTGTACTCCGAGCCAAAACAGAGAACCAGTTAGAAATCATGCATGATCTTAGTTCATATTAAGATGGCTAATGCAACACATGCAAAATACAACTAGAAATAGGCTCGGCTATTCTAAGATAGCATATGGGATGCAACTTGATAACATGCTGTTGAACACGTATTCAAGTAAATGTATTAAAATACAATGCGGTCTGTATAATGCGCCGAACCTGGTGCATGCAAGACAAATGAATGGATGCACGCATGCAAACATAAGGATGCTAATCGAAACATGCCCTAAAACTAACTATCGAAAGCAGTTAAGTAAAAGGGAGAAAGACATGGGGTTGGAAGACATTCACTGTAATGACCCCAAAATGCGTATAAGAAATCATCTTTATTTCCCTATGAAATGATGTGGTTTAACTTAATTATATCTATTAGAATTGAAGCATTATCAGTTGAGTTACGGACTTAAAATGGAATTACCGGCCTTTATGGGTTCAAAAATCAAAATTGAGTACTTGGATATGTTAATGGGAATTTTTGGAATTATTTGGGAAAATTAATTTGAAATCTAATTTGTCTGATTCGTTAATGGACGTTTGGGTGATTAACTTTATACTGCAAATTAAAGGCCTTAAAGACTTCAGATACCGGAACAGGGGACATATTTATGATCAGCATAATTTTTAGAGTTATTTGGGAAGTTTAATTGAAATGTGATTTTGTGCGATTCGTAAGGGCGTGTTTGGCCCTTCCTATTTGTGGGAAGCTTTTATATATACATATATGCCTTAGGAGTTGTTGAACTCATCTATTTGAACCAAACAAAAAAAAAAAAATATATCTAGAGAAAGGGGAAGGAGAACCGTGAGAGAGAGAGAGGGAGAGAGAGAAGAGGCAAAGCTTCTCCCTAAGGAATTCAACATCCATGGAAGCTTGAAGATGGTTGAAGAAGATAGAAGAGAGAGGAAAGATCAACCAAAAGCTTGGGAAAATTGAAGAGAGTAAGGGAAGAACGAAGGTTTGGGTAAGGTATGTGGCTTTAATTACTAACCTTGTATAGAATCCATCTACTACTTGAAATCATGGATTGATATAGAAGATGTGAGCTTTGAACCCATGAACCTTGATTTTCTAAGAATTCCTTGATTGAAGAAGTAAAATCATTAAATTTGTTTATTTTGAGATTATGGTGTTTGATGAAGAATACTAATGTGAAATTGGTCATGTATTAAAGGGTTTTGGGCTTTGATTTACATGTAATTAAGGTTTGATTTTTGAAAATGAGAAGTCCCAAAAATTCAGCCATTTTCGGACTGCTACTGTCCAGGGCCGCACGTGCGGCACTGTTCACCCGCACGTGCGGGGACAGCTCTGTCCAGCCAACTTTGAATAGGCATATCTTTTTCATCCGGACTCCGTTTTAAGTGATTCTTGAGCCTAAAATCAAGCCCCGGAAGTCTAGTTTCCAATGGCGCTAGTCTCACTCCCAAATTCTAAATACAGAAAAAGTTATACCCAAATTAGTGACGACTGTTCACGTTATGTCAATTAGTTTTGTACCATTTCTTCACCTAAACCATTTCCTATCGATTTCTCCTGTTTTTTAAGACATGGATTACAACTTATTAAAGAATAATGAGCTTGGTACCACCATGACTAATTGATTGAACGATCAAAGAGAATAAGTAAAGGATCGAGTATAACCTCATATTATGTGTTGTGCACTGTAATTGTAGGTCGAGACGAGGACATTGTACCATTACCACCGGGAACCGATCACTGTGAGTAGTAGTACTGTAATCGAACGTTTACTTACCGTTAATACTTCTTATTGTTAACGCACTGTTCTTTGTAAGCATTTATGTTGTTTAGGGATCGGTGAGAACATTGAAAGATTATGTGTACCTCGGTATGACTCTGAAACTACTCTACATTCCGATTAAGGTTAATGGTTATCATTAATGTGTAATAACCTGTAAATCACCTATGACTCCGCACAAGAATTGTTAATACTATGCGACTGGTTGACAAGAAGGAATTATGAATATAAACCCCGATTAATGGGAACATGATATTTTGAACGTCCTATTCTGGACTCCTACAACCTTATTTAGTTCGATACATGTTTTATGACATAAACATCTGCCTAGAATGGATTAACGAAATGAAAATCGGATAGAACCATGGGTTGCTTTATACGTCAAAGAATTGAATATCAATAACATTGCTATATGACTCACGTTACGGTGTGAATTGTTCTATCCCCATGAATAGTACTGTAACGACACATGTGTTTGTGTAAATAATTATTATTAATGCTTTGTTATACGTAAGATGACTATGGCAACATGTAATGAATCATAAAGGGAAATTTATGTGCACCGTTGTGAACGGTATTTGTATGAACCTAACATTATTCTGTTCTGTTTATCCACTTCGTTTATGCTATGACATAAGATGAATTGTTCAGTCTTCAAGAACTATTGATTTCTAGTATGGAATAAAGTGCTGTATGGAATTAGGTGCTGCTTTGCGAGCCACCTCTAGAGTCCGTACGAGCCATCTCTTGAGTCCATACATACAAGAACTGGGCTTAAAGCCAATTTGGTTCCTTTATGGGTCACCTGGTTATGTGAAGTTATGAAAGATACAATTTGTGAAATTATGAAAGATATAATTTATGAAGGTATAACTTGTGAATTTGTGAACTTATGAGGCCGCGGGCCACTTTGTGAATTTGTGAATTTATGAGGCCGAGGGCCAACTTGTGAATTATGAAATTATGAGGCCGATGGCCAACTTGTGAATTATGAAATTATGAGACCGAGGGCCAACTTGTGAAGTATGAATATGTAACTTGTGAAACTATGAATCTCAAAGGCCGAGTGCCAATTTGTGAAGTTGTGCATCTAAGTTAAGCCAAGGGCTAATTTGTGAATGTGTGAACCCATCAGGCCAAGGGCCAATCTGTGAAGTTATGAACTGGCAAGGCTGTTCTGAAATGTGTACAGAATCAGACTAATCACAGGATTTGTTTTTACATTCACTTATGTAATTAGATGAATATGTACAATGTAAGTAAGTTAAATTAATCTTTAAATTGTTTATGTACTACTGTTCACTGAGCTTGACTCACTTTGTGTTATGTCTGTTTCTGTAGGCACTCCACCTGGAAGTCAGTTTTAACCCATGGCATTCATGCCTCTTTTGTCAACTTCAAAGTGTCCAGGCACTTAAGTGAAGGCAGCTCATTTTGCTAAGCTTTTGATTTTACACCTTGATTGTCTGCTTAAGGTTGATGTATATATAATTCCTTTGCCTGTCCATGTTGTTTATGCCCAATTCTAAGGGCTGGGTCTGTATATATATATATATGTACATAGCTAATCCTTTGATGCACGTCACTGTATGTTTATTTGCCTTATGTTCTGTCTGTGATCCTGGCATGATAGTGGTCGCTCAATGGATGCAGTTCTTTTATTTATATTAATTTTTATTGGTAAATGCTTCCGTTCAGGCCCCATATGATATGTATACCAGGTTATGCGTCCGTTTCTGTGTAGGTCATGCCCAAACTTTTAGGGGCAAGTTTGGGGCGTGACATTCACACATGCACACACACTTATCACAAAAATACGCCCTCTCGACGGAGGGTCTGAATGAGTACACTAAGCTAGCTACGCTAAGCTAAGCAACTAATCTAACTATCTAATTAGACTAATTATTACATAATCAAATTGAATAATTAGCTAACACTAAGCTAATTATTACAACACGTTAACTAATTAACAAATTAACTAGTTTAATTACAAATTCAAAAGTAACTAATCAAGTAAAGCTAATTACAAATTACAAAGCCTCAGCTCAGTTCTAAGGGTTCGAAGATGCATGCTCGATCGCCTTCGCTCGGAAATCCATTGCCGTGTCTCGTGTTGCCTTTGTTTGCACTGTTTTAGACTTCTGAAAATTGTGCCAATCTCCAAAACATGTCTGATCCACCTCATGGACATGCTGAGAGGTCATCGGCCAAGAGGTATGGCCATTGGCCAAAGGATAAAGGTCATTGACCAATTTTGAGGCTATCGGCCAATTATTGATAGCCGATCGGCACACTAGATAGCCGATCGGCCATCTCTTCCTTCAAACTCTCCTTTTTGCTGCAACAGAGCACAAATAGAGGCATGGCAATGTATTTCCAAGAAAATATGTGTGCAACTACACCCCTTATCATGTTCAAAGTTCAAAGGAGTGTAGTGCTCGGCTCTCGAGCCACCAATCACGTATCTCAATGCATGATGGCTAAAGAGTCAAGCTTGCACAAACTCGATAAATGCATGACAAACAAGACGCTTGGACCATCACCTTATCATGGATAATCAAAGGCAATGGAGACCAAGGGAGATTGGCTCATTTCATCACTTCAAGTATGAAATGAGCTAATCCACCTTGTGTTCAAACACAACGTCCGGTTGAACACAATGCAATGCACACATGCAACATGCTTATCTTGGCACATTTTACTTGATTGATTTTGTTTACACATTTTAACATTACCAATTCATTCATTAATCAACTTGTCCAAATGTGAGAGTCCTCTAATGAGAGAGAGGTCTATCAAAGAGAATGGTTTAAGGCATGGGAGGGATCAATGCCTTTGACTAGGAGTAACCCTCAAAAGAGGGTTGAAGCCATTTAAGCATAGGCCTCAATCCCTTGCATTAAACTCAAACTCAAGACTAACCAATCCTCAAAACAAATCAAAAGTGAAGAAATGGGGAGGATAACAGATTTTCAGTGCTAAAGTGGCATGATAAACAAGACTCTAACATGCAAACACTTCAAGTATAACATGCTAGAAGGCTTAAACATTGAAACTAGTGAAGAACACAACACTAGAATCATACAACACAATGCTTAATGAACTAAACCAGCTCTGGACAGAGCTTAATCATATCAAAATAATGGCCTAAACATGCTGGAATTGAAGCTCAAAAGGCTAGACAAGCATGCGCACAAATTGGCTTACAAACAAGGCATGAAGACATAACTCTCAAACACATTGAAGGAGTGGAAAACGTGAGAGTGTGGCAATTACATATGCTCTGAAATTACATGCCAAGTGATGCCATATCATGCAAATAGCTCAAATAAAGCATGCAAAAGGGCTTGAAATACAAAGCTAGTCAAGGGCTTCACACTACAACCATACCAAGCAATGCTCAAGTGACCTTAAGCACTCAAAACAAATCTAAGGCAGGTCAAAATAGTGGCAAAAACATGCTAGACTCACAACATAGATGGCAAGAAAGATATGCTCATGTATTAGCTCACAAACAAGGCATAATGGCACAACTCTTAAACACAATTAAAGAGTGATAAACATGAGAGTATGGCAAAGATATAAGCTTTGAAATACCATGCCAAATGATGCCAAGGCATGCACACATCACAAATATAGCATGCTAGTGGTCTCAAAACTCAAGACTGGCGAAAGCACTTGCACTATAGCTATATAAAGCATGAGTCATATGGCCAAGGAAACCCAAACAAGTCCTAAAGCATTTCAAAATAATGCTAAAATAGGTATGGAGTATAGCCAAAATGAGCTAAAATAATAGGCTAAAGAGACAAGCATGCAAGGCTAGCTAGCAAGGATTACACTACAAGTGTATAAAGCATGCAAGAGGCGAGTCCACCAATCAAAATCAGAGTTATAACATGCCCAAATAACACTAAAAACATGCTTGAACTAAGCTAATTCAAACCACAAGAGCATGCTACTTTGTAAGGCTAACAAGGCTAGCAAAGAGGATTTACATTACAAGTGCATGAAGCATGCAAGAGGTGACCAAGACAGCCAAAAATAAAGTTATGGCAGGTCTGAAAAGTCACAAAAATGAGCCTAAACAAAGCCACAAAGAAGGAAAAACACATGCTCATTTGGTTGGCTATCAACACATGCTAACAAGACAAG
This sequence comes from Camellia granthamiana, assembly GCA_036172215.1. NCBI lineage: Eukaryota > Viridiplantae > Streptophyta > Magnoliopsida > Ericales > Theaceae > Camellia > Camellia granthamiana. The sequence continues at coordinate 40,742,855 of CM069908.1, read as the reverse complement.
AGGAGTGGGGACCACCCTCTCCTATTTGGGACCTCAAAACAACATTTCTACCACTGAAAATCCACTGGATTTCAGTGGTTTTAAGGCCAAAAAGAAGTTGTTTCAAAATCTTAGGAAGTTGGCTCAAAAGGCCTTACAAGCCAAGGAGCAAAAGGGAGGAAACACCCCCTAGCCAAACAAGGCTCAAATCAATACTTTTAGGACTGAAAAACAGAGGAAAAATAGAGGTTTTTGTAGTTCAACACCACCCCAAAAACAGCCCCAAAGTAGTTTGAAAAGATGGCCAAGCAAGTGTGTAAAACAAGCTTAAAGGGAGAGAGATCTTACCCTTGATGCACAGCTACAAAACCAGCTCAAAATTTGAGCCAAAACACCTTTTGGAACTCAAACAAAGTCCTAAGTAAGCTTCAAGCAACCTGCTCCCAAAGATAGGCAACTTTGATCAAGAATGCATAGGCAAACTAGGCATGTTTCTCTACTTCTATGCACAAGAGGGCAAGAGAGAGAGCAAACTAGAGAAAGAGACAGAGATTTAGCTCTGAAAATTGTAGAGAGAGAGAGAGATTTTAGTGTGAGAAGCTCTCAAACTTGCCAAAATGTTCTAAGTCTTGAATATGAGATATTTGGCTTAATATATAGCAAAATATCAAGCTTGGGTCGAAATATCTGATTTGGGACAGGTGGCACAAGCTAGAAACAGTTGGAGGACAAAATATCTTAAAAAAAAATGAGTTTGGGTCATTTCTGGTCAATTGGCCATCTTTGGTGCCGATCTGCTACTTGTGATGGCCAATCTGCTACTTTTTGGGCCGATCAACACATTTGTAGCCAATAGGAAATTCTGCTCTGCAGGTCCAACTTCAAACGGGCATAATTCCTTCATATGAACTCCTTTTCAGGTCATTCTTGTGTCCAAATTGAATCCCCGGAAGTAAGATTTCCAATGGTGGAAGCCTTGCATAAAAATTCCAACTTTGCAAAAAGTTATGCCTCTTTTAGTGAAGACTGCTCAGTTTCGGTCCAACCAGAATAATGCCCAACTTCAACCAATCATATCTCCTCCATCCGGACTCATCTTTAGGAGATTCTTGAGTGAAAAATGAAGCCCTGGAAGTCTTCTTTCCAACGGTGGTGGCCTCATAGCTTAAATCCAAGTATACAAAATGATAGGCCCGATTTAGCGAAGATCGCTCGACTCTTTCTTAGCGATTTATACCCACATTCTTCTTCAACTTGGTTTCTTCCCTCTCCTCTTCTTTTCGTCAAATCCAATCCCCTAAACAAGATGTTTTGAAAGATTTTCCAAAGATTTCATCTCTCTTTCATTCATTTCCACTTTGTCCTTGCTTGGTTTACCGAAAAGCGCATCATTTAACAAAATGCGAGCTGCAGAGCATCGTAGAAACTTTATTTCAAAAAAATATTTTGGAAGAGAGGGTTTTAAGGTCTAAAACCATTCAAAATAGCTTTAGTCCAAAATGGGGTGTGAGGTTGGGATTTGACTCTCCTCTTGCTGAAGAAATCGAACTTTTGCTCTGCACATCTTTCACCACCAAGTAAACCATAAATAGCGCCCAAGTCTTAAGGGCAGTCAAAAATGGGGTGTCTACACTCGGCTTCTTTGATAGAACTCGAAAGTCATAAAATGACGTGAGTGAGTGTCAAAGCCAAGAGATGACCCATTTTTGACAAGGCCGAAGACTTGGACAAACAAACAAAATATAGATAAATAAATGGTTGGGCCCGCAAGCTGCCTACGTATCCTTTTGCAAGGAATCAAACCAGCGTAGTTCAGGGGCAGGATGCAAAATGATATGCAATATTACCAAAACAATGTAATGATATACAATGTAATGAAACAATGCGAATGACACGCCATGTAATTGAATCAAACCACAAACAGTGCAAAACCATACAAATATCATAAAGGGATGGAGATGCAAAAACAAACTACGTGTAACATAGAAAAGGTGCCAGAGCGCTCTAACCACAATTCTCTTAGTGGAATAGGTTCATGCACAGACAGAACTGTGTGTTTCGTAGAAAGAATACAAGTAATTGGATGGCATGATATAAGTGAGGAATGATCTGCTGAGGAAAGATCGTAATCCTACATGCTGAAGGCAACAAACTACAATGCAATGAATGTAATGGATGAAGTGAATAAGGCACACGTCCAAACCACATTTTGCCTAGAAAAGGCATAGACACAAAACAGACCACGTTTAACACAGAAAAGGTGTCGACACCCTCAAACCACAATTCTCTTAGTGGAATAGGCGCGTACACATAATTGCAGAACCATGCTTAAACGCAAAGAGTATGGGCATAAGCCAGACTAAGCTTAACATGGAAAGGATGTAGGCGATACAATGGATATGCAGTAGATGCATGCGATAAATGCTATATACAATGCGATAGATGTAATAGACGATGTAGTAGCTAGGAAGTGAAGGTACCTCACAGGGGCAATTGGCAATGACTCACCTCGGCAATGTCTCACCTCATGCTGACGGGGATATTCCCCTTCTTCTCAATTGAACCATAGGTACTACTTTTCTCCCTGGCTATGGTCGCAGCTTTCTCTATTCTTCAACAGGGTGACATATTAGGTTGGTTCAGTATCTAGAATTGAGGCGCATACACATGCTATCTCAATCTATGGGGCTGCCATACAAATTTCAAGCCGAGGATACACCCCTAGGTATTTAAACCAGACTTTAGACTCGAAAATCCCGAACCTTTGCGTTCTAGGCATGAGCTATTCGAACTCTAGTTTCCACTGTCTCAGTTGATCTCCTAGGAACTCACTGCAAACACAGGCAGGTGGCTATACCAGACCACTAGAAGTCGTTCGGGTACGACAAATACCAAAGGAATTGCACCTTTAGAGGATTTAAGGTCTCCTAGACTGAAGAATGCACATGACAGTGCGAAACAAGGTGAATGCACAAAACAGTGCTAACAAGATGCACAAAATAGTGCGATGCAGGGTGCACAAAACAGTGAGATGCGATGCACTAACAAGTGCAGGTAAAGTGCGCAAGAAAGCACGAGCGATGCACTAACAAGTGCAGGTGATGTGCGCAAGAAAGCGCGAGCAAGTTCCAACAAATGCAAGTAAGGTGCGCAAGATATCACGAGCAATGCACTAACAAATGCAAGTAAGGTGCGCAAAATTGCATGAGCAATGCACTAACAAGTGCTACAAGCATTTTCCATGCAAGATAAGAGCATGTAATGAAATGCACAAAATAGTACGATGCGCAAGAGAGCGCGAGTGTAAACTACACAAAACAGTGCGATGCGCAAGAAAGCGAGAGTGATAAAATGCACAAAACAGTGCGATACACAAGAGAGCGCGAGTGTAAACTGCACAAAACAGTGCGATGTGCAAGAAATCGCGAGTGTAAAATGCACAAAACAGTGCGATGCGCAAGAGAGCGCAAGTGTAAACTGCACAAAACAGTGCGATGCTCAAGAAAGCGTGAGTGTAAACTGCACAAAATAGTGCGATGCGCAAGAAAGCGCGAGTGATAAAATGCACAAAATAGTGCAATGCGCAAGAGAGCGGGAGTGTAACCTGCACAAAACAGTGTGATGCGCAAGAAAGCGCGAGTGTAAAATGTACAAAACAGTGTGATGCACAAGAGAGCGCGAGTGTAAATGCTTGATTTTAAGGTCTCCCAGACCAGAGAATGCATATGACAGTGCGATGCGCAAGAAAGCGCGAGTAAGACACAAAGTGTAAGTGCATGAGATAGTGCGAGTGAGATACAAAGTGTAAGTGCACGAGATAGTGCGAGTGAGATACAAAATGTAAGTGCACAAGACAGTGCGAGTGAGATACAATGCACAAGAAAGTGCGAGAAAGGTGCACAAAAGAAGTGCGATAAAATGCATCTTCTATGCAAGTAAGGTGCACAAAAAAGTGCGATAAAATGCATGTTCTATGCAAGTAAGGTAGAGTGCATTTTCTATGCAAAAGATATGAGCATTTTCTATGCAAGTATGGGGGCATTTTCTATGTATGAAACAAGAGCATATTCTATGCAATATTTGAAAGCAAGCATATTCTATGCAAGAGACAAGCATATTATATGCAACATTGAAAGCATATTCTATGCAATATTGAAAGCAAAGCATATTCTATGTAGAATCGAAAGCAAGAATATTCTATGCATGAATCATAACAATGCGCGGCACGCATGCAACAGAAGTGCATATGAAAGTGCACATTCTATGCAATAGAGAGGCATCAAACATGTACTCTGGTGCCTCCGATTTACCTCTTCTATGCATGAATCATAACAATGCGCGGCACGCATGCAACAGAAGTGCATATGAAAGTGCACATTCTATGCAATAGAGAGGCATCAAACATGTACTCTGGTGCCTCCGATTTACCTCTCAGAGGACTTTGCAACACACTCAGCTCAAAAAGGGCACACCCTGTTTATATTGACAAGAGATAAAATCTGCATGTGAAAACCACGGGTGCTGCTTGGACTGCCATTCTGACTTGAAGCAAGCTTACACTTGGGGTCGAAATACACTCATACTCCAGAGAAATGGCGAGGCTTGAGAAGGTGCACCTGGAATGCAGTCTCAGAATTTGCTGAAGTTGAAACATGCTAAGATGCTCCCAATTTTCCCTTTTTTCTTTTGCTTTGCAGTCTGGAACCTAAATAGCTTCAGATAGGTCCTTGTTTTACTGTTCTCACATGAACTGGGCCAAACTCTGCAGTTTTATGAAAGAACAAATCCTATTTTGCACATACGTGGAGAACGACACAGGACTCTGAGCACAAAACGATTCATTTTTGAAATTAAAGTTGAGAGATGAGTTTTCAACTGGGTATTGAGTCTACGACTGAACACAGCGCACCACGACTCAACAAAGGAAAAACAAAGGTAAAACAACCTAAACACATCTATTGATGCATGAAACGACTCAAAACAAGAATCGAGGCAAACAAAACAACACAACAAAACACAAGACTCAAATGTGCACAGAGAGCCTGTTTCTCCGGGTATTGTTTCCCACCCTTTCTCATTTGTGATTCTTATATCACTCTGGCACTCGATCTCTTGTTTTCTGAAAATGCCCTTTTCTCACTTTTTCTCTCAGCGCGCATCTCTCTATTCTTTATTCTCTCTTATTTTTTATCCCTTCCCTAGGTGGTTGATGGATAAATAGGAAGTTGTGGGCTCTTGCCCCTAGCATTCTACTAGATTTCTTCTTCTTTTCCTCACAGCAGTGAACTTTCCCACAGAGGGTTTGTGCTACAATTGGGTGTGTGGCAAATCTGCAGTTGACATTGGTTGATGATGCCCTTGGCCAGTTCGGATGTGACCAGACCTTTTCGAATAAGGGAGTGGAATATCCTACTCCTTTTCCAGTTCGTGCTTCGCACTTGACTTGATACCTCGTTGCTAGGAGGATGAGAGAGCTTTCGGCCCTTTGCTGTTAGCTTCAGTTGTGCCCTTTTCTGGCAGGTAGAGTGCCATTTCTGGCAAGTAGAGTGCCTTTTCTGGCAAGTATGTTTGACAATAGAGAAAAGACAAAATACCTGACTCAACTGTGCCCCTAGTTCATCATTTTGACCATTTTTTGTTTTGGCTTTCTATTAAACCAATTTTGACCCAAAAAAAAGAGAGTTTGATTAACATGCTTGTTCAACTTTTTGATTTGAAATCATGCAAGTCAGGCTATGAGCACTGAAATTTTTTCTTTTTTTGGTCCAAGAAATGGTCCAGTTTTGGAAAAATAGAATAATTTTCGAGAGAATTAGTCAACTTCATTAAAAATCCTCAAAAACTATTTTTGCAAATGGCCACTGCTTGACCAACACAGAATTTACTCTTGAGATGCACAACCTCAGATCCAAAATAATGGAAAATTGCCCCTTGCCTGAACGGCATTGCACGACAACGGAAAGTTGCCCCTTGTCTGAATGGCACCATAGCGCACTGTAATCAGTCCTCAAAGTGACGATCACAACTGAGCTCTTGGATACAGAGAAGACAAAGATAACCTGTTCAATCTCATGGACATGACAGTTGAATTTGAAGTGTTTTACGGCTGAACTTCAGAATGAAGTTGCCTACGTATCCTAAAGATGGGAATCAAGCCTGACGTAGTTCTGGGTTAAGTTACACTCGGGTATTAACCTCTCCTTTTGCGCTCTAACTTTTGCCAAGGCCGCCTTTTCGGGTTTTCAACCTTGCGAGCTATGTTCTTCTTTTCTTTTCATTTCTTCTTTTTTCATCTTTTCTTTTTTGATTTTCTTCATTTTTCTTCATTTCTTTTTTTTAATCTTTGCATTTTTTCTTTTTTGTTCTTTGTCTTCTTTTTCTTGCTCTTACTTTTGCCTGGGTCGCCCTTTCGGGTTTTCGGCCCAGCGAGCCTCTCAAGGGTAGAAGTGTAGCTTTGTCTGTGTTGACTGGTCGGTTTGAGATCTCGAAGCCATCTGAATCCAGGAGAATGGCTGTTGTTCGATGATGATGTAGGAGTCCATCCAGCCGTATCTGAATTGCCCCCAGTGTTGTAGATAGGAACTCAATTGTCCTTCAGCAATACTTTCTTCTTTCCTCCCTTCTGGGATTTGGCTTTCTTGCCAATCTTCATTGGTTTGCAGAATGATTCATCTTTGGCTCTTCAAGCACATCTGACATTCAAGGGCTACTTCTCATCCTGCTTCGCAAGCTTTCTTTTGATCATATTTGACCTTCTTGATCTGAATTTCTTGCCCCTAGTTCAAGGGCTGCTTCGAATCTGGCCTGACAGGCCTCCTTTGATGGTTGACCATTGAACATTCTGAATAAAAGTTCAAGGTTTGAAAGCAAAATGGGTCGAGTCTCGAGGCTAAGAGCAATCCTATGCTGCACAATCTCAAGAGCGATTCCACACAAGTCTTCGCAGGATCGCGCAAAATATTTTTTGAAATCTTTTAAGGAAGCGACTAGTCACTCACGCTGAAGACAATGTAGAACCAATCTGGATCAAGCTAGGATCCTTTTCAGTACTCACGTTAACAAACATGATTTCATTCATTAAGGGCATAGCACGCCTCTCTTTCTCTCAATTGATCAAATTTTTGCAAATCCAGACGAATTCCTTCCTCTTTGTTTTCACCACAGTGTTAGAAAAAGTTTTGAAAAACTTAGGTCAATGCAATGACTTCAAGGCACATAAAAGACACAGTTTTTAGTCAAATACTGCCATCTTATTCAGAACTTCTGGCACAACTGGCGCAAAGGCAAAAACAGACATAAAAGGGTGAAAATCACTGCTGTTTCATTCAGATCTTCTGGCACAACTGGCTCCAAGGCAGAGACATACTCAAAAGAAAGAGTGCAAATGACAAACGCAAAACAAGATAGTGATGTCCGAGGTAACACCCCCGAAATCACCTGACTCTAACAAAACAGGACTGACTCGATACAACAAGACAGATTCAAAACAACACAACAAGACTGACCCAATACCCAAGTCAGAAAGTACAAAAACTAGCATTTGCACAATGCTCAAAACAGTGCGGGCCATCCATCACATCTAGAGTAAACTGGGCGCCATCCGCAGGTGGTTTATCCCCCCGATCACATCACAATATCCCCCAAGTGCACTGACCCAGTGCTGATAGACTTTACAGGACCTGGTGCGACGATGACCTCTTTATCAATCAGATCTTTTATTTCGTGGCGAAGATGAAAACACATGTTAGTGTCATGGCCGGCTTGTTGATGGAAGGCACAATACTTGGCCGGATCATGGGAGAGAGGAAGTTTATTTGATAATGGCCGCAGCTCTAGGGGCTTCAGATGCCCCTGTCCTACGAGGATTGGGAGAGCTTTGGACAAAGCCATGTAGAGGGGATTGAAGACCCTTTGGCCTCGGGGTGGGTACTTCGAGGTTTGTGGAGTTTTGCTGGATGCACCAGCAAAGGGATTGGTAGGAGCTGACTGGGTTTGCTGATCTCTTCCGAGTACAGGATTAGAGTTGAAAGGAACGTTTCTGGTACAACGGCCCTTCTCCCGACTTGTTCCTTGATTCAAACTACTCTTATTCTGAGTGGCAAAAGTGCCATCCACAATCTTTGCAACAACTGCCATCACTTGCTGTTTGTTCAGCCCTTCGGCTTTCAAAGCCTCAACAGCCCACTAAAGGTGTTCATGGGGACCAATACCTGCCCCTACCTTGTTCTTACCGCTGGCCTCCACTTTGCCAAGGTATTGACCTTCTTCCAATGCAACCTGTCCCAAGATTGGGAAGTTTTTGGCATGCGATGTAGTCGATGACGGAGCCAATATTCCAAAGGCCAGATCTGCCACAGTTCTCTGAAGATCTTTAATTATTCTCATCAGCTCAAAAGTAGTGGGTTCACGGGTTTGAGATGATTGGGGTTCAGGTGCACCCATCATGCATAAGTCCATGCTTTCTGGGATAAACACCTTAGGCTTGGGTAGATGGGCCGGGGTGATGTATATGCTGGGATCGAAGGTGGATGGTAGTGTATGGATTAGATCGAGATGTGGATGAGGTACTTGGTCCCTGGGGTCTTGACGTGGAGCTATCGTCTGGTTGTCGATGAGATTCTGGACCTCATGACGAAGGCGGTAGTAATGATCGGTGCCACGACCGCGCTGTTGATGGTACACACAGTACTTGGAGGGGTTATGTCTGACAGGAAGTGGGTCAGGCAAAGGTTGAGGGTCAAGGGGTTTGAGATACCCTTTTTCCATCAGGACTTTTAGTGCGCTAGTTAGGCTCATATAGAGAGGGGTGAAAGTTCTACCCTAAGCTCGGGTTAGGCTAGCTGTTTGTAGGCTTGGTTTGGTAAAAGGGTCGGCTGTGGCAACTGTATTGATTTCAGTGGGTTTGGGAATAGCGTTACTACCAGCATTGTTACTCCTGGCAATCACCCTCCTTATCAGTTCACTTGTTCTGGGAATGATCCCACTGTTGAATGCATTTTTAACCTGAACCCCCAGTTCATGCAAACTTTTGAAAGTGAATAGTAGAGCGACTATCAACTTTTGCAACATATCATGCTCGAGGTTTCGCACCACTATCCGCACTTGATCTCTCTCAGAAGGGTGATCTGTCATTTGCGCTGCCTTTGTTCTCCACCTTGCCACAAATTCCACAAAAGGCTCTGTTGGGTTCTGGCAGGTTGCTTCAAGCTCTTGCATGGTCATTTCAACTTGGGTATTGTAAGAATACTGATCGACAAATGCCTTAGTCAGCGCTTCCCAGTTCCGCTTCACTGTATCCTTCAACTTGGCATACCAAGCGGCTGCTACACCCGATAGGGTTCTTGCATACAGAGAAAGTTTCTGTGGCTTAGTCAGACCCATCGTCTTCAGGACGTCCAAGAAAAGCCAGATATGTACCATAGGATCTCCAAACCTGTCGAAACGGTCAATATATGGCATTTTGAATCTGTCTAGGAGCCGTACGGCAGCCTCAGTGTACCCATCCTCAATGTCGGGAATGGAGTTAAGGCCCTGTGCCTTTTTGAATTGCTTTTCAAGGTTCGGAATTTTCACTAAGGTCGAATCGAGCTCATTAATATCAAGGGGATAAAACCTTTCATTAGGCTACACCAAGGGTCTGAAAACCTGAGCTTGAGCCAACCTTTCTTGGGGATCTGGACCCTGCGAATCTTCAGCTGGCGGAAGTGGGTCAAAGTTCGGTTGGGGTCCCGAAGCTGGATGTGAGACAGATGCCCCAGACGGGCGTTGCCTTTCAGCATTGGTCTCATCCTGCATAGCAGTTCCCTGATTTAATGCCGCTGTCATAGTCACAACTTCTTCCGGACTCTGTGCCATCACGGTCTGCTGAGTTTGAACAAAGGTGATGTGACTGGTGACTATCGGATCAGATGAACCGGGGAGCCCTGAGTGGCCTTTCTTTGCCTTGCCTTAGCGAAGGAAACACTGGTTACCCTTGAACTGAATCTCTGACCTGACAAAGTCTATCAACACAGGTCCAATGTACTCGGGGGATATTGGAGCCTTTTAAAGCTATGGTTTCAAGACTACCTTGCAAAAGAGAAAACAGACAGCATCTCAGCCTGATTTCACCAGAACCAATATGAGCAAAGCCGAATGACTGTGCCCCCCGCAGAATGCTGCTTGTAAACTGATACCCTCAGGTCGATACTCAGACTTGCAACCTGACACATGCATTCCTGTAGAGGCACACTCTAAAAGCACACTCTAAAAGCACATAGCAAGCAAATGAGAGCCAAAACACCCCTATAGTGGGGTCGAGTTTCCCTGTCTTATCTTGTTAGGAGCTAGGGTTTTACTACGCACGCAGCAGTTTCAAACAACCTATAATTGGGTAAGCAACCTGTCCTATCTTTGAATGGTCACTACGGATTCCGATATGCACTAGGTCGAATGGTCAAAAAGGGTGCCTCGGTAAAAATCGAGGTTTGTGTTCTCGTCGTGGCAGAGCCTACAATCGGTCAGCCTTGTGGCACGCTTCTCAAAGCAAGCCTCCGGCAAACTATTCAGGAATAGCATACGACAAACACGGCATCCTAGGCGCACCAATGCAAATGCAATGCAAAGAGACACATAAGTATAATCAAAACATGATATCATGAGTTCGAGTCAAGTTCTCTAAATCCCCAGCAGAGTTGCTAGAAATTGTAGACGTGCCCGAACGTCACGGCTCCGCGCGTGAAGGTGCAAAATCGTTTTGTTCTTAAGCTACTACAGTTCGGACTCAATGTCACGGTTCTGAATCTAATCTCGCAAAGTGCAATGCATGACCGATAAATCACCAAAGAGCCCAAATCCGGCAAATCGTTTTGGAAAACTGATTTTAATAAAGAAGTGCCAAACATGAACTATTTTGCCAGATACAGAGTCGCCACCTAAATGTTTTATTTTGGGAAATTTAGGAAACCCTGACTCGTGCCTACGGCCACGTGTCCGTCATCACCAAAGTTGCCTCGGCTCGGGAACTTGGGTACGAGAGAGGAAGGTCATGCAATGAGCACCCCCGCTCGCCCGATCTAAAGACTGGCCTTTACTAACATGATATTTTGTTTTCGAAAGCACATGTGTTCTTATTTCGGTTTGTTAATCTATCATTACTACGTGATGCACACAGCATACAAGTATAGACTAAATTGCCTAAGTTGGAACAAAACATCTCATGTTTGTTTGTTTGAAAATGGTTTGAAGGTGCTACTCGCAAGTAGGCTAAGACGTGGATTTGCCACCCTCGAGTGGGCTTAGAAAACATGATTTTGCTACCTCAAGTGGGCTTAAAACTCGCATTTCGATGAATTGGTCCAATTCAAGCAATCCAACCTTCATCCACAGGCATTCATGCAATTAAACACTTAAGCAGTTAGCCTCATGGCAAGCATGCTATCATGGCAACACTCTCATTCATGCAAGATGCTAAAGCATAAACACTTACAGTGTACTCCGAGCCAAAACAGAGAACCAGTTAGAAATCATGCATGATCCTAGTTCATGTTAAGATGGCTAATGCAACACATGCAAAATGCAACTAGAAATAGGCTTGGCTATTCTAAGATGGCATATGGGATGCAACTTGATAACATGCTGTTGAACACGTATTCAAGTAAATGTATTAAAATACAATGCGGTCTGTATGATGCGCCGAACCCGGTGCATGCAAGACAAATGAATGGATGCACGCATGCAAACATAAGGATGCTAATCGAAACATGCCCTAAAACTAACTATCGAAAGCAGTTAAGTAAAAGGGAGAAAGACGTGGGGTTGGAAGACATTCACACACGCACACACACTTATCACAAAAATACGCCCTCTCGACGGAGGGTCTGAATGAGTACACTAACCTAGCTACGCTAAGCTAAGCAACTAACCTAATTATCTAATTAGACTAATTATTTACATAATCAAATTGAATAATTAGCTAACACTAAGCTAATTATTACAACACGTTAACTAATTAACAAATTAACTAGTTTAATTACAAATTCAAAAGCTAACTAATCAAGTAAAGCTAATTACAAATTACAAAGCCTCAGCTCAGTTCTAAGGGTTCGAAGATGCATGCTTGATCGCCTTCGCTTGGAAATCCACTGCCGTGTCTCGTGTTGCCTTTGTTTGCACTGTTTTAGACTTCTGAAAATTGTGCCAATCTCCAAACATGTCTGATCCACCTCATGGACATGCTGAGAGGTCATCGGCCAAGAGGTATGGCCATCGGCCAAAGGATAAAGGTCATCGACCAATTTTGAGGCTATCGACCAATTATTGATAGCCGATCGGCACACTAGATAGCCGATCGGCCTTCTCTTCCTTCAAACTCTCATTTTTGCTGCAACAGAGCACAAACAGAGGCATGGCAATGTATTTTCAAGAAAATATGTGTGCAACTACACCCCTTATCATGTTCAAAGTTCAAAAGAGTGTAGTGCTCGGCTCTCGAGCCACCAATCACGCATCTCAATGCATGATGGCCAAAGAGTCAAGCTTGCACAAACTCGATAAATGCATGACAAACAAGACACTTGGACCATCACCTTATCATGGATAATCAAAGGCAAGGGAGATTGGCTCATTTCATCATTTCAATTATGAAATGAGTTAATCCACCTTGTGTTCAAGCATAACGTCCGGTTGAACACAATGCAATGCACACATGCAACGCACACATGCAACATGCTTATCTTGGCACATTTTACTTGATTGATTTTGTTTACACATTTTAACATTACCAATTCATTCATTAATCAACTTATCCAAATGTGAGAGTCCTCTAATGAGAGAGAGGTCTATCAAAGAGAATGGTTTAAGGCATGGGAGGGACCAATGCCTTTGACTAGGAGTAACCCTCAAAAGAGGGTTGAAGCCATTTAAGCATAGGCCTCAATCCCTTGCATTAAACTCAAACTCAAGACTAACCAATCCTCAAAACAAATCAAAAGTGAAGAAATGAGGAGGATGGCAGATTTTCAGTGCTAAAGTGGCATGATAAACAAGACTCTAACATGCAAACACTTCAAGTATAACATGCTAGAAGGCTTAAACATTGAAACTAGTGAAGAACACAGCACTAGAATCATGCAATACAATGCTTAATGGACTAAACCAGCTCTGGACAGAGCTTAATCACATCAAAATAATGGCCTAAACATGCTGGAATTGAAGCTCAAAAGGCTAGACAAGCACGCACACAAATTGGCTTACAAACAAGGCATGAAGACATAACTCTCAAACACATTGAAGGAGTGGAAAATGTGAGAGTATGACAATTACATATGCTCTGAAATTACATGCCAAGTGATGCCATATCATGCAAATAGCTCAAATAAAGCATGCAAAAGTGCTTGAAATACAAAGCTAGTCAAGGGCTTCACACTACAACCATACCAAGCAATGCTCAAGTGACCTTAAGCACTCAAAACAGATCTAAGGCAGGTCAAAATAGTGGCAAAAACATGCTAGACTCACAACATAGATGGCAAGAAAGATATGCTCATGTATTAGCTCACAAACAAGGCATAATGGCACAACTCTTAAACACAATTAAAGAGTGATAAACATGAGAGTATGGCAAAGATATAAGCTTTGAAATACCATGCCAAATGATGCCAAGGCATGCACACATCACAAATATAGCATGCTAGTGGTCTCAAAACTCAAGACTGGCGAAAGCACTTGCACTATAGCTATACAAAGCATGAGTCATATGGCCAAGGAAACCCAAACAAGTCCTAAAGCATTTCAAAATAATGCTAAAATAGGTATGGAGTATAGCCAAAATGAGCTAAAATAATAGGCTAAAGAGACAAGCATGCAAGGCTAGCTAGCAAGGATTACACTACAAGTGTATAAAGCATGCAAGAGGCGAGTCCACCAATCAAAATTAGAGTTATAACATGCCCAAATAACACTAAAAACATGCTTGAACTAAGCTAATTCAAACCACAAGAGCATGCTACTTTGTAAGGCTAACAAGGCTAGCAAAGAGGATTTACATTACAAGTGCATGAAGCATGCAAGAGGTGACCAAGACAGCCAAAAATAAAGTTATGGCAGGTCTGAAAAGTCACAAAAATGAGCCTAAACAAAGCCACAAAGAAGGAAAAACACATGCTCATTTGGTTGGCCATCAACACATGCCAACAAGACAAGAGGAGAGGGGACCACCCTCTCCTATTTGGGACCTCAAAACAACATTTCTACCACTAAAAATCCACTGGATTTCAGTGGTTTTAAGGCCAAAAAGAAGTTGTTTCAAAAGCTTAGGAAGTTGGCTCAAAAGGCCTTACAAGCCAAGGAGCAAAAGGGAGGAAACACCCCCTAGCCAAACAAGGCTCAAATCAATACTTTTAGGACTGAAAAATAGAGGAAAAACAAAGGTTTTTGTAGTACAACATCACCCCAAAAACAGCCCCAAAGTAGTTTGAAAAGATGGCCAAGCAAGTGTGTAAAACAAGCTTAAAGGGAGTGAGATCTTACCCTTGATGCACAGCTGCAAAACCAGCCCAAAATCTGAGCCAAAACACCTTTTGGAACTCAAACAAAGTCCCAAGTAAGCTTCAAGCAACCTCCTTCCAAAGATAGGCAACTTTGATCAAGGATGCATAGGCAAACTAGGCATGTTTCTCTACTTCTATGCACAAGAGGGCAAGAGAGAGAGCAAACTAGAGAGAGAGGCTGAGATTTAGCTCTGAAAATTGTAGAGAGAGAGAGAGAGAGAGATTTTATTGTGAGAAGCTCTCAAAATTTCCAAAATGTTCTAAGTCTTGAATATGAGATATTTGGCTTCATATATAGCAAAATATCAAGCTTGGGTTAAAATATCTGATTTGGGACAGGTGGCACAAGCTGGAAACAGCTGGAGGACAAAATATCTTAAAAAAAAACGAGTTTGGGTCATTTCTGGCCGATCGGCCATCTTTGGTGCCGATCTGCTACTTGTGATGGCCAATCTGCTACTTTTTTGGCCGATTGGCACATTTGTAGCCGATAGGAAATTCTGCTCTACAGGTCCAACTTTAAACGGGCATAACTCCTTCATATGAACTCCTTTTCAGGTCATTCTTGTGTCCAAATTGAAGCCCCGGGAGTAAGATTTTCAATGGTTGAAGCCTTGCATAAAAATTCCAACTGTGAAAAAATTTATGCCTCCTTTAGTGAAGACTTCTTAGTTTCGGTCCAACCGGAATAATGCCTAACTTCAACCAATCATATCTCCTCCATCCGGACTCGTCTTTAGGAGATTCTTGAGTGAAAAATGAAGCCTCGAAAGTATTCTTTCCAACGGTGGTGGCCTTATAGCTTAAATACAAGTATACAAAGTGATAGGCCCGATTTAGCAAAGATCGCTCGACTCTCTCTTAGCGATTCATACCCACCTTCTTCTTCAACTTGGTTTCTTCCCTCTCCTCTTCTTTTCTTCAACTCCAAACCCCTAAACGAGATGTTTTGAAAGATTTTCTAAATATTTCATCTCTCTTTCATTCATTTCCACTCTGTCCTTGCTCGGTTTACCGAAAAGCACATCATTTAACAAAATGCGAGCCTCAGAGCATCATAGAAACTTTATTTCAAAAAAATATTTTGAAAGAGAGGGTTTTAAGGTCTAAAACCATTCAAAATAGCTTTGGTAAAAAATGGGGTGTGAGGTTGGGATTTGACTCTCCTCTTGCCGAAGAAATCAAACTTTTGCTCTGCACATCTTTCACTACCAAGTAAACCATCAGTAGCGCCCAAGTCTTAAGGGCGGTCAAAAATGGGGTGTCTATACTCGGCTTCTTTGACCTAGTAGATTCGGAGGGGTCAGCCTCAGTTGGCCTCTTCTCGGTGGCAAAGGTGCTCTTTTTTGCCTCGGCCATTTTTGAAATCGGCAAGGTATCCACAGAGTCAATCTGAGTCACCGTTTCCTTTGCTTGGGCCTTTTTCAGCCTCTTTGGCTTCGGTTTTGGCTGGGACTGAGAAGTTAAAGATTGGACTGTGACGAAATTGGGGATGTCGGCTAGAAGGTCATCTGCAACAGCCTTCTTGCGACCTATCTCTTCGGCGGCAACGGCGACAGTGACCTTAGTACCGAAGTGGATCGCTGGAAGTGCAGTGGGTGGGTTGGCTGGATTGTAAGCCGACGCCTCAGTACTTTGGCATCTTCGGCTACGAGTTCTACCTGCGTGGGTGGGCAGTGGGCTCGACGTCAGCGTTGGTGCTGGGAGGGTGGAATCAGTTGTGGAGCAGAAGTTGATGGCTGTTCTGTTGGGTCGGATGTTGAGGCTTGATTGAGGCTTGGTGATGAGGTAGTTGGGGGAGTTGTTGCTGAGGGTGGAGACTTGCTCTTTTTGGGGATGTCGGGTAATATGGATTTGTAGGTCGGGATGTAGTTCAAAAGCAGAGGAGCCTTGTGCTGATTAACAGGCAAGTCTAGCAGCCTCTTGAAGTCTTTGCTGGGAAAGAATGTCTTGCGAAAGTCTTTGGGAGGCTGAGGAAGGACTGCAAGTAAGAAACAGATATTAGAACATACAAAAATATCAAAATATAAAAACTTGAAAGCAAGTAAAGTGACACTTGACTCTTACCATTCCCTCTTTGAACACTGTTCGGCTTAAGAGGTAGAGGTGATGGTCATCATCTGGTGGGAACTCCCAGTTGCCCGAGACGATGAAATAATCGTCTCCAGCACCCTTGTTGGAGTCTGGGAGGTCGGCAATGAGTTTGTATTCTGTGGATTTCTGCTTAAGATAATAGATGTAGCCATTTTCTGACTTCAGGCCACACATTGTATAATAGTTTTGGATATCGGCTTAGGTTATCCCAGCGTTTTCTCGGCTAGCTAAGGCAATGATATCGTTGATGACTTTGTAAGAGTTAATGGCTAATTGCATCGGGTTAAGCTTATAGTAGTGAAAGACTTGGAGGAAGAGGATGTCAGGAGGG
Source organism: Camellia granthamiana (assembly GCA_036172215.1). NCBI lineage: Eukaryota > Viridiplantae > Streptophyta > Magnoliopsida > Ericales > Theaceae > Camellia > Camellia granthamiana. The sequence continues at coordinate 40,725,923 of CM069908.1, read as the reverse complement.
AACCTAAGCCCGTACTCAATGAAGGCTACTACTGGGAACCTAATCGTCTTTGGGCATGATGAAGTCCTCCTCCCCAGCCAACCTAAGATGAACATTGGCAAGGATGGAGAACTCTTGCCTAAAGTATTCAAGCTTCTCTGGGGTGTCTACCCTCCACCTAAACATACCCATGATGTCGGCTAAGGGGGACAAGGTGAGAATTCAGAAGAAAATGGTTTGTATGGGTTTGAGGGACCTCGGCTAAACCCAAAACAGAAACGGGGGCAAGGGTTTTTCAAAGATCAAGGGGAGATTGTTACAGTTTCCCTAAAGTTTGTGCGTTCTAAGGCAAATCCCAAACCTAGAGCTATTGAAACAGAAATTAGGAGCAAAAATTTGGAAAATAAGACAAAAAGAAAGCAAAAAAGGAATGTGATTTAGAACCCAGAAAGCACAAATCCAGAACGATTGTACAAAAGTGTGTGCAAATGGGCAAAAAGCCAAGAACAGTTGCAAGATAGCAAGTGTGTGCACCAAATGTGTACCCAGAAAAAGATGGCACAAAAGCAGGATCGTGAACGAATACGATGAAATTCAAAAATATAGATGAAGAATTCAGGAACTTGAATGGATTCACAAAAACAGTGTACAAGTGTAACAGAGTTCGAAGTAATTCAAAAAACTAAAAAAGGAAGGAAAGAACAGTGACTTATCGAAGAAAATGAGGCCGGTATGAAGTACACCGGAGTCAGACGATAGCAGTAAGCAGAGAAGAACAGCAAACGCTTCACCGGAGGAGGTGAACGAAGTAATTGCAGAAAGCTCGAAGAAGGCAGCAATAGAGGTTGGGGATTTTTTAGAGAGAAAATTGAAAACTTGAGCAAAAACACAGGTGCAGAAATGAAGAGTCGAAGAGAGAAGGAAGTGTTTTTGTTAAAAACACGAAAATGCGGCAAAGTTTCATTGAATGTGCCTAAGACGATGTGCTTGTTAGGTGGTGCACGCAGAAGTGACGCGACCTGATGGCGCGTGCCAAGTACGGATCAATAAGGAAAAGACGCGTGGCGAAAACGATTGAGTTACTGTGCGTGACAGCTCATACGCGTGTAGAAACTCTTGGAGTTCTTGATTTAATGAAGCAAGGACCTCGGCTAGGGAAACGATCTCGGTTAAAGAACTTGAAAAACTTGGCTTTTGGTTCTAAGGCATCAACAAGACACATTGAAGTCTTGGTCATATGGAGCCGATGTGAGAAAACCTTGGTAATGAAGGATAGAGCAAACTTAGTCGACGTGCTATATGGTCAAATGATATAGGTTCCATCACCTCTGGATGCCGAGGTAATAGAACTTAGGGGGCAGTTATGGGGACATATTTTTTGAATGACAATACGTAGCCAAGGTGGCACCGAAGTGCCAGCCGAGGTGCCACGTGTCCTGGTCATGGCGCTGAGATCATCTCGGCCAGGCCGAGGTTATCTACGGAGATACCGGAATCCGGGATAAACTGATAAGTTACAAGAGTCCTAGAATGGAGGAGGACCTCAGCCTGAATAAGGATAAAGCTCTTAGGGAGTTTATCTTTATCTATTAGAGAGTCCAAGATGAACATTGGGCCAGAGTCCAAGGGAAGCTAGGCTTTTACAGGGATCAGGCTAGTGCTGACTATAAAAGTAAGGTAGCCTCATGGGTCCAAGGTACGCTTTTTGAATTCTGACTAGTGAATAAAAGCACTATTTGCTATCTTTGAGAGATAATTGAGTACTGATTTGATCGTCGGAGTGCTCTCGGGTGGACGAACCACCGTCGGAGTCTCATCTTTCTGTGACAGGCCGTTCCGGCACAATCTATTCTGCCAGTGTTCTCCAGCTGAGTACCTGTTTGGCAGTGTGGTCAAAAAACAGCACACACAGGTGGTTATGATACAATGTTAAGAGAAATTGAAAATGGAATAGTTTTGTACAATTTACCACAAATAAATTGTACAAATGAAGTTATAAAAGAAAACGAGGAATAAAAAAAATAAAAAACGTAGAAAATAGTGAAGAAAAACCAGAGAGTAAGTGGCATAAATTGTTATTTGAAGCATGTATTTAACAATATAAAGTCAAGCATACTAAAATGCCAAAATAAAACCATGGCTCTTTATTTCACAAGCATTGACATAAATGCAAAAACATTATAGCAACAAATCTTAGTTAAGGCAACATAATAAGCATGTTAGTCTCTCTGGGACAGAGGAGGATCAGAGGATTGGAAGATCATTGGATGTTGCTGCTGTTGTACCTCTTGATATATGCTGTGGTGGTGGCTGATGGACGAAGTTGCTCCTGTTAGTCTTTGGTTGTTGCCTGTTAGTGAGCTTAGATAGTTGGGCCCCTTAAATGATGTAGTGTTCAGAGTTCGTTGTTTGTTTGTTTCCTTTCTTTTTGTTAGTTTCTCACCAATTCTTTTGGTTTGAGCTAGCATATGATTGGGTGGTCTTCTGGGTGCCAACCTGGTTGAGATTAAGAAGTTATACTATGATACTATTTGCTCTTGCCTCCTCTTTATTGATGTAATTTGATATGTGTCGTGTGTTGATTTCATCAATGAAGTCCCACTCTTTTGCTAATCTGAAAAAAAAAGAAAACTACAATAAGCATGTTAGTGTTATTCGCCTGCATATGCCCCTAAAAGTCTCTTGTTATTTTGTGTTGACACCAAACCTATTGTCATAAACTTTACAAATTATTTACTATTTTTGTGTTATCTTGCATATATATATATATATAGCTCTAAAAAACTCTTGTTGATTTTGTTTTGACCCCATTTTATTAAAAGACTAGTCTTGAAAATTTCCACCAGTTCACAATTACTAACAAAAATTTTCCACAAGTTTACGTAAGTTCTACATAATTGTTTTTTGGCAAAGATAAAATCATCAATTCAATATATATATAAAGACACAATATGAACTACAATCCAACCAAAGCCATGGCAATTAAAACAAACTGTGCCATTAAAAAACTGTAGAAATTAAGACAATGAAAGCTCACATAACGTTGCAAACAACTAGAAGCTTTAGGGCACACAACGAAAGCTAGTCCTCGAAACAACTTTCCAACACACCTAAAAATTTCTACATGGAGTAACTCAAAATATGCAACAACTCTTGTCCTTGAAATTTGCCACACATGAAGGTTTGCATTAGTATTTGTAACACTTTTACTCCAGACTATGCGATGTTTTTTTCTCTGGCATTTTTGTTAAACCCAAATGCATGAGGAGAAGCCACACATGAGTGAGAAACTGTCCACCACGTCTAAGCTCTTGAATATGGTTCTTCACTGGGCAACTTTTTGCAGCACAACATAACATTTCCACTCATACACTACTCATGATCTCCCATCTATCCTCATTCTCAATCAAACCATGAGCTAGTTTTTGTATGTTGCTTACTGTCTGATTGCTGGACTCATATTCTTCCTTGCGCAATAGCTTATAAGGTTGGGCAGATCCATCATAAAATTCCTTCACCTTAGTATAAGCCTGCATAAACTTGGTATAATGGATAGATAAGGGTAAACTAGGACATATGAACAAAAGATACATCATGTAATATGACAATATTTTAGTTGCTTCCATTTCCTCTGTGACCGTTGTAGAACCATTTGCTACTGAGTGATAGCAAATATCTGTAGCAACATGCCAAATGATAATACTTTCTTCAAATTGTAGCTTAATAATCCACTTTGAATCTAGATATTTATGCTTTTCAAGTGTCTCCTCAACTATTTTCATGGTTGAAGCTTGCAAATTGTCAACTTCAGAAATGTTCTTTGGTTTTTCCCGAAGCTGATTGATGATTAATTCTTTCAAACTCGATTCGACTGAACTGAATGGTAGGCGTGATTTCTTCCACATTGATTCCCTTCCACGCAGAGCCTAAACCAATTTATTGAACCTTTTGGGCTTATTTTTGCTGCAAAAGTTCAATAAACTAAATTGTCCCATAAGTTCAGACCACCTTTTGCTTTTAGAGATCACAAGTTCATGAAGATAAAAAATTGGAGTGACTAACTTACTTGAGTAATGCTTACATGCCCATACAATTGCCCAATTTGAACCAAATTGCATAATAACTCCAGCTATCTCTAAGAAAAGGGCACCTACTATCAAAACTATGGTAATTGGAAGATCCATTTTCCAATACCCATCAGGTTTTTGAAATAAGAAAAATCCCGCCAACACAGTAACTACGCAAGAGAAGCTAATAAATCTAAGAATGCTTCTCCATATGGTAAAAATCGTGCCTACCTTGCTAAAGATCATGTCATACATCAAACCCAACTCAATCTCAATCAACTTGAAAGTATTGTGCCTCTTACTCTCATCAACCACCCCCGCCTATTCGTTGAATTCTTTTACCAATTTATGTAGCTGGTTCTATTACACTTATAATTGGTAATATGCGGCTTCAAGATTTCAAAGCAGGAATAGGCTTGGATCGCTAGCTTTGAGTTAGGTCGTTGTTCTTGTGCATGACTAATTTCGTCAATTTTGGCTAGATCTAATTGAATGAAACCATTATACATTTCTTTACCTCAGGGGATGGCAATCTGAACCCGACTCAACGGGGACCTAACCCCTCGACCCTGATTTGAGCAGTAATTCCCCGAAAAATACCCCCGACGAGCCGGGGATGGTATTCAAAAATGAATCCCCGATGACATCCGGGCTGGGGACGGGGATAGCTGTCTAAGAACCGTATGCGGCCCGGTCCTGCCCTGTTTATCCCCCGATGCAAAATTACTCTTATGTCCCTTGGTATATACAAATATGTGTGTTTGTTAGGGTTTGACACAACACAACAAAAAACACACTTTCATCTCAGTCTCTCACTCACACACACAGACACAAACGGTGCCGCTGCTCCTCTCTTGCTCGTCGCTGTGTTTGGTGTGTCGTCTCCTCCTCTCTCTTTCTCTCACCGCTGATTCTACCTCACCGCTGATCCTCCCTCACCGCCACAGCTGTGTAGGGTTTCTCCTCCCTCTCTCTCTCTCTCTCTCTCTCTCTCACACACACACACACACACACACACACACACACACACGACGGGACCGCTACTCTCTCTGCTCCTTCACCGCCGATCCTTCCTCACCTCACCTCATCGCCGATTTTGAAAGGGTATCTTTCTCTAGGGATTTCAATCTAGGGTTTACATATATATATATATATCGATCTCTGTTTCGATCTAGAGTGTATACATATTTCGACCGCTGCTTCGATCTCTGTTTCAATCTAGGGTTCACTGCTATTTCAATTCGACCTCTGTTTTTTTTTTCCCCCTCTAAATTTATTTATTGTATATGTTGAAAAAATGTTTACAGATTATTTACAGATTTGTTGCCATCTGAATGTGTTGAAAAAATGTTGCCATCTTTTTGTTTACAGATTTTTTTAATTTGAAAATATGAATTGATTATTTGTTTGAATAGGATGTTACTGAATATGCTTGGATGTTATTTGTTTGAAAATATGACATTTTAATTTGAAAATATGTTATTGAATAGGATGTTATTGGATTGGATGTTATTTGTTTGAATATTGATTACAGATAAAAAAAAAAAAAAAGTAATTCGGGAAATTTGTGGGGTTGAGGATACCTGATACCCGATCGGGGGCGGGGGGGGGGGCCGATGGGCTCCCTGTCGGGGATTAGGGATCGGGGACGAGGACGAGAATTTTCTCACTTTCAGGGATCGGGGACTGGGAGTGTAATCCCCAGCCTCGCCCTGCCCCGTCGCCATTCCTATTTGCCTCTTGATTTGATAACCCACACTCTCTCTCCATACTTGATAAGTCCAGGAAAAAGCATCAACAAAGCCAAAAGAGAGAACGCATAACTTGGTTTCCATGTCCATGTTAGAATTTGGATATTACTTGTTCTTAGACCTAGAGTGAGGAGTGCCATAGCATGTTTTAGCCATATTTTGTTTTCTTCAAAGCGTAAGATAGTCATGGAATCTGGACCTCCGAGAAAGAACAAGATTATCAGTGCCCATATACCCCTTAGTAGATTCATTGCCTTAACATCGTCTTTGTCACGTTTGACCTTGGAGAGCTTTCCGAGAGCAATTGTTGCCACCATATCAACTAACAAGTAGAAGAACCAAGCATTCAGATTGTTCATCATCCCTGTTGCACTCTTTCTACGAAGTCGCCCAAGAACATGAAAGTATAACTAAGTAAAGAGAATGTATAAAACTAGAACCCTTAGGTCCCATTGTTCCCATATTGTTCTCAATTGTTGAAGGATTTTATCCTGGCCTATCTTACAAACCCTGATGCAAGGCATGTTGATCTCTTTCTATGCTGCAAAGATGGATGGAAAAATAAATAAATATAGGAAAAGTTAACCATAGTTACAATCTTACTAACACATGCAACCAAACGTGGAAGAGGGCTTTCTTTCTCATATTCAGTGCATATGTTAGTAAGATTATAAGCATTAGTATCAACACTGGACAAAAATCAAACAAAGCTGTTCAAGCTGTCTTGAAGCCCAAGTGGGCTTGTACATTATCTTTCCTAAAATGTGAAAATACTCTTATACTGTGTTTGGTTGGAGGATTTAGAAAAAGAAAGCGAAAATGTGTGTGTAACTATGTGAAATGTAGGTATATTTTATTTATATTTCACCTCCCTTTTCCTTTTTTCCTTTTCCTTTTTCCTTTCCAAATCTTTTCCCAAATTCTCCAACCAAACAGCTGTAGACGTCCCGAACGTCCCGGGAGGAGATCCCGTTTTGTTCATATGGGCTCACTACAGTTCAGGACTCAATGTCACGGTCCTGTATCTAATCTCGCAGAGTGCAATGCAAGACCGATGAATCATCAAAGAGTCCAAATCCGGCAAATCATTTTTGAAAACAGATTTTTTGAAAAAAGTGCCAAACATGGACAGCTTTGCTAGATACAGAGTCGCCACCTAAATATTTATTTTTGGGGGGATTTAGGAAACCTTGACTCGTTGCCTAAGGCCACGTGTCCGTCATTACCAAAGTTGCTTCGGCTCGGGAACTTGGGTACGATTGGGGAAGGTCACTTCGTGAGCACCCCCGCTTGCCCGATCAAAGATCGGCCTCTACTAACCATGATATCGAGTTTTGAGAACATTATGTGCTCTTATTCTGGTTATTAGCCTAGAATTACTACGTGATGTGCACAGCAAAACAAGTATAGACTGGATTGCCTAAGTTGGAACAAAGCATCGTATATCCGTTTGTTTTGAAAAAAATGTATTGAAGTTTGCTACTCATAAATAGGCTAAAACATGGGTTTCGACGAATTATTCCAACTCAAGCAACCCAACCTTCACCCACAGGCATTCAGGCAGTTATATCACATAAGCATATAGCCTTATGGTAAGCATGCTATCATGGCAATCACTCACACGCATGCAAGGATGCTAAAGCATAAACACTTACCGAGTACTCCAAGCCAAAACAAAGCTATGTTAGAAATCCATGCATGATCTTAATTATACAGAAATGCCTAATGCAACACATGCAAAAATGCAACTTCAATAGGCTCGGCTATTCTAAAATGGCATGTGAAATGCAACAGATAGCATGTATTCAATTTGGAATTGAAAATACAGTGCAGTTAGTATGATGTGCCGAGCCCGGTGCATGCAATACGAATGAATGTGTGCAAACATGTTATCATAAGTATGCTAAATAAAACATGCCCTAATCTAACCATCATAAGCTAGTAAATAAAAGGGAGAAAGACGTGGGGTTGGAAGACATACACACACTCACACACACTTATTACACAATTGCCCTCGCTCGGAGGGTCCGAAAGAATAATACAAGCCGAATAATGAATCAACTATCCTAGCTAATTAATTATTACAAAACTTCTAATTAATTAACAAATTAATTACAAAAAACAGCCTAAATATGAAGCTAAAGAGACCGTCGCAGCTTTGCCTCAGAATGCGTGGATGATGCATGCTGGACTCGCCTTGCTTGGAAACCCGGTACCATGCCACTGTTGCCTCTGTTTACACTGCCTTATTCCTTTGAAAATTATGAAAGTTTCTAGGACCCTTCTGAATAACTCCTCGAGTGTTGTGGGATGCCACCGGCCATGATAGAGCATTACTGGCTATGAGAATGTGGCCATCGGCCAAAAATTGAACCACCGGCTGGAGTTTGATAGCCGGTCGACATTGTAATTGGCCGGCCGGCCATTCCTTCCTGCAGAACCTTGTTTTGACAGCAGCAGAGGACAGACAGTGCATGGCATGGGAATTTCAAAGCAATGTGTGCATGGTCACTCTCCCAATCATGCTATGGACTCAAGGGAGTGTGGCCCTTGGTCCTCGGGCCACCGATCACGCATTTCGATGCATGGTGGCCAAAGGCACCAAGCTTACAAATCAATGTAAATGCATGCAACAAACAAATAAGTGCCTTACGCCCTATCATGTTGAGATCAAGGGCATCGGCGACCGAGGGTTGAGACGTGTTTCATCACTTGGAGTACGAACACACCTCACCCTTCTTGCTTGGTTTGACACCCCAAACCAAGCAAGACGTAATGCATGTATGCAACATGGCTCAACATGCGAAGTAGCTCAAGTATGCCATATGGGACTAAGGTAATGAACATGCCAAATGCAATGTGCCAAACATGCAAGATGCAATGCCATGCAAATCTATCATGCAAGCTAGGATGTGAAATGCAACTAGCTAAACAATATGCAAATGTGCAAACATGATGCAATGCAAGCATGATACCAAAGCAATGCAACACATCAAACATGCGATTATATACGAAGATGGACCTTAAACCGAGATGGGAAGGCCTCAGCCCATCCCAAAACAGTGGCCAAGAATACTAAAATAATGGTGCCAATTATGCAAAATAAACATGCCAACCGAAGGGCCTAAGACTAAGGCATGAAAAGCAACTCTCAAGAACACTCAAAGGTGACAAAAATGGACATTAAGCACTCATGTTAAACTCTGAAAAGCATGCGAAGGATGATGCCGAAACATGCTAGGGAATGGGTGCGAGATAGAAAACATTCAAGGCCACAAAGAAAGCATTACTCAACACCTACCCCAAGCAAACATGGCATGATTTTTTTCAATGCAAAACGGAGTTTTATCATGCAAGAAAATGAGCCTCAAAAACCTCTGATATGGCAGCCCAAAGCCTCAAACACATAGGCATACATAAAAGCCTCAAACATGGAGCATAAGACCACATCTCTTCAAGGCATTGAAAGGGTAACAAATGCAAGTATGTAAGCATAAAACATGAACTAAAATGGCATAATAAGTGACTCCGAATCACTAAAATAGCCCAACCAAAGCATGCTTATGACTTACACACCCAAGGCTCACAAGCCAAAATGCATAGAGGCTATACAAATCATGACAAGCATGGCCAAATCAGTACCCAACAGACCTAAAGCATGGCAAAATAATGCTAAAACCTTTTTGGAACCAAACCAAAATCATGCTAGAATGTCATCTCATAACATAATACATATTAGACCAAAACATGAGATTACAAGGCAAGCATATAATGCATGAAATGGACCATTAATCCGACCAAAAACAGTGATATAATATGACCAAATAACATCCAAAAACCTCTAAAATGGAGCCAAAAACAACTAAGCATGCATGCTACCCTTATGAGCCAAAAACATGAACAAATGAGACACAAAGGGAGAGGGGTGTCCCTCCCCTATGCAAGACCTCAAAACCTCTTCTTCACCACTGAAAATCCTCTGGATTTCAGTGGTGAGAAGGCCAATGCACAAAAGTATTCAAAGCTCAACCAAAGAAGTCACAAAAGGGGCCAAACAAAGCCCTAGAGGGGGAGGTCGACCCCAAACACAAAAGAGACCTTAATGAAACATCTTAAGCATGAAAAATCAGAGTTTTTGTCAGTTATACACAAAAATCAAAACAGCATGTAAAGTGGGTTAAAAGCTAGTGCAAGAATGGAGAATATAAAGTAGCTAACTCACCTTTTGAAGAACACTTGAAGAATAGCAAGTCCAGCCCCCTTTTTCTGATCAAAACCAACTCAAAAATTCTAAGAACAAACCCTCAAGACCTCAATAATCCAAGTATGGTGTAACACTAGGTGTCTTAGTGTAAAACTAAGAACAAAACACCCTTTTGAGCTCTCTAACACACACAAATGAAGAGAGAGAGGGAGATATAGAGAGAGAGTGGTGTATCTATGCTATATAACTCTGATTTGCTGAACCTCCTCAAAGGAGAGGGAAGGTCTCCTTATATAGAGCAAGATGAAGGCTTGAAGCTTCTAAGGGAAGCTAAACAAAAGGGTCAAGGGGGTCAAGCTTCTCAAGGAAGCTAACCCAAAGGTGCAAGCTTCTTGAGGAAGCTAAGACAAAGGGTCAAGCTTCCTCAAGAAGCTTAGCAAAGGGTGCAATTCCTCCATACACGTGTATGGAGGACAAGTCCGTGCACTCCAGCTGGCATGCACAATGCCTGAAAAAGGCAAAAAGGGGGCACTGGCTGGAAAAGGAGACCATCGGCCAACTAAATAGCCGACCGGCCAAAAGGTTAAGCCGACCGGCCAAATAAATGGTCGGTAGAGAGAAAGAAAGGCCGGTGGCCTCTTGCCATGGCCGGTGGGTTTAAGGGATGGCTTATAAGCCACCTCCTACCCTTAGAAGCACAAAACACAAGTCCTTGGTCCACGACCAAGCACAACACAGTCAAGTTGAGAGATCTCAAGGCACAGTGCGCAGCCGAGTCCTTCGGGAACTCAAAAAAAAAAAAAAAAAAAACACAAACAAGGAAGATCGTCGGGTGTTCAAACGATGACGTCCAAGTCTTGAGGACGGTCAAAAATGGGATGTCTGCAACAGCGTTATTGAATTTCACATTTTAAAAAGTATGACAATGGTGATACATCCGAGGTTGGCACTGCAAATGTGAATTGGCCTATTTTAGAATTAGCTTATTTATAAAAAAAAAAAGATAATTAGACTTGTGTAGTTATAAAAAAAATGATTGAAATAATTAATTTAAGTTAAATTACACCACTAGTCCCTCTAATGGTAAGTTAATTAACCCTAAATTCTAACAATAAGTTACGAAGAGACCACATTGCAACAAAATTGAAAGTGCAGGAATCAAATTATTCAAGTTGAAACTACAGGAACTAAAGTGATACTTCACTTCAAATATAAGCACAAATGGTGTAAAAGGTAAATTAAATAGGTTTGAATAGGGCTGTCAATGGATCGGAATTAATTCGAATCTGACCCGAATCCGATCCGATAACCCGAATCCGTTTATATAAAAATTTGATCTGATAATCCGATAATCCGAATCCGTTTAATCCGTTTATTAAACGGATTGAATCTGCAAAAATCCGATCCGACCCGATAATCTGATAATCCGATCCGATTATTCTCAATTTGAATGGAAAAAACATAAAATGAAAAAAAAAATCAAATTATATAAAATTGTAGCTCAATAAATAAATAAATGGATCGGATCGGATTATCGGATCGGATACCGAAATCATCGGATTCGGATTCGGATTCGGATATCTATAATCGGATATAGACTAAACGGATTCGGATCGGATTCGGGTTTGACTTAATCGGATCGGATTCGGATTTTGACAGATCCGATCCGAATCCGATCCATTTACAGGCCTAGGTTTGAATTAGTAAATTCAAAATAAAAACGAAATAGGCTCATAAGTTTTGAAAAGGAATCTATGTCATGCTACAATTCAAAATTGCTTAACCTTATCTGTGACAAAAATACCCTGCCCTTTTAACTTTTTCTTTTGAAATACACCTCTCTTTTAACTCAATGGGTTAAAATTGTGATACAATTTCTATGGTTTGCCTAAATAAGAAACATCTGAGAATTCAGTGTGTGATATTGAGAGAGTTGGTGGAGATGTAAGAAAGAAAAAAATAATGAGGGCACTAGGTGTGAAGGGACAAGCATGTTTACTTTAGAGCTAAGTTGCTAGGGGTGTAACAATGGCCCGTCGGCCTGAAGCCCACTTTTGGCTTAACCAGGCCTAGCCCAAGGCCCCGTCTAGTCCCATTCTGAAGCCCACTCAAAGCTCAACCTTATTTTAAAGCTATTTTGGTAAAAAAAAAAATGAAAAAAAATTAAAAAAGAAAAAATTGTCAGGCCTGGCCAAAGCCTGATGCCCTAATTTACCCACAGCTTGGGCTTGGGCCTCGGCCAAGATTTCTCTAGAGTAGGCCAACTTGACCAGACCCGATTTTTAGCAGGAGCCTGCGAGATCCAAAGCCAGGCCGGGCTGGGCCAAAATTACACCCCTATAAGTTGCTAGAATAAGCTCATCCACGTGACATATGTGGTCCTCATACAATTGTTAAGTTAATTTATATATATATATATTTGAGTTAAGGTAGTAGAGTCCAGATGGACTCTATTGAGAACTTATTATGTGTAGATTTTAGTTACCTAATTGTATAGAATTAGGATTCTTATGAGTAAATTATTATAAATAGCAATAGAACTATAGGTTTTCGTGAGATTGAGATAGTAGTGATGAAAAATAAAGATGTAAAGGTTGAGGAAAATAGAATTGTAAGGGCTCAACCACCCTTGAACTTGTAGTTCGAGTAGTGGTGTGGTTTTGAGTATTTTAACCATCTTCTATGTATTCTCTGTTTTATTTATATAGTGAAATCGCTCTTCCATTGATTTAGGCAATTGGTGCCAGACCACATAAATCTCTGTATATGATTTTTCTCTTTAGTGTGTGTGGTGTGCTTCATTTTGTGGTAGTGGAATAAATCCTAACACTAGTCATCCTTGAATTGATAAACGAATTTATTGTTTCTAGGCTCGAATATTGCTGTAAGTTTATTTAAAAAGTGTTTTTGGTCTTACGATGTAAGAGTCTTCACGGATTGGATTGGTTGGGTTCGGTTTTATAGTAAACTAGGAACGGAACCGTTCCCTATAATATCTAAAAGATTAGAATCATAACCAAACCATTAAACTTATGTAACCGGACCAAAATCAAACCATTGAAACATGTTTGGTTTGGTTTAGTACTACGGTTCTGGAATTTTATACAACAAGAAGGGTTAATTACATTTTCACCCTATAGTTTGATTTAAGTTTCACTTTAGCCCCTATAATTTCAAATTGAACAATTTAGTCCCTGTACTTTAAGTGTATGTCAATTTGGTCCTTTCATCCGAATTGGAAGTTAAATTAATAATTTTAGAACACTAGTCAATTTTCTAAGATATATACGTAAACAAAATTAATAGAAATTTAGATGAAAGGACCAAATTGAAACAATAGGGACTAAAGTGAAAATTAAATTAAACTATAGGGGTGAAAAATGTAATTAACCCTAACAAGAAATATGATATATATTTTATGTACTCTTGTCGAGTAATGCTATGCTTCATGAAAGAAATAGCAAAAAAAGCTTGATGAAGACTCTCCGCCCTTGGATTAGTTTATGATGTTTTATTATATATGCTATGCAATTACATATATTAAGTTACAACCTATCAATCATAGAGCACTATAAGACAAAACGAAATATACCATTTGCAAACTAAGACTTCAAAATTAAAACATACTTACATTAAGGTAAGCTACTTTTCTCATTTTGTAACCTACTACACTAGATTATTTCTAAAAGATTCCTGAAACTTTTTTTGATATTTTTTTTCATGAAACCTATCGCTACTGTTGTCAATTTTACAATCAAAGTTAGTGTTCAAATTTCACTAAGAAGTTCTATATTCATATTTTATATACAAAAATATTAAAAAATAATAAATAAATATTATAGTTTAGTTCGATTTAAAACCGTAACTAAAGACTTAAAATCAAGAACTAGACTGATTTGAACGATTCAATCGTTTTCGAAATCAAAACCGGAACCAAAGTTAATAATCGACAATTTGGATCGAATTGGTTCAGTTTACCCGTTCCATTAATTTTTTTTAAACATTCCTATTAAGATGAACTCTTTATAATTTATAGTGGATTACCTCTTTCACTTGAATGTAGGTAAATTTTTAGTTGCACCGATTAAATTTAAATCAAAGACCTTGGGTTTTTTAATAAAAAAAAATTGTGCCGACGTATAATCAAGGTTGTTCAAATACGGGCCTAGAATAGCCCGCCTCTGTTCTAGGCTTGGCCCGAACAAATTTAAATATCTAGTCTTGCTAAAATAAAAACAAAAAACTAGTCAAACTCTCTCTCTCTAGGCTAAACCCATATGTATGTGTCTCCATCCATGCATTAGGAATGATAAATGAACTGAACAATTTGAAGTCAACTCACGGTGACTCGTTAAAACCTTATCCTAATTCAGTTCGATTAGTAAACAAGTCAATCTTGAACACATTTTGAAATTTGTTAAAATTTTTAAATCAAACTTGAACAATCAATTGCTAATTCAACTTGGTTTGATAAGCCTAAACTATATAAAAATACTGAACTACTCAGGCCCGACTTGATAAAAAGTTCATTTGAGATTAGTTCAAAAGTTTAACGTTAAACAAATTTTATAACTCGTTAAAATTTTCAAACCAAACTTAAACAGTTAATTATTCGACTCGTTTAGCACCCCAACATGCATACTTGAGATTGGACTGGTTGTATAGCTATGCAAGTCTTTTACTAAGTATTTATTAGTGAATATATCTCCAATCTAAGTGTTACAAGCTACCATTTGATTGTCATCCCATATGATGTGATCATAACACAATAAAGAGGGGAAAAGAAACAAAATAAAATAATGATAGGGATATTTTTTCAAAAGCAATATTTCTGATACTTATGTACCAATTAGTCTAAGTTAATTTTTTATAACCTGGGTAGTCCTGTAGCCATTAAAAAGACCAAAAACTCCAATTATATATTTAAAATAAAAAATAGAATCTAAATTTATGTTTTAGAAGAAAATCACTCTAGTTTGAATACTTGCTCCGTTTAGATTAGAAACTATATATATATTTGGAGAAAATCATAGAAACTAATAAATATCTTATTTGAAAATTTTCTCTTTGTATGTATATATTGTGAATTTATGATAAACATGAATTGAAAATGTAAATATTCATACTTTCAATATAAAATAATGTGTATTTTTAAAATGAAAACTGTAAGTGTAAATATTCACATTCAAAATTGTGACATAAAATAGTAAGAGCCAAATTTCATATTTTTCAATCAGTAAATTTATTAAAATATCACAACGTCACACTTTTTAATTGAAATTATACAAATTATCAAATAAAAAATGAGAACATTTATATTATGAAATTTATCAAATTACGAACTTTTACACTTTTTTATCACGTGAAAAATATAAAAATTTAAGCAATAATAAATCTAAATGAAGATCAATACACTATGTAAATATTTACAGTAAATAACAAACGTACAATTAGCATGTAAATATTTACAACTAGCCTTCGAAAAAACAAAATCATTCCAAAATATAATGTAAATACTCACAGTTTATAATTAGCATGCAACTAGCCTTAGAAAAAAAAACTATATTCTATATATTTGTCTTACTGTGAACATTCACATTATCAAAATATCTAAAATATCACTGCCCATTTTATGTCTATATTTCGTATATCTATCTATCTTGGTGTGAAAGTTCACATTGTCGAACAATAAGCAAACAAGTAATATGGCAAAACATATTGTGTGTGTCAATTTCCGACCACACTGCCAATCAAGCACTCAGCTGAAGAACACTGGCAGAATAGATTAAGCCCGAACGACCTGCAACAGAAAGAGGAGATTCCGGCGGTGGTTCGTCCACCCGGGGGCACTCCGACGATCAAGTCAGTTATCTCTCAAAGATAGCAAAAAATGTTTAACCTCACTATTTAGAATATAAATTACATACCTTAGACCCATGGGGGTGCCTCTATTTTATAGCCAATACAATCCTAGTCCCAATAGAAGCCTAGCTCCAATGGACTTAGGATTACTGCTAATCTTGGACTCACAGTAGGATTAGGATAAACTCTCTAAGAGTCTTATCTTTACCCAAATTGAAGTCCTCTCCCATTCTAAGACTCTTGTCCCTTATCCCGGATTCCGGTTTCTTCGCAGATAACCTTGACCTAGCTGAGATTATCTCGGCGTCATGACCAGGACACATGGCACCTCGGCTGTCACTTCGGTGACACCTCAGCCACGTGTTATCATTCAAAATTTATGTCCCTACAACTGCCCCCTAGGTTTTATTACCTCGGCATCCTGAGGTGATGGAACCTATATCAGTACTTCCTTCTAGCACGTTGGCTAAGCTCGCTTCTTTATTCATTTTTTGCCGAAGTCAGAACTGGTCGACTCAATATGATCAAGACCTATAGTCCGCTTCCATCAATGCCTCAGAACCATTAACTAGGGTTGTTCAAGTTTCTCAGCCGAGATCATCCTCACAGTCGAAGTCTTTGCTTCTTTAAACCAAGAACTTCAAGAGTTCTATCACGCGTATGAGCTGTCACGCACAATATTGCAACCGTTTTTGCCACACGTCTTTTCCCTACTGAGCCATTCCCGACACACGCCATCAAGTTGCATCACTCATGTGTGCGCCGTCTGACAGGCACGTCGTCCTAGGCACATTGATGGTATTTTGCCGCCATTCTCCGCGTTTCGATAAAAAATCCATTCTCTCTCTCCGTCTTTTCACTTTTGCATCCTCGTTCTCAAGCTCCCAACTCTTTCTCTCTCTAACTTCTCTCTCCCAAATCTGCCATTGTTCCAAACCTTCAAGCTCTGCAACCACTTTTATTTTCCCCTCTGGTGAAGCTTTCACTGTTTTCTTCCGATTGTAACCGTGACCTGACTCCGGCGTACTCAACATCGGCTTCATTCCTCTGGTAAGCCACTGTTCCTCTTACTTTAAATTTCTTATTTTTGCTTCAAAGAACTCTACTACTGTTCTTGCTACCTTTGCGTACTTGCTCATGTCTTTGATTGTTTAATTTTGTGTCTTGATTTCTTCCACGTATTGAGCATGTTCGTTTTATGACTGGTTTTGCGCAATCCATTCTTGAACATACACACTACTCACGTATTCGTTGATTTCTGCCACTGTTCTTGAGCTTACACAGCTGCACGGGCTTTATCACTGTGTTCTTGATGTTTCATCACTGTTCTTGATTTTGAATCACGTTCCTGTTTCTGTTTGCCATGTTTTTTTTCCAAATTCTTCCCTTCAATCTTCTCTTGCCTAGACTTAGGTTTGGGATTTATCTATAGAACTTAGGAAGAACTAACACAAATTCCCCTTAGATCCATATAAACTCTTACTGTAGTGCAATTTTAGGTTTTAGCCGAGGTCCCCCAAACCCTTTCAAAACACATCCTTTTGAAATCCAACACCTTTAATCAAGTCGATGTCATGGGCATGTGGAAGCATAGGGTAGACACCTTGACCAAGTTGGAATATTTCAGGCATGAGTTTTCCATTCCTGCCGACGTTCATCTCAGGTTGGCAAGAGAGGATGACTCTATTATGCCCATGGATGACTCCATGCCCTTCCCTGTTGTAGCTTTCATAGAGTGCGGACTTAGGCTCCCACTCAACATCCTCTTCTGAGAAATCCTTCATTACTATAAGTTGAACCCAATGCAGCTCGCCATCAACTCTTATCGAGTTATCAACGGTATAATAGCCTTAGCCAAACAAGAGAGTGCTAGGATAACTTTAGCCGACATCCAATACTGCTACACCATGTGTGGCCTCAAGTTAGAGAAATGCTACATTTACTACCTTAAACCGAGATCCACAGAGTACAAAATTATTATCGACCTCCCAGACTCCAACAAGGGAGCTGGGGACGATTACTTCATTATCTCGAGGAACTGAGAGTTCACTCCAGACGAAGACCTCCGCCTCTACCCTCTTAGCCGAACAGTTTTCGTAGAGGGTAATGGTAAGAGCCCAGTGTTAATACTTATTTTTAAAGTCTTCAATACTTTGTTCTTTATACGTTCTAACGTTTGTTTTCCTTGCAGCTCTTCTCTAGCCGGCAAAGGATTTCCGCAAGTCCTTTTTCTCGAGCAAAGGCTTAAAAAAGCTGTTAGACCTGCCAGTTCACAAGCGGAGAGCCCCCCTTCTGCTCAACTTCATCTTGACTTATAAGTCGGTTCCTCCCGACATTTCGAAGAAGAAGAAGAAGAGCAAGTCTCCTCCGTCCGCCACTACACCTCCGACAACTTCATCATCTCGGCCAGATCAAGGATCTACCTCTGATCCAACTGAGCTACCATCAACTTCGGCTCCATATCTGATCCCTCCATCTTAACGCCAACAAAGACGCCGAACTACAATCACCGCTGAGATGGGTCGCAAAAAAGCAGTTGCTGAGGATCTTTTGGCCGACATCCCTACCACCGTTGATGCTCAACCAGCACCATCTCAGCCTCACCCAAAGCCGAAACAAAAAAGACTAAAGAAGGCTTAGCCAAAGGCAACGGTGACTCAGATTGATACTGAGGACACCCTGCCAATTTCAAAACTGGCTGATAGTGAAAAGACCCCTTCCGCCACCGAGAAGAGGCCCGCCGAGGCCGAACCATCTCAATCCACTCGGTCAAAAAGGCTGAGGTCTGAATCGGCCACAACATCAGGGCCAATGAAATCAGATGCCCCTTGGGCCCCCCCCGATCACCATCGAAGACGAGCTAGTCAGAGCTGACGATCACGCGACTGGCCTCGAAGTTGGTGTCGCCATCTCCACGGCTTTGCTACTTCCAAACGATCTTAACCAGAACGCCGAGATGAGCGAGTATGAAAACTTTGCTCTGATGCTCCAGCATTCTGTTCAAGTAAGTCTTTCACACTTGGTATTTTTCTTTCTCCATTCTTTCATACTCAGAGAATTTTACTAACTTTTGTTCTGTTGATTTTCTTTCAGGCAATCCAGCACTCTCACTTCTTCTCTATGCAAGCTTTTGAAATGAGGAAGGAGTTGGCTGACAAAATAAGGGAGGTTGCTGGATTGCAGAAGACCCTCAAAAAGGCCGAGGCAAAAATGAAGACTTTGGCCGACCAGGCCGAGGCAGCCATTAAAGCCAAAGATGAGACCGAGGAAAAAGCTGACGCTACCGAGGCTATTGCCAAGTTCCTCACGGCTGAAAAGAAAGAGGCTGAGACAAAGATGGTCGAGGCCCAAAAGGAACTACAAGAAGCCTTGGCCACAAAAGCTGCCGAGATCAAGGCCGCAAATGAAAAGACATATAATAAGGGGGTGGCCGATGTCACGACGGACTATAAGAGTCAGGTGAAGCAGACATGCAACAAGGGTTTCACCCTTGGTTGGATGGCTGCTCTAAAAAATCTTGACGTCCTTGAGGACTCCCCCCTCAAGAATGCCGACGTCCTAGCCTTGCCATTCCCCCCTACTCCAAGCCAATCTGAGGACGATTCTGAGTCTGAGGAGGAAGCTTTGGTGAGGAAATCAAAGGAAGCTGCTGGGGCCAAGTCCCCTACTCCAAATGAGCAAGTCCTAGACTTGACTCAAGACAAGGAGGGTGAGGTCTCCAAAAATGACACTCTTGAGAAGACAACATCGGACATGCCCATTGCTGACAAGAGCATCGACCAGACTCTCAAAGAGATACTGCTGATGCCCAATAGTCTTGGCTTTTTGTTTTGTACTCAGTACTTTGTCTTACTTTTTGAATTAATGTAAGCTTGGATCTGGCCGAAGTGCCACTTTTGTAATTTCTGAACCACTACTTTTTTGGTAGGCCGAAGTGCCCTCTTCTTTTTGAACTGATTCTTCTGAATGCAAGTACAATTTCCTTTGTATGACTCTTGTATGATTCTGTACTTAGAATAATTTTGCATGCTTTCAAGCATACACCTTATCTGTGCAATTTTCTCGGGGTGATACACCTCGGTTATACAAACCAATGGTTTACCTCGGCAAGTACATAAGTACTTCTTTTAGTACAACCTTGGTCTTAACTTGTAAATTTTTCTAAAAACAATTTCAACAAGTGTTTAGGACTAATTTTCTTTTAGTCATAACCTCGGTTTAACGTCAACTTGTAACTTCAGCTTGTAAATTTTTCACAAATTTCAACAAGTGTTAAACCTGACCTCGGTTTAACTTCAGCTTGTAAATTTTTCACAAATTTCAACAAGTGTTAAACATAACCTCGGTTTAACTTCAACTTGTAAACTTAAGTTTCAACAAGCGTTAAACATGACCTCAGTTTAACTTCAACTTGTAAACTTAAGTTTCAACAAGCATTAAACATGACCTCAGTTTAACTTCAACTTGTAAACTTAAGTTTCAACAAGCATTAAACATGACCTCAGTTTAACTTCAACTTGTAAACTTAAGTTTCAACAAGCGTTAGATATGACCTCAGTTTAACTTCAACTTGTAAACTTAAGTTTCAACAAGCGTTAAACATGACCTCAGTTTAATTTCAACTTGTAAACTTAAAATTTCAACAAGCGTTAAACATATCCTCAGTTTAACTTCAACTTGTAAACTTAAAATTTCAACATGCGTTAAACATGACATCGGTTTAACTTCAACTTGTAAATTTTTCACAAATTTCAACAAATGTTAAACATGACCTCGGTTTAACTTCAACTTGTAAACTTAAGTTTCAACAAGCGTTAAACATGACCTCAGTTTAACTTCAACTTGTAAACTTAAGTTTCAACAAGCGTTAAACATTACCTCAGTTTAAGTTCAACTTGTAAACTTAAAATTTCAACAAGCGTTAAACATGATCTCAGTTTAACTTCAACTTGTAAACTTAAAATTTCAACAAGCGTTAAACATAATCTCGGTTTAACTTCAACTTGTAAATTTTTCACAAATTTCAATAAGTGTTAAACATGACCTCGGTTTAACTTCAATTTGTAAACTTAAGTTTCAACAAGCGTTAAACTAATTTTAGCTTGTAATTTCTACCTTTACAGGAACCATTTTCCAACTCTCTGCTCCCTAATGTGAACTTAAGTTCCACTTGGGTTCTCATTATGCATGTATTCCAGAAACATCATCAAGTATCTTATCAGTCACAAGTTAAAACTTTATTTATTACTTCGGCAAATAACAAAGAACAAGAAAGTCTAATGAAAGAAAAATTTCAGATTGCAAGTATTCCAGGGCCTTGGCAACTCTTTGCCTTTATTATCTTCAAGCCGATATGCCCCATTGCCCAATACCGAGATGATTCTATAGGGTCCCTCCCAATTCGGGCCAAGCTTGCCTTTTCTGGGATCCTTCTTGTTGCCGACGACCTTTCTCAAGACGAGGTCACCTACTTGAAATTTCCTTGGGTTGACCTTCTTATTATAAGCCCTGGCAAGCTGCTGTTGGTATGCCGCCAGCTGAATTGCAGCTCTCTCCCTTCTTTCTTCTAGCAAATCCAGATCTCGGGCTAATAATACATCATTAGTCCCATTCTCTACTCCTTGAGTTTGGATCCCTGGGATACCGATTTCTAGTGGAATTATTGCTTCTGTGCCATAAGCCATGGCAAATGGGGATTCCCCCGTTGATCTTCTCGGCGTAGTCCGATATGCCCAGAGTACACTGGACAACTCATCCACCCATTTTCCCTTTGCTCCTTGTAGCCTCTTCTTAATCCCATCCAAGATAACTTTGTTGGACGCTTCTGCTTGTTCATTGCTTTGAGGAAAACTTGGGGTCGAAAAATAATTCTTGATTTTGAATTTTACATAGAAGCTCTTGATTAGCTTACTGTCAAATTGTGTTCCATTGTCTGCAACTATTGCTCTTGGGATCCCAAACCTGGTGATGATGTTCTTCCATATGAAGCTCTTCACATCCACGTCTCGAATCTTGGCAAGGGGTTAAGCTTCTATCTACTTGGTGAAGTAATCTGTTACTACCAGTAGGTACTTCCTTTGCCTAGTTGCTTGGGGCAGTTTTCCAACAAGATTCATGACCCATTGGGCAAACGGCCAAGGACTGGATACTGGGTTTAGGTCTGCTGCTAGTTAGTGTATCAGAGGTGCAAACCTTTGGCACTGTTCACACTTCTTGACATAGGCTTCTGCATCTTTCTGCATGTAGGGCCACCAATACCCTTGGGTAATGGCCCTATGAGCAAGTGATCTGCCCCTAGCGTGGCTTCTGCATACTCCTTCATGTATTTCGTACAAAAAATCTTCAACTTGTGAAGGATGTACACACCTCAAAAGGGGTCCAGTGAAGGATCTTCTGTAGAGATGTCCCTTTGCTGTCAAGTTGAATCTTACCGACTTCAGTCTGATCTTGTGTGCCTCTTTGTGATCATCTGGCAGTTTTCCTTCTTTCAGGAATGCTATTATTGTATCCATCCAGCTTGGTCCCATGTCCACACACATTGCTTCATGCTCTGTGGTCAGTGGTTCGATGCTCAGGCCTGACAAGTAGTCAACCATTATCGTCCTTGCCTTTCCAGGTTATATTGCACTAGCCAGGTTGGCTAGGGCATCAGCATGACTGTTATCATCTCGGCTAACCTGTTGTAGTCGGCAATTCTGAAACAAGGCCACCAATCTGCTAACCTCCTTTACGTAGGCCGACATCCTTTCATCTCGGGCTGCGAACTCGCCCGTTGTCTGGTTGACTATAAGCTGGGAGTCACAGAAGACTATCACCTCATCTACTTTTACTGCTACTGCCAGTTTCAGTCCTGCAATCAGTGCTTCATACTCTACTTCATTGTTTGAGGCCTTGAACCCCAAACGAATGGATTGTTCTAGTATCTGTCCATCTGGAGATACCAGTACTACTCCTGCCCCCGCTCCTTGTCGGTTTGAACTCCCATCAACAAATAGTCGAAAGGAGTCGCCGATGTAATGCTACAGGGCCTGAGTTTTTCTTCCTTCCTTTGTTCTGTTGCCCTCGGCTGGGCTCCTCTTTGCTCGCTTGGACATCGTTCACTTCGGCTCAATGGAGCACGATGTATGATGGCTTCTGGTGTGAACTCGGCCATGAAGTCGGCCAAAACTTGGCCTTTGATTGTTGTTCTGGGTTTGAATTCCAGGTCATACTGGCCTAAGGCCACTGCCCATCTGGCTATTCTGCCTGTCAAATCTCCCTACTGTAGACAACCCATTTTTGACCAACCTTAAGACTTAGACATCATCGTTTGTGCACTCGGTGATTGTGCATGTTTGTGCTCGTTTTGAGTTTCCCGAGCCTTTGGCTGAACGCCTTGTCTCGGGACCTCTTAACTTTCTTCTCTTGGCCTGGTTTTTGGACCATGCCTTGCTGCCTTTTCCTAGAGAGAGATAGAGGCATGTAGGCCACTTTTTGTGGTCGTAGACTACTTTTCCCTCTCATAGGCCACTTGTAGTGGCCCGTAGACTAGTTTTCGGGGCTTCCAGCTGAGTGCCTCGCCTTACAGACTCTTGTCTTGCTTCCTTTTTGGTTTGTTTTTGAACCAAACCTTGTTTTCCTTTGCCTGAAGGGTGGAACAGGGGTGTAGACCAGTTTTCCCCCCTGTAGACCACTTTTCTTCCCTGCCAGCCACTTTTTGTGGTCGGCTAGCTAGGGTGGGTGGTCTGTGGATCACCTAAGGTGGTCGGCAGCCTGCCACCACCTTCTACTCTCCTTGCAGACCCTTTTCCTCCCTTGCCGACCATTTTTTGTCCCTGTAGACTATTTTTTGTGGTTAGTCGACTAGTAGGAGTGGTCAGCCGACCACCTTAACTGGTCGGCAGCCTTTCTGCACTTTCTACAGATATTTTCCTTGCCAGCTGTGCCAGCTGTTGAGCACATGAGGCATCCTCCATACACGTGTATGGAGGGATTGCACCAAGCTTTTAGCTTGTTCAACAAGCTTGAGGCTTGGATTTCTATAAGAGGGAGGTTCTCTTTCCCTTTCCAGGGTTCACAAAATTTCCAGAGCTGAAGTTTACTCTCTCTCTCTATATATATATATATTTCTCCCTCTCTCTCTCTCTATATATATATATTTGCACTAGTTTGTGCCTTAAAGTGGTTTTTCTTCACACTTTTGCACTAAAGCACCTAGTGAAACACCTTCACTCTTGAACTGAGGTACTTGGAGGTTTGTTTGAAGCTTAAAAGCTTAGTTTTTATCTCTAAAGTTGCTATTTTAAAGTTGTTCTTCAAGGGTGAGTCTTTATCCTCTTTAAAGCTTTGTTGTAGTTGCTTATTTAGCCATCTTTGCATGTTTCTTTTGGCTTAACTTTAACCAAAAAATTTCTATTTTTAAGTGCTTAAAGTGTTTGTATTGGCCTCTTTGGTGTTGGGGGTGGTCTACTCCCTTTTGTGCCTTATTTTGCCTTGTTTTGAGCTATCCTTTTGGGCCTTTGAGGTCACCTTTGTTTGGCCTCTTCACCACTGAATTCTAGAGGAATTTCAGTGGTGGAAAGTGTGTTTTGAGGCCCCAAATAGGTGGGGGTGGTCCCCCCCTTTTGTATCTTGTTTGTATGTGTTATTGGCTTACCAAGTTGGCATGTTTTTCTACCTCCTTGAGGCTCCATCTTAGCATGTTTCAAGCCTTGTGTTTCCATGATACAACTCTGTTTTTGGTTGGCTATAGCATTCCTCATTTGCTTCTTACACTTGTAGTGTAATCATGCTCATTGGCCTAGCTTACTTGGTGTTTTGGCCTTTTATTATAGCATGTGTTAGCTCCATTCCATGCATGTTTTGGCATTGTTTTGGCCTGCCTTGGGATTGTTTTGAGTCACCTTGGCCCTTTGGGGCTTGCTTGATATGGCTATGGTACAAGTGCCTTTGCTAGCCTTAAGCTTTGAGCCTCCTAGCATGCCTCATTTGTGATGTGTGCATGATATGGCATCATTTGGAATGTAATTTTAGAGCTTTTGTCTTTGCTATACTCCCAGGCAATGAATGAGTACACTTTGCTTCCTTTTTGAGCCTTTGTTTTAGCATGTTATTGGCCTTGATTTAGCATGCCTCAACTCTGTTTTGAGTAGTTTGGGCCATATGGGATTTGTTATGCATGGTTGTAGTGCAATAGCTTTGACTAGCCTAATGATTCAAAGTCCTTAGGATGTTATGCTTGTGTTGTTTGGATGATTTGGCATCATTTCACACATGATTTCAGTGCATATAGTGTTGCTACACTCTCGCATTTTCCACTCCTTCAATGTGCTTGAGAGTTGTGTCTTCATGCCTTGTTTGTGAGCCAATGTGTATGCATGCTTGTATAAGCTTTTGGACTCCCTTTTTAGCATGTTTAGGCCATTGTTTTGGCGTGGTTTAGGTCTATCCATAGTTGGTTTAAGTCCATTGAGCATTGTTTTGCATGCCCCTTGTATGATGCTTTTTACTTGCTTTGATGCTTTAGCCTCCAAACATGCCATGCATGCATTGCTTATATGATGGAACCTTGTGCATGCCACATTAACGTTGATAGATGTGCATGTTGTTTGCATGTTGTTGAATCGCATATTGTTTGTATGTTGTTGAATCGCATGTTGTTGCATTGGATTGTGTTTGGAGTGTTGTTGCATTGCATTGTGTTTGGATCGGATGTTGATCCAAACACGAGAAACGAGAGACGTTTCATAGTTGAAGTGATGAAACGTGCCTTATTTCTCGGTCGCCGACCCTCTTGATCAAGCATGATAGAGGTGGAGGCCCTTATGTGTTATTTGTGTATTCATTGACATCGACTTGTGCAAACTTGGCTTCTCGGCCATCGTGCATTGCGATGCATGGTTGGTGGCTCGAGAGTCAAGTACTGCACTCCCTTAAGCTTGAGAAATGATAGGGAGGGTGGTTGTGCACATATATCTTGCAAATACACTGCTATGCCCCTTCTTGTTCTCTGTTGTAGCAAAACTGGAGCCTAGCAAATTTTCTGGTCGGCAGACCACTAAAGGTGGTCGACCGACCACTTTTTCTGGTCTACAACCAGTTTTTCTGGTCTACAGATGGTCTACAGCCACCTTTTCTGGTCGACAGTCCACCAAGAGGTCCCTGTGTTGGAGAAAAAGCATTCTGGAGATTGTGCAATTTTCAGAGATCAAATCAAATGCAAACAAAGGCAATTGGGGGCATGGTAATGGATTTCCGAGTGAAGCCGACCGAGCATGCATCATTCATTATTCCGAGGTAGAGCTGTGGCAGCCTAATTTAGCTTCTTTTTCTTACTTAGTTGGTTTTGTAACTTAATTAATTTGATTAATTAGTTAAAGTGATGTAATAATTAGTTGTAGCTAGTTATTCAATTTTGTGTAATAATTAGTCTAATTAGCTTAATTAGATGAATTGCTTAGCTTAGCTTAGATTAGCTTAGCTTGTATTCGGACCCTCCATCGAGAGGGCAAATGTTGTAATAAGTGTGCGTGTGTGTATGAATATCTTCCCACGCCATGCCTTTCTCCCTTTTATTTACCAGCTTTTGATGGTTAGTTTTAGGGCATGTTTCAATTAGCATCCTTATGTTTGTATGCGTGCATGATTCATTCGTCTTGCATGCACCGGGCTCGGCGCATCATTCAAACTGCATTGTACTTTAATACACTTTCTTGAATACGTGTTTCAAAGCATGTTATCGAGTGTTGCATTCATATGCCATTCTAGATAGATGAGCCTATTTTAGTTGCATTTTTGCATGTGTTGCATTAGGCATTTAACATAGCTAGGATCATGCACTGATTACTAATTAGTTTCTTTTTTGGCTCGGAGTACACTGTGAGTGTTTATGCTTTAGCATCCTTACATGTGTGTAAGTGACTGCCATGATAGCATGCTTGCCATGAGGCTATGTGCTTATGTGTTTAACTGTATGAATGCCTGTGGGTGAAGGCTTGATTGCCTGAATTGGAACAACTTGATGATTGTGAGTTTTAAGCCCACTTGAAGTGGCAAAATCATGTTTTTCTAAGCTCACTTGAGGGTGGCAAATCCGCGCTTTAGCCTACTTGCGAGTAGCACTTTCAAACCACTTTCAAAAACAAATATGAGTAGTTTTGTTCCAATCCGCGTGATTGAGTCTATATTTGTATGCTGTGCGCATCACATAGTAAGCTAGCTAATAAACCGGAATAAGAACACATGTGTTTCAAAAACAACATATCATGTTAGTAGAGGTCGATCCTTTGATCGGGCGAGTGGGGGTGCTCATTTCATGACCTTCCCCCCTCGTAGCCAAGTTCCCGAGCCAAAGCAACTTTGGTGATGACCGACACGTGGCCTTAGGCACGAGTCAAGGTTTCCTAAATCTTCCAAAACAAAATATTTAGGTGGCGACTCTGAAATCTGGCAAAGCAGTCCATGTTTGGCGCTTTTTGATTAAAATTGATTTTCCAAAATGATTTGCCGGATTTGGACTCTTTGGTGATTTATTAGTCTTACATTGCACTTTGTGAGATTAGATTCAGAACCGTGACAGGAGTCCGACCTGTAGTAGCTATGAACCCAATTCGCGTCCTTGTGCGCGGAGCGGAGTTTCAGGCGGTCTACACCTGCTGCAACAGGGACTTCAAAGGATGTTCAGTTAGCACCACAATTTTGTGGGCTTGAAAGTAATGGTTCAGCTTCTTTGAAGCCATTACTAAAGCCAGTGCTAACTTCTCTAAGGGTAAATACCTGGTTTCTGCATCAGCCAGGGTTTTGCTTACATAGTAAATAGCCCTTTGTTCCCCTTTTTCTTCTCGGATTACCACTGCACTTACTGCATGTTCCGAAACTGCTAAGTACAGGAACAACTCTTCTCTAGGTTATGGATTTGAGAGAACTGGAGCTGTGGTCAAATACCTTTTCATGTCGGTCAAGGCGGCTTTGCATTCTTCGGTCCATAAAAAGTTTGTGGCTTTTTTCACTAAGCTGAAGAAAGGTTTGCACTTGTCTTAGCTTCTGCTTATGAACCTATTCAGGGCTGTAGCCCTTCTAGTCATCATCTGTACCTGTTTTGCCGCCGTCGGGCTCTTCAGCTCTAGGATGGCCTTGATCTGATCTGGGCTGGCCTCAATGCCCCTTCTGGTCACCAAGTATCCCAAGAACTTACCAGATCCGACTCTAAATGCACATTTTGATGCATTGAGTCGGAGCCGATATTTTTTTAGGATGTCAAAGATTGCCCTTAGGTCTTCTAGATGATCCTTAGGTTCTTTGGTCTTCACAACCATGTCATCGATGTATACCTCCATTGTTCGGCCAATTAGGTGTCTGAACATCTTGGTTACCAATCTCTGGTAAGTTGCTCCTGCATTTTTCAGTCCAAATGGCATCACTCTGTAGCAATACAGCCCTTTTGGGCTGATAAACGCAGTCTTCTCCTTATCTAGGGGGTACATGGCTATCTGATGGTACCCCCTATAGGCATCCAGGAAGCTCATCTTTCCATGCCCTGAAGTGGCATCCACCAGTTGGTCAATCTTGGGTAATGGGAAACTATCTTTGGGACAGGCTTTGTTTAAGCTGGTAAAGTCCACGTAGACCCTCCATTTACCATTCTTTTTCTTCACCACCACTGTATTTGATAGCTATGTCGGGTAATTTACTTCTCGGATGGCTGTGGCCTCCAGGAGTCTGTCTACTTCTTCTTCTACTGCCTCAACATGCGTCAACGTTGGTCTTCTTGCCCATTGGATTACAGGTTTGGCCGACCTTTCTACATTCAGTTTATCACAAGTGACCTCGGGGTCAATGCTAGGCATCTCGTAAGGCTTCCAGGCAAACACCTCAATGTTTGCTCTCAAGAAAGCCTCCAGTTCTTTTTCCTCTTCCTCGGCTAAGCCCGAGCCGAGAAGGAAGAAGCGTTCTTCATCCCCTTGCTGGACAAGGATTTTCTTCAGGGCTTCTTCATTCTCCTCGGCTAGCTCTTTGCCGACGTCCTCTAGGACTTCCACGTCCTCGTCTTCGATCTCTACTGTCTCTGGTTCTCGTATGCTGCAGGTGGATTTCATTGCTGCCATGGAGCAATTCTTTACCTGCAGCTGATCCCCTCTGACCTCCTCTATCCCATGTTCTGTTGGGAATCGCAATAGCTGATGCAATGTTGAGGGAATAGCCCCCATTGCATGCAGCCATGGCCTTCCCAGGATAGCATTGTAAGGGGAGGGTGTGTCGATTATGGTAAACTCTGTCTTTATCTTTTTGGTGCTAGCCTGCACCTTCAAGCTTACTGCTTCCAGTGGCCACGTCGGCGTTCCATTGAACCCAACCATTGGGCCATTGGACTGCTCCATATCGTCTGGGTGAAGGCCAAGCTCCTTGTAATACCTGACATACATGAGGTCACAGGAGCTGCCCTGGTCAATTAAGATGCGCTTCACTTGACATTTCCCAATCTGGAGGGATACTACCAAGGCATCATTGTGTGGATGTTGCACCATCTCAAGGTCGGCTTCAGTAAAAGACATTACTTGTCCCTGGCACTCCTCGGCCCAAGGTCTTTTTTGCCGAACCTGGTACACATGCTGTAAGTGCTTTACCTTTTGGGTCTCCCCCCGTATTTCGTTTTCGTTGACCTTTGAGTGAATTACATTAATTACCCGAGGTCCGCCTGCCTGCGGTTGCTGTACTGGGGGAGGTGGAGCTGTTGGTGCTTGAGGCAGTCTTGCCTGCTCTTCCCTTGTCCTGGTTTCATCTACAAGGTCCCTTAAATGACCTTGCCTTACCAAGTCTTCCAGGTGTGCTTTCAAGGCTCTGCAACCCTGAGTCAAATGCCCATCTTCATTGTGGTAAGCACAATGCTTACCAAGGTTTCTTCCCATAAACTCTCCTGGTACCCTTGCTGGTGCTCTGAATTAGGGTTGGGTTCGGATTTTATCCAAGACTTTGTGAATTGGGATTCAGAATACAGTTGTGACTGCCTGTGCAGCCCTCAGTCATATCTCTTGCTTGTTGGATCCGTTGTTACCACGGCCTCGCTTCGGCGAGCTGTTTCCTTTCGCTTGCTTTGTCTCCTTAATCCCTGGCGTGTCTTCCTCTGCTCTGGCATATTTCTCAATTCTGGCCATGAGCTCCTCCATGCTTTTTGGTAGTGTCTTTGCCAATGACTTTCGTAGTGGACAATCATCTTTGAGGCCGTTCTTGAAAGACACGATCGCTACCTCTTGATTGCACTTGGGTACACTACAAGAAATCTAGGCTATTGTGACAAAATTTGGTGACGAATTTTTTTTTTGTCTTAAAATTTAACTCAAAGATGACGAAATATTAATTTTGTCGTTTGTTTTAATTTTTCTCAAAAGTATAGGAGACGAAAACAAAATTTCGTCTGCAAAAATGAGGCGCCAATTTCATTTGCATTGGTGCGAATTATTTTAGCTCATTGGAGACGAACATTTTTGTCACAAAATATAATTTTTTTTGTGACAAACGTAATTCGTCGCCAATAAATTACATACCTATTAAACGATGTCGTTGCATATTTCCATTTATTAGGCGACAAATATATTTTTGTCTGGGAAGGATAAGTTATGGAAGACGAAAATATTTCGTCACCTATAAACACTCCATCATGCAAACAATGTCATTTCATCTTTCTATTAAATAGGCGACAAATATATTTTTGTCTCGGAAGAATAAGTTGTGGGAGACGAAAATATTTCGTCAGTAATAAATTCTAATTGATTGCGTGACGAATATATTTTTCGTCTCATAAGGTTAAGTTGTGGAAGACAAAAATATTTCATCACCAATAATAAATTCTCTGTTCTGGTATTTAAGAATACAAAAATATTTTATCACTAATCATTTTTCTTTATCAAAATGCCGTGGTTTTGTGTTTCGAAGCATTGAAACTGTGACCCCAAGAGATACACTCTGACACTTATCACTCATTTGCATGTACACGGACCTTGAAGTCGTGACCCAAGAAGACACTTTCTACAAACCCTTATTTCTCTCTCGCACTTGAGTCTACTCCTCTCTCACAAGTATTGAAGTCGTGACTTAAGAAGACACTCTGTAAACCATTTCTTCTATTTCGCGCTAAAGCCCCTCTCTTCTGTCTCACCCTTCGTGCATGCCAGCATTGAAGCTATTATCCAAGAAGGCACTCTATGCAAACCCACTATTCTTTCTCACAGTGAAGGCCCCTTTTGCACGCAAGCACTTTTTCTCATTGTTTGAGCCAACTTTACCCTTTTTATCTAGAACACCCATTTCAGAAAAATCGAAGGTCAAAACCTCTCTCTACAAAAAAAAAAAATAAATTAAAATAAAAAAATAAGATAATTAATGTAGCTATTTTTTTTTTTTTTTGGTGAGAAAAAATACAGAGAAAGAAATAATAAAAAATTTATAATTTTCAAAATTAATAGAAAACATTACCTTGTTTAGTATGGAGTTTTCAATAATTAATTTTTAAAATTTGGTGATAAAATTTATTTTCGTTTTAGAACGTATCCCAAACATGACCAAATATTACTTTTGTCGTTTCTTTTAATTATTCTCAAAACTATAGGAGACGAAAAAATAAATTCGTCAGAAAAAAAGAGGCGCCAATTTTTTTTCTTGTTGGCGCCAATTATTTTAGCTCATTGGAGACGAACATTTTTGTCACAAAATTTAAAGATTTTTGCGACAAAAGGAATTCGTCACCAATAAATTCCAAACTTATAAGGCGATGTCGTTTCATTTTCTTATTTATTTGGTGACAAATATACTTTTTGTCTGGGAAGGATAAGTTATGGGAGACAAAAATATTTCGTCACCAATAAACTCTTCATGCTCGTTTTATCTTTCTGTTAATTAGGCGACAAATATATTTTTGTCTTGGAAGGATATGTTTTGGGAGACGAAAATATTTCGTCACTAATAAATTTTCCATGTGTCGTGTTGCATTTTGATTGATTGCGCGACGAATATATTTTTGTCTCATAAGGTTAAGTTGAAGGAGACGAAAATATTTCATCACCAATAAATTCTCCATCCTCACACAACGTTGTTTTTGTATTTTTGTTGATTAGGCAACGAACATATGCGTTTGAGACAAAAATATTTTATCACTAATTATTTCTCTTTATTAAAATGTCATCAGAAACTAAGAGGCACTCTCACCGTAATCACTTACTTTCACACACACACAAATACTAAAATCGTGACCCGAAAAGACACCCTCTACAAACCCTCATTTTTTCTCTCGCACTTGAGTCTTCTCTCTCACAAGTATTGAAGCTGTGACTTGAGAAAACAATCTGTATAAACCATCTCTTCTATTTCGCACTGAAGCTCCTCTATTCTCTCTCACATTTAAGCCGTTTGTGCATGCAAACATTATTATCCAAGAAGATATTTGGTGCAAAGCTACTATTCTTTCTCACAGTAAACCCCTCTCCACAAAAAGAAAAAAATAATAATAATAATTAAACAAGGAAACAAAATATAAGAAATCTAGGCTATTATGACAAAATTTGGTGATGCATTTTTTTTTTTTTTTTGTATTAAAATTTAACCCAAAGATGACGAAATATTAATTTTGTCGTTTGTTTTAATTCTTCGCAAATGTATAGGAGACGAAAAAAAATTTCGTCTCCAAAATTCAGGCGCCAATTTCATTTGCATTGGCGCGAATTATTTTAGCTCATTGAAGACGAACATTTTTTGTCACAAAATATATATATTTTTTGCGACGAACGTAATTCGTCACTAATAAATTCCCTACCTATTAAACGATGTCGTTGCATATTTCCATTTATTAGGCGACAAATATATTTTTGTCTAGGAATGATAAGTTATGGAAGATGAAAATATTTCGTCACCAATAAACACTCCATCATACAAACGATGCCGTTCCATCTTTCTATTAAATGGGCGACAAATATATTTTTGTCTCGGAAGAATAAGTTGTGGGAGACAAAAATATTTCGTCACTAATAAATTCTGATTGATTGCGCGACGAATATATTTTTCGTCTCATAATTAATGTAACTATTTTTTTTTTTTTTGGGTGAGAAAAAAAACAGAGGAAAAATTAATAATAATTTTTTAATTTTCAAAATTAATAGAAAACATTACCTTGTTTAGTATGGAGTTTTCAATAATTAATTTTTAATTTTTAATCTATATTTTTTTAGTGAACATTTTTTAATATTATATTTTTTTTTTGTTTTTTGTTTTTTTACTTTTTAAATCCCTTTAATTTAGATGAGGGCAAATTGCAGAAGTTGTCCCGGTACTTCGGTCCTTGTGTCATATAAATGGTATGTGCCATATCTATATCTATCTATCTATATCTATATCTATCTATACTATATATTAAGCAAAAGGGGGCCTCCTTGTGAGAAACAAATGCAAGGGTCATCTTTTTTTTTTTTTTTGAGAAACAGCCATTTTGGCAGCCCACAGGGCATATGGCTTTCCCCCATCTCCATAAATTCTTTCAATGTCTCCATACTCATTTTCTACCTGGGCCTAGATGATGGGGCCTCCTTGTGATGCAAAAAGCTTCTCTTGCTTCATAAGGTTCACTATGAACGTCAAGAACTTTTGCATGTAATTAGAGAACCTTGAAACCTTGGAGAGATTCTCACCAAGTGACATATCTATCAACTCATCAATTGCCCTTATAGCAGACATTTAAAAAAATATTTAAAACCCCAAACAGTACTCAACTTTTTAACATCCCACCGAATTACTAGCGAGTCCAATGCTCATTACTATTAGCCATGATTTTGATTCTGGTTTGTATGGAATCAATATTCAGTTTAGAGTTCAAGATTTAATCATTCTCAAATTTAGTCGAACGAAATTGTTTTCGAGCTCAAAGTATTATGCTAGTTATGCCATAGTTGTGTAAAACAAAAAGGGCAAAGCAAAACTAATTTTATTGAAGTCAGGGGATGACATCCCTGATTACAGAGGCAACAACAGCAGCAACAACAACAAAAACAACAACAAAAAAAAGAAAAAAAAAGAAGGATCTTGTTTTGGATAACAGCCACATGCCAACTTCACTTACTTGACTCTCCCGCCGAGCCCTTCCTTTTTTTGTCGCTTCAGGAGACCTTTGAAGGCTCTGCCTCAGTACGTGCAGGACCGCCGGGGGATTTGACTCCCTGCTGGTTGACCTTTGAAGGCACTGCCTCAGTGTGTACAGGACCGCCGAGGGATATGACTTCCTGCTGGTTGTCAAAGGTGAAGTACGAAGGTGCTCCGAGTCGGGTCATGATGGTGGTCTTTCGCTTCAACTCTTTGTTCTCTGCCTTTAGGACGCAAATCTCTGCTCGCGCATCTTTGTACATGCTCTGGAGCAGAGAAAGTTGGGAGTTTAGCTTTTGTACTTCAATGGTTCTATTCTGTAACCGGTGAGATAATTTGGTAACCGCAGTCACGGTTTCCATGCAAGAGCTTAATGTGAAGTGGTTGGCCTCAATATCAGATTGAGCAGCCATGATTTGCTCAACTGATATCATAGGAAAGCTAGGAAGAATGGGAATAGGGGCACTCGGTCCAGGAAGGTTAGGAAGAATGGGAACAGGGGCACTCGGTCCAGGAAGGTTAGGAAGGGTAGGAGTAGGGACACTTGGTCCAGAGGAACTCGGATCATTGAGGTCCGAAAAGAGAGTGAGGGGGCGAGATGAGGCCATGTATGGTGAGAGATGTAAAAAGCAAGAAAGGAGAGTCAGAAAAATAACAGAGGACAGACTGAGTTTTGAGACTTTTTTTTTTTTTCTCTCGATGAGGAAGAGGAAACAGAAGAGAGTGATGAAGAGGGAGATGGAAGAGAGTGATGAGGAAGAAAGGGAAATGAGGGGATAAGTAGAAAAGGAAAAAAATTCCGATTCAGAATAACACAGAAGAGAAGAAGACAAGATGGAGAGAGAGTCGAGGCGAGCGGTAATCGATGAAGTTTGCTTTTGTCGGCCAATCGACGCAAAAGCAAACCGTGTGTCAGACGCAGTTTTCGAAGGAATACATATATGTATATATATTGTATATTTATGTATTATATACATTTATTCGACTAATCGTGTCACAAGAGTGACTTGGTTGAGTGGTCTGGTTCGGCGTCTAAGGATGGAGAGGTTGAGCCCGAGGTTAAGGGTTCGAACACCGCAACGAGTAATTATTCTATTTTGTTTTGTTTTGATTTTATGTATATGTGTCTCATATATATATTCGTTTGAATATTTGATCACAAGAGTAGCTCGGCTCAGTGGTTTAGCTTAGTGGTTTGGGCTGTGGCCTGAGCTTGAAGTCAAGGGTTCGAAACCCCATATCTCTGTATTCATATCTTATTTTTCTTTTTGTGTGTTTTGCTTATGCGCAATGACGTCAGCTAACGGAATATTATGATTAGGGATGAGATTGTTAAATTATTTGTATAAAAAATCTTAAAAAACATAATTACCTAATTAACTTCTCCCATACACTAATTAATTTATAAAATTCGAATTAACTAATTAACTAATTAATTAATTTATACAATTCTAATTAACTAATTATTTAATTACCACTAATTAAATTAACTAATTAACTAAACTAATTAAGCAATGGGGAAAGCACCATTAAATCCCAAATTGTGGAATGTTAACCCATTTAGTCCTGAAAGTTTTTTGTTGGACTAATAAGTCCTATTTTATGTATAAAGACATTAGTACCCATTTATTTACATGTCTTGGTCAATAATTGAAGGGATAATTTTGGGTTAGTATTTATGTGTAATTTACCGAATTACCCAATAAGCTTACTATAGGCTTTTTTATAATTTCCCTTCTTTTCAAACATCAAACATTATTCATCAAACATTAGCAACGTCAGAATTATTTATTTTTGTATGTGTGTTTCAAACATCATATTTATTTTTGAAAGATTCATTTTTTTGATGTTTGTAGTGTTCAACAAAAAACATCAGATTAGTGTGTGTTTCAAAATCGAAAAACAATATTAGTGTGTGTTTCAAAATCAACATCGACATCACATTGTCAATAAAATATGCTGCTTTGATGTTTGTGTTTTTCAAACATCATATTCATTTTTTTTAGATTCATTTTTTTAATGTTTCGAACATGAGATGTTTCAAACGATGAATCTGATGGTCCAAACCATAACATCATCAACAAACATTCGATGTTCCAAACGATGTTCCGAACATAAACAATAAACGTTCCAAACTAAACATCATAAGTCCTAAAGGTTATCATATTCATTTTTTTTAGATTCATTTTTTTGATGTTTCTGGTGTTCAAAAAAAAAAAACATCAGATTCATTCGCTGTCTGATGTTCCAAACGCTGTGGATGTTTAGTGGTTCAAACATCAGATTCATGTTGGGCAATTAAAATGGAAAAGAAGGGAACATCAGATTCATGAAATCAAAATGGGAAAGGGTGTTTAGTGGTTCTTAATGGTTATGGGTGTTTAGTGGGTTGAACATCAGAATCATGCTGGGCAGAAACACCACCCACCGATGTAGAACATGAGATGTTGATGAACGATGAGAGTCGATCTCGCCGATGGTCTCCGTCGAAGGATCTGAACTTCGAACATCATCAATAGATTGATATATACATAGATATACCAATAGATTCATATATATATATAAAGATAATACCTAGCACAAAAGGAAGAAATCGAAGAAATCGAAGCCAGACACTTCGAATCGGAGGGAAGAAAGCAAGATTTGAGAACCAAGGAAGCGACCAACGAGGAGAACTCCGTTACATTTGGAAGATCGCAGCCGATCGAAGTCCCTTTCGCCCTGTGCTTCTGTTGATCTGCATCAAAAAGTGAGAATAGAGAGAGGGAATGCAAGGTGGGTGGATCCCAGTTCTGAGACAGAGAGGAAGATCAAGGCACCAAGGAGCAGGTAATGGAGGAAGTAGATCAGGCCTTTGTGATGTTGATCATGAAGATATATTATTCTGATGTTCCGAACATAAGTCCTGAAGGATCTGAAGGTTATCATATTACATTGGCAATCGCACAAGGGTACACATGTAAAATTAAACTCATCCAAATAAAACATACAAAAAAAAAAGGACTAATTGGTGTGCAAAAAAACTCTCAGGATCAAATGGTTTAACTTTCCTCCATTTAGGATTTATGGGTAATTTTTCCTTAAGCAATCCACTTGGTTCTCATTCCAAAAGCTACTATACACCACTCAACAATTTAAACAAATATATATGTGTATGAGACACATATATATCAAAACAAAACAAAATAGAAGAAAAACTCGTTGCGGAGTTCGAACCCTTAACCTCAAGCTCAACCTCTCCATCCTTAGACGCCGAACCAGACCACTCAACCAAGTCACTCTTGTAACACGATTAGTCGAATAAATGTATATAATACATAAATATACAATATATATACATATATGTATACAACTTTCCCGCTTCTCTTTCTTCATTCGAAAACTGTGTCTGACACGCGGTTTGCTTTTGCGTCGATTGGCCGACAAAAGTAGGCTTCATCAATTACCGCTCGCCTCGACTCTCTCTCCATCTTGTCTTCTTCTCTTCTGTATTATTCTGAATCAGAATTTTCCTTCTTCTACTTATTCCCTCATTTCCCCTTTCTTCCTCATCACTCTCTTCCATCTCCCTTTTCATCACTCTCTTCTGTTTCCTCTTCCTCATTGAGAGGAAAGAGAGACTGAACGGAGGAGAAAAGTTGTCTCAAAACTCAGTCTGCTCTCTGTTATTTTTCTGACTCTCCTTTCTTGCTCTTTACATCTCTCACCACACATGGACACTCGGTCCAGGAGAGCTTGGATCATTGAGGTCCAGAAAGAGAGTGAGAGGACGAGATGAGGCCATGTATAGGAAGAGAGAGGAAAGAAGGGAGTCACAGAGAAGAAGAAGGAGGAGGAGGAAGACGGAAGAGTGATGGAGAAGAAGCAGAAGAAGAGTGGTTAAGAAGAAGAGAAAAGAGTGATGAATAAGAAGAAGACGAGAGAGAAAGACAAAGAGGGAGAGAACCGAGGCGAGCGTCGTTCGAGGCGAGAGTACCGAGGCGAGAGTAGTTTTATCTTTTAAAGATAAAAAAAAAATACCCAAAAAAAAAAAAAAAACTCAATAATAGTTTTTAAAAATAAAACCAAATAGATTGATAATATCATTTTTAAATATTCCATTCGAGATGTCAAGTTATTCCTAATTAGATCTCTAGAACAATAATGATACATTTTCCTAATTAGATCTCTAAAACATTTTTGGTAGGATTATTGTAGAAATAAATAAAAAACACCAATATATATATATATACTAGCCTATCACCCGTGCTATGCACGGGATAATTATAGATATTTTATATTTGTTTTAGATTTTTTTTAATATATAAATTATGTTTTTTAAGATTTTTTATAAAAATAATTTAACAATCTTATCACTAACCATAGTATATGGCAGGTGGGTGGCGGATGGCGGGTGGTGGCGGGTAGGTGGCGGTGGTGGCGGGTGGGTGGGTGACGGTGGCGGGTGGTGGGTGGTAGCGAGTGGGTGGTGGTGGTGGGTGGTGGTAGCAGATGGATGACAGGTGGCAGGTGGGTGGTGGCTGGTGGTGGTAGGTGGGTGGTCAGTTTTGGTAGCGGGTGGTGGTGGCGAGTGGGTGGCAGGTGGGTGGTGGCTAGTGGTGGCAGGTGGGTGGTGAGTGGTGGTGGGGGGTGGGTGGTGGGTGGTGGTGGCGGAAGACGGTGATGGAAAATTATGGCGGGGGTGGTGGCGGAAGACGGTGGTGGAAAATTAAGTTTGTATGAATTATATATAATAAAATATTTTTATAATACGTGACTATCAATGCGTCATTATTTGTTTGATTTTAGGTATAAATTAATTTTTGACGTAAATGAGTAAAAACTTAAAATATAAAAAGTTAAAGTGGAAACAAAATAAAACAAAACTTTAAAAGTTAAAAAGGTTGTGTTTTTTCAAAAACATTTTTCAGAAAATTCTACTTTCTTGTTTTCCATATTTTTTGGTTTTTACTGAATTTTTTTAATATTTTAAGCAATTTTTTTAACTTTTTAGACATACCTAACATAAATATACCTAAAAAGTAAAAAATTTGTGAAAAAAAACCTTCTAAAAATTCACTAAATACCAAAAATATAAAAAAAAAAAAATACAAGAATTCAGTACATTTTTTATATTTTTATGTATTTATTAAATTTTTAAAATATTTTTTCACAAATTTTTTACTTTTTAGATACATCTAAGTAAGATACATCTAAAAAAGTAAAAAAAATGTTTAAAATTTTGAAAATATTCACTAAAAATAAAAAAACACGAAAACCAAAAAATTGAGTTTTCAAAAAACTTAATTAAAAAAACTCAAACCAAACACACTGATTAGATATTCTAAAAATTGTATCAAATTTTTTATTAAATATCTTATATAGGTGTGTGATTCATATAAAACTCACATGATGTGAGTTTCACACCTATGTGAGATATTTGATAAAAAATTTAATAAATTTTTTAAGATCTTTATCATTTTTCAAAAAAAAAAAATTTAAACATAAAAAAAAAAAAAACAGATATGATTTACCCATTAAAATATTCAAAGTTACTTTGCGTTGCATCCAAAAAAAAAAAAAAAAAAAAATTAAAATATTCAAAGCCAGTGCCTTTACTCCGCTGGCACTTCCAAGACATTTTCCTTCTTCCCAAGCAACTTTCTCCCTCTCAATACAAACAAAATTTAAATAATTATGCAATTGCTTATATATAAAATTCTTATTATAAAAAATATCATAATTATTTTAACATTTTTAATCAATTTTTTAAAAGTATTCCAACCACGGTAGAATGTAATATGTGAAATCTTTTATGAATCTCATTCTAATAATGAATCGTTCATTTTTATATGATAATAAAACGTTCAAATTATCAAAATAATGAACAAAAATATGATCTGTAATCAACTTTACAAACTCTTTAGATTCTTTCAAATTTAAAAAAAAAAAATTTCAAACCACAGTTTGTTTACGCTGAGGTGGCACTTCCAATAGATTTTCTTTGTTACCAAACAACACTCTCTCTTACAAAGTTCTATATAGATAATTTTCACCGTTTCAAAACTAAACTTTTACCATACATGACTATTAGCAAATCACCCGTGCTATACACGGAATAATTATAAATATTTATATTTGTTTTAATTTTTTTTAATATATAAATTATATTTTTTAAGATTTTTTATAAAAATAATTTAACAATCTTATCACTAACCATAGTGTACAGGAGAAATTAAAAAGGCTACTGCAGTAATTATGTACAGGCTGTATCTATAATTATTTGTATGAGGGGATTTTAAATGTTAATCAGGAATTTTGACCAAATCAATAAATGTAGGCATGTAGATTGAAAAAAGTTAATAAATGCTGATAAGGGGATTTTGATCAAATCAATAAATGTTGAGTTTTTTTTTTTTTTAAATCAAAAATTTTAAAAATTAAGATTGAGAGATTGGAGCTCCCACAAGGCTTGGGATTTAAAAACTTCATTTTCCTTAATATATTTACAATTATCTATATATGTGAATTGCGATTTTTAAATGTTTTTTTTTCTGTTTTTTTTTAAATGCCTTCTTTTTTTCCTTTTTTATATTATATTAAAATTTAATATTTTGATAATAACCATATGTGTTGGATTTTTCAAGAAATTTTTTTTATGCTTGTTCTTATTGTATTAAAGTGTTGTTATGAGGGATAATAATCATATATGTTGGGACTTTTCAAGGAATTTATATGTATTGGATTTCAAAGAATTTTTTTTTATGCTTGTTCTTAATGCATTAAAGTGTTATTATGAGGGTAAGACTTTGGAGTTGGGAAAAGTTAATAAATGTTAAGGTTTTTTTTTTTAAAATCAAAAAATCAAGAAATTTAGATTGGGAGATTGGAGCTTCCACAAGGCTTGGGGTTAAAAACCCCCTTTTACTTAATATATAGTATAGATTTGATTTAAATTCATTTTTTTTCTTTTCAAATTATTATTTAAATTCTTTCAAATCTAGACCACTCAATAAATTTACTTTATTTATGTTGTCACATCACTAAATTAGCTTTATTATATTTCCAATGGATATTTAAGTCTAATTTGAATTTGATCCACAATTATGAATAATATTTAAGTTGAAATATGTGCTTATCAAGAAAGAAGATAAGACAAAAATCAATTCAACCAACCCATCTTATTATAGGCTATTTTAAATTCATTCAAATCATTTTGCAAAAACATTTCAAGTAATTTAGTTAAATGTCCAAAACAACATGAGAGAGAACTTTCACCTAAATTTTCCTTTAATCTATTACTTTATTTATTTATTTATTTATTACAATAATGAAATCTATGATTTAAATATAATTTGAGGGGAAGAGAAAGCAAAAAGAGGTTGGAATAAGCATCATGATGTTTTCGGCGGGGGGAAGATTTTGTGATTTTTGATGGTGGAAATTGATTTATTCGAGAGGGAGATTGAGGGGAGTGGAGGAGCCAGCTACTTATAATAGTTTTATATACATGTTGTTCAAAGGGTAAAAAAAAAAAAACAAAAACAAAAAAAACAAACAAAGGGAATCCAAGGGTTGCACTATCTCTCTCTTCAGAATGATTGGTGTATGTGGGCACAAGGGGTGTGGATTTTATTATTGTTTACATGGTGGGAGAATATAATCATTAAAAAAAAAAAAAGTGTCGGTGGGTGGACAATTATTTTTTAAAAGAGAGGAGGGACTTCACCCTTGTCGGTTTGATAGTCATTGAGCAAAAACACACAGGAGGGACTTCACCCTCTTCTCTCTCGACTGTTTTGAGTGTTGAAAATGTAAAGAGATACACATGCACACACATGCATGACAAACACCCACACACAGCACACATAGGAGGGTGGAAGAGTTGAGCATAAAAAAAAGAGGAAGATACACAATACACAGACACACACAACAGAACTCCTCTCTCCCTCACTCTCGGAGCTCTCGAGCAAGGGCCATGAAAAATATTCAAAGCTGCTGGATCTCTCTCTCGACACCACGACAGCATTCTCTCCACCTCTCAATTCTCTCTCTCTAAAAACAGAGACCAACCCAGCTTTCTTGTTTGTACAATACTTAGAGAATTCCCGCTGCTGCAACTCCGATCGCAACCACCATCCTATCCCAGCTCCACCTCCTACAGACGCTGTGACCCAGGCTGCCGTCGGTCTCTCTCTCGCTCTCTTGGCAGTTGACAGTGCAGGGAGATTAGAGGGAGAAGGAGGAACTCAGCAGAGAAAATGATTGATATCTCAGGAACTCCAGAGCCAGAGGAAATGATGCTCGAAGTATGCAAGGGCCTTCACGACGTATTATATATTTGGTCCATGGGGTGGGTCGGCTCATTGAGTTTTGGGCTTGTGAAGTTTATAATTTATTGTTTTTAGATTGGATTGGGGTGGCATTTTTGACGTGCAACAACGATATAATTTGTTTGAATGTTTATTTTTGTTTGATAAGGATACACATACTTTGTGGAGTTGCACTAGTTATTGTTGGATGTTTGGTGGAATTGAACAAGTTATAACTTTTGGATATTTTGTGGATATTTCCCTATTTTATTGTATTAGGATGAAATTATTTGTAATGATGAATGTATATTTTATAACTTTTGGATATTTTGACAAAATTTTCCATCCCTAAAGAAGGATTTTTTGTCTCTTATTTGGCTTAGGTGGATGATTAATTATGTCATGAATTCTTTATTTCGTCGCTAAATGAATTTGTCATGACAAATAATATTGTCACATTTTGTCACTATTACCCTCAATGTGTGACGAATTTTTTTTGACATTGTTTCATCATTTTTAATGATGAATTTGTTTTTATCTCTATTGGTAGCTTTTTTGACAAAAAATTTTCGTCTTTGTTTATATTAAACGTGACAAAATTATTTCGTCTCTATTTCTTATATTTATGAGAAAATATTTTTGTCTCTAATTTATTCCTTTAATGACAAAATATTTTGTCGCTAATTACTTACAAGTATGTTCCCAACAGAGTGTATTAGAGACAAAAAAAATTCGTCACAAATTTATCATTTTTAATGATGAATTTGATTTTCTCTCTATTGGTAGCTTCTTTGACAAAAAATTTTTTGTCTTCGTTTAATATAAACGTGACAAAATTATTTCGTTTCTATTTCTTATATTTATGACAAAATACTTTTGTCTCTAATTTCTTTCTTTAATGACAAAATATTTTGTCGCTAATTACTTACAAGTATGTTCCCAACAGAATGTTTTGGAGATAAAAAAATTCGTCACAAATTTATCATTTTTAATGATGAATTTGTTTTGTCTCTATTGGTAGCTTCTTTGACAAAAAAAATTCGTCTTCGTTTATATTAAACGTGACAAAATTATTTCGTCTCTATTTCTTATATTTATGACAAAAAACTTTTGTCTCTAATTTCTTCCTTTAATGACAAAATATTTTGTCGCTAATTACTTACAAGTATGTTCCCAACAGAGCATATTGGAGACAAAAAAATTCGTCACAAATTTATCATTTTCAATGACGA
Organism: Camellia granthamiana; assembly: GCA_036172215.1. Classification (NCBI taxonomy): domain Eukaryota; kingdom Viridiplantae; phylum Streptophyta; class Magnoliopsida; order Ericales; family Theaceae; genus Camellia; species Camellia granthamiana. The sequence continues at coordinate 40,682,441 of CM069908.1, read as the reverse complement.
AATTGTTTTTTCGTCTCTGAGACCCTTTAGCTACGAGGCTTTGGCAACAAAACGGGTGACGAAAAATTTTCATCGTAATTAGTTTGGGTGACGAAATATATACATTTTTGGACAAATTTGTTTCGTCTTTAAATCCCAAATTTGTTGTAGTGGTATTCGGTTGAACAGCTAATAATACCTTTTAGCGTAGGCCCTAAGGCCTTCATCCTCACTAATTCTCAGAGCTATCACGTCGTCTACCCTTAATGGCTGTAGTTTGTTTGTCATGAACCTGGCCACGAACATCTCGGCCAGGCCTTCCCAAGTTTTCACAGTTCATTTCGGCAATTTGTGAAACCAATCCGATGCAATTTTCCCGAAGGATGAGGGGAACACCTTGCAAAGCAACGGCTCGTTCCCAGTGTACAATGCCATCGAATTCAAGTATAAACCGTCGTGAAAGTTGGGGTCCGACTTACTGTCGTATATCTGCAACCTCGGCATACTGAATCTTTTCAAGGCCTCAAATTTGTCCAACTCTGCCGAGAATGGTGTTCTCGGTTTAACCGGGGAAGTTACCTCGGCATTTTGTTGTTTCCTCTTGAGGTAATCCCTCAAGTCCTTTTTGGTCCTCCTAGGAGCTCGGCTATCTCCGGATTTCAGCCTCTTCGGTGCGCTACTGCCTGTGTCATTGTGAGTCATCTTGGACCTTTCTCCATTAGTTGCATCAAAGCATAACTCCTACCCTTGAACATGCCGATGTTGTTTGGGGTCTGCTTCCTTGGTGCGATGTGTCCTCCTCGATTCTTCCCTTTTTGACTCTCTTCGCCCGACCTCCCTTGAAGGCCGGTGAGAGTGTTTTTCGGTCTTGGTGTGCTGGGGGACTGTAGGGACTGTTTTCTACCCCTCTTTTTAGGCATCCTTTTTTGCCGTTGGAATCGGCGTATCCTGCAGTGGGAACGGCGACTGCATGACATTATTCTGCATCATAAAATTGACCACTGTTTGTAGGTCCGCCAATTTGTTCGCCATGGCCTTTACCTCATCGTCCCTCCGTAGGCATCTTTTTTTCCATATGTGGAGGTCATCCTCGTTGTAATACCCGCTCTGGTCCGTTTTCTTTAGTACGTTGCCCTCTTGGTCGACGTCCTTTCCTTCCTGATTCTTATCACGAGTCTCTTCGTTGTAGTTGTCTTCTTCGACGTCAAGGTCAATATGTTTCCCACTCCCAGTAGGAGTGTCGTCCCCAACCTTCTCTTTCTGTCCGTCGTTGGCCATCTATTCTCCTTTCGTTCCCACAGACGGCGCCAAATTGTGTGTGTCAATTTCCGACCACACTGCCAATCAAGCATTCAGCTGGAGAATACTAGCAGAATCGATTAAGTCCAAACGACCTGTAACAGAAAGAAGAGATTCCGGCGGTGGTTCGTGCACCCGGGGGCACTCCAACGATCAAGTCAGTTATCTCTCAAAGATAGCAAAAAATGCTTAACTCACTATTTAGAATATAAATTGCGTACCTTAGACCCATGGGAGTGCCTCTCTTTTATAGCCAATACGATCCTAGTTCCAATAGAAGCCTAGCTCCAATGGACTTAGGATTACTGCTAATCTTGGACTTCCAATAGGATTAGGATAAACTCTCTAAGAGTCTTATCTTTACCCAAACTGAAGTCCTCTCCCATTCTAAGACTCTTGTCTCTTTTCCCGGATTCCGGTTTCTTCGCAGATAACCTCGGCCTAGCCAAGATTATCTCGGCGTCATGACCAGGACACGTGGCACCTCGGCTGTCACTTCGGTGACACCTCGGCCACGTGTTATCATTCAAAATTTATGTCCCCACACATATGCATCACTGTCAAATGTTCATACATCTCAATATTACACATTCAAATCCAACCATCACTTTATCAACATAACAATATATCAGTTCCAAACACAAAATTTGAAAACGAACGTAATGGAATGAATGTAACATATTCATCACAAATATAACCTCACATGCAATTAAATAATAATCAAAACAACTAACCTTCCTCAGATACAGCTCTTCTGCGATTCAAAACAACAAAATGGTATGAACACCAAAATGTAACCTCGCTTGGATTGAGAAACTCCAAGTGTAATGGAACCTTCACTTTGTTAGTAGCCAGAATTGTATAAACACCAACCGTAGACCAAACGATTTGAAATGCACGAATTGTATGCAAAAATTTCATTTCCGAATGTGTAATAGGAACTACCAAAACAGAATAGTTGAAAAATAGAATATAGAATATATATGTATACACACACATATATATATATATATTGTATGTTTATATGTGATATAATGACTAAAGGTAAAATAGTTCAGATAATACCTCTAATATAGAAAAAAAAGACTTATTGAAATATAAGTTTAAATGTATGGGATTAATTACGATAGAAGAATATGTTATGGACCAAATCGGGTACAAGTCCATCAAATGGGATTTTTCAATAAATCCCCTATAATAGTAATAGGGGATGCTTTTCTTTAGTCTGAATCAGACTAGAGGGTCCTATTAGGCCTCCTTGGGCTAACCACGGAGCTCGCATTGATCATCCAAACTATTTAATGTGTAGAATTCATCGAGTACTGTATTCTTACAAAAAATCACATTGATCGGATATCGATAGTCACATAATCAGATCGCTTTGATGTCAACGGTAAATATGATTTTTAAAATAAATTGTTAACACAAATATGATCTGATTAAGTGGCTACTGAAATCTGATCAACGTGATTTTTTTACAAGAATGAAGAACTTGACGAGTTCTATATATTGAACGGTTTGAATCATCGAAGCGGACTCCGTAGTGGGCCTACGGAGGCAAACAATACCCTCCCGTTGGGATTCCAATTGGAGAGAACCAGTGCCCATAGTAATAATGGCGTGTTACGAGGAAAGTTTAAAGTTTATCGAAACTAATTATAAAAATAGAAATAATTTTCTCACATGAGTGAGTTGTATTTGTTTGGATTGAGTTTATCTCAAATTAAAATATGAATTTGACTATTATGTTCTCGTTTGTGAGACCTATCATAGATTCGTTTCGATTATTCAAAGGTAATTATCTATTTATTTTTATTTTTTTTATGGATTATATATATGAAGAGTCTTGCAAATTGAATAATTCGAATTATCGAAATGAAATTTGTGATGAATTTTATAAATCCAAATATAACAGTTAAATTTAAATTTAAATTTAAGACAAACGTAACCCTATTGGTTTTTGTGATTAATTTTAAAGCACATAAGCAGGTTATATAGAATTTTCTTTTAATCGGCAAGCAGGTTATATAGAATATTGGACATAATCTAATAGGCAATGTGGATGCTATAATGGGAAATGCCAAGTAATGCTCATCAATTCTATTATTATAGTGCAAGATAAGGAAATTGAGAAAAAGGAGGTTTTTTTAACTATATATGAATGTTATAATGTTCAAGATAAGGAAATTGAGAAAAATAGTCTTTTAACCTACGAATTATATAGTGCAATCAGTGAGTGCTTGTGCTTCTGAAGTAGCCGCCGATGTGGAGACCAATGCCAGCTTTGTTGAGAGAGAGAGAGAGAGAGAGAGAGAGAGAGAGAGAGAGAGAACAAGTGTCATTAATTTATAGAAATACATACTTGAAATGCAAGTAATAAGGATACTCATATGGATAAGACTTCATCCGAGTCTTGAATTGGATTGAAAGTAACGGTGAAAGCCGAGCTCAACAAGCTGAATAGTTAATTATTTAAGTATAATTAAAAAATTTAATAAGTTTTAAAATTTGTTGAAATTTGATTTATTAAATTTGAGTTAATTTCAAATGAATTTTTGTTGAGTCGAGTTTGAGTAGTTTGATTTTCTTATATAGTTTTAAGCTTATTGTACTGAGCTGAATGATCAAATGACCGTTTAAATTTGATTTGAAAATTTTAACGTGTATTAAAATGTGTTTAAAATTGACTTATTACTTAATAAACTGAATTCCATTGAGTTTTTAATGAGTCAAATACGAGTCGAGTTCGAATTGTTTGATTCATTTACCACTCCTAATTAGAAGGCTTTAGTTAGCTCACTGTTCTGTCTATTTTGTGTTTATTTTGATGTATTGAACTGTTTATTTTATAGGTTCATTGAAAAAATTATCTATACATGAAATCAAATTAATTGGATATCCGATCTCATTTGTCTTAAAAACAAGGTTAAATTATCAATATGTCATAATAATTGGACTTAATTCCCATTAAAACCTATTGAAAATAAGTTCTAATAAAATCATCGCTAAAAATAATTTTTTGTGACAATTTTTTGTGTGTCTCTAAAAATTGACAATTCGCGACTTTTTTTGTCACAATTTTTATAAATTATCGCTAAAACTTACAATTAGTGACATTTTTCAGTGACAAATTTTTAAAACTGTCATTAAAAGTTAAAAATTAGTGATATTTTTTTTGTGACGATTTTTTTTTAAATTATCGCTAAAACTTATAATTAGTGAGTTTTTAGTGATAAAATTTTCAATTTGTCATTAAAAATTAATAAATAGTTACCTTTTTTTAATAGTGTTTGATGAAAAATATAATTAATTATCACAGGGCCTATTAAAGAATAATTGTAATTATTAAGACCTAAACGTAAGTTTTCCTAAGAAAACAATAAACAAGTAGGATTTTTGAGATGAACTATTCATATATATTTTAAGACAAATTTGATACAACCAAGTAAGCTTGATATTCGATCAATATAATTTTTTTTTTAATAAATAATTCACTCAACGGTTTTATAATATGAATAATTTAGCTTATTGAATTAAGCTAGAAGTGAACCGAATAGTGGGTTAACTGGACCTCTCCAAACCCAAATTTATTTATTTATTTTGATAATTCGGTATTTGGCCCAAAAAATCGACTAGTCTAGAGGATCAATTCCACCGTCTACTAGTGGGATCCAATTGAAGCCCGAGCAAATTCCAATATAAACTAATCCTAAAAAATTGTTTGTACCTCTTCAGTCCAATTAAAGTCCAGAAAGAATTGTCATCCTACTTATATTTTAAGAAAATACTTTCACATAAAGATTTTTGCACTATTTTATATGGCCCTGTTTGGTACAGCTTAATTTCAATTTATTTTAACTTTCAACTTAATTTAAGCTATTTTGATGTGTTTGGTTTAACTTAACAATACAGCTTATAACTTTTTGTAAGTCAGAAATCAATTTATTCTTTGAGTGGGGCAGGAGAAACTTAATTTATAAGTCAGAAATCAGCTTATGTTCCTAGTTATAAACTATAAGCTGCTAAGGTATAAGTTATAAGTACTTTCCCACAACTCTACTAAACAGGGCCATAGGAAATACACTATTAGAAGCAAAATATAGTTAAAAATTACTTTATTTATGTGATTTTGAGAAGGGACAAAAAAGAAAAATAGAAAAGAAAAAAAAAAAGAGTAAAAGTACAAAGTGTGAAAGTATGACACAGACACTCTTCATACGTTTCTTGTTGCATGCTATACATGCTTTGAGTGAGAGTACGATACATTCTATTTTTTTACGACTACTAGTGACTTGTGCGATGCACAAGATTTTACAAAGTGAAGAACATTAAAATATATAAAAAAAAAAGTGATATTTAGTTGTATTGTTTAATATGAATAAAATATTTGTATTTAATTTGTGTATATAAATTTTACTATTCATCATTCAAAATTTTCAACACTTCACAACATGGAAAATTTTAGAAAACCATCATAAATTATGTAATTCATCACATAATAAATAAATAATAAGAGTTAGCTAAGACAATTAAAAGTGGATAAAAAAGCATACTAAAATTATAATAAATCCAAATAACTAATATGAATAAAAAATGCTATTTTTTCATTTTTTTAATCAATAAGAGATATTATATTAATCATCTCACACAGTATAATGAATTTTAATTTCCATTATATTTAGTTAGTGGTTAAAAAATTTTACATCTATTTTTGTTTTGCCTTTAATTTTATGTTGATTCACTAAACATAAATAGGTTTGAAAATACATTAAAGTTGAACTGACAAATATAAAGAATAAAAATATTTAAATTATTTAAAAAACCTAACATTTTAAATATGAGATTGCTTGTGTTTGCTCAAGTTTTGAATCTGCATAAAAAAATATTTAGAAAAAGAAGAAATTTGTGGTTTATGTCTCAGAAGAAATGAGTTTTTGAAAATTTATTTAATTATAAGTTATTTAAACATAACAATCAACAACCAAAAATAATTGATGATTAAATTTAAAACATAAACCTGATTAGATTTTTGTTATTGGCAATCCTGTTTTACAAAACTCCTTTCAATTGTAATTTTATTTGATCTTTTATTTCAGTGAGGCTATGAGTATTTAGATGCGAATTTAACCCGAATTGTGTTTTTTAGAGGAGTTTTTGATTTAATCCTATCATGTTTGTCACTTTGCTGACTAAGTTGCTTGACCACTCGAGCGGCCATTTGTGTGCTCAAGCGAAGAATCTTTGATTCTAGAAATTTGAGTTGTCTGCAAAAGTACTAGGAGTTGTGTTTTTGTGCTCGAGTGACATATCCTATGCTTGAGCGTAGATCCGTGTTCATGTTTGGTCTCAAGCAAATCAAAATAGCAAGGTCTATTATGAACCTTAACCTCATTATGACTGAGACACTCTCCCATGCAACTCATAACAATGAGGGCGAATATGACCATACATATCACAATGATGACAAACAAAAACAGGGTGTACATTCTTTTCTTTGACCTTAACAACTCTAAGGAGATTAAGAAGTCCTTCATCTCGTTGAATCTTTTGCTTCTCCTGCCCTAGAGTTCTTGTATTATGAGATGTGGATGCATTCCATTTTTCCTCTTTGTTATCACCAAAGCCAACACCACTCTTGTTATAACACATATGTTGAGACCCAATGTAGCTCGACTTTTCGGGCTCCTTTCGGAAGGTGAATAGCTCTACAGTTCGAACTCTACTTGTGGTTCTGAATCTGATTTCACAAATGCAATGTGAAATAGTGAAAACATAAAAGGAGTCCAAATTTAGCAATTCTTTTGGAAAATCGATTTGAATAAAAAATGCCAAAAATGGACTACTTTGCCAGATTACAGAATCGCCACCTAAATATATATATATATATATTGAGAAATTTAGGAAACCCAAGACTCATGCCAAAAGCCATTAGTCCGTCATCACCGAAGTGTCTCGGCTCATGAACTTAGGTACGAGAGGGGAAGGTCATGAATTGAGCACTCCACTCGCTCGATCAAAGATCGGTCTCTACTAATCATGATGTGATTTTTATTTACATTATATGCTCTTGTTCTGATTTTTTAGCTATATTATTATGTGATGCGCACACAAGGTATAGACTAATATTTGCAAGAATTGGAACATTAGATTTCATGTTTTGTTTTGAAATTATTTTGTGAATTTACCACTTGAAAAAGTGGGCTAAAATGGACATTTAATCAAACCATCTCAATTTAAGCAACTAGCCTTCATCCACAGGCATTTAAACAATTATATCATTTAAACAATTAGCCGCATGGCAAGCATGCTAGACATGGCAACACAAACATTTGATGCAAGATGCTAAAGCTCAAAATAGTTCACCTAGTACTCTGAGCCAAAACAAAGCAAAACAATTAGGAAATATATGCATGCTTCTAATTAATGCAATATAACTAATGCAACGCACACCTTATGGATTTTATAGGCTCGGCTATGAGTATGGCATATGATTTCATTGAAGACATGCAATAAAGCACATATTCAAGTAATGAATTTGAACATTGATATTGGGTTAGCATGATGAGCCGAGCCTTGGATATGCATGCAAGACAATGTATGCAATGCATAAGAATGCTAATTTAAAAAAAAATGATGTCCTATTCTAACCATCGTAAGCAAGTAAGTAAAATGGAGAAAAACGTGGGGTTGGAAGACATACAACTTATTAAAACATTGCTCTCGTGCAAGAGGGTGCGAATTAAAGTCCAAAAGTTCGAATTAACTAATTATTACAAAATCGAATGAATGAAAGCATTAACTTGCTAACTAGGCTATGACAATAAAGATAATAATGATAAGTAAAAATAAACTAGCTATCTAAGCTAATTAACTATACAATTATAAATAAATAGTTATAATTACAACATTAATAATTAACAAGACTAATTACAACAAATAATATTAAATAAATTAATTAATTATAACAACGATCAAGATTCAAGCAAGGATGCACAAGGGTTGCAGACACATGCACAATGTCCAAGAACAACTTTGTCTGCCCCAGGTTTTGCTCTGTTTCACCTTCAGCCACTGCCTTCTGTTTTCTGCAAAAATACACTGTTGACCAAACATTGATGACAGGCCGACCCTCAATGAAGCTTGGCCAGGCCTAAAGAAGGCCGGCCGTGCCTCAATTTCATGCAAAATTCTGTTTTGTGCTCTGAAGTGAAAACAGTGCAGACAGAGTGTTCTGGACTCTGTTTGTCCCTCTCACACTTCTCTGTCATGGGAAAGCCTCGAGAGAAGGTTAGAATTGTTTCCAAAACCATCAATGAGCAAATTGATTGCTTGATGATTTCGATGTATAATTTGGACAAAAATCAATAAATGAAATAAACAACCACCCTTCCCTCCTATCATGGAGTGAACTCAAAGAAGGAGGTAGAGATGCTTCAAGGTTTATCCAAAACATCATGAATTGATGTAAGACAACCCTTGACAAAACGGATTCGGCATAACGTCCGGCCGAATCCCAAGCAATATAACTCATTTTCTTTATGTGAGTTGGTTCATTTTAAGCCAAATTCATTAGTCTTTGCCATCCTTTAATCCATTAAGTCCAAGATAATCGTTACGTCCACTAAAGATTACAGCCACTAAGTGAGAAATATGTCAAACGAGAGGTGATTCTCAACATGAAAAAGAGACTACACTGTTGGCAATGAACCTCCGTAGAGATTAAGCCATTAAGCATAAATCGCTAGTTCACGTTTTGAATAACCGTCAACCAATTGAAATAAATCTCAAAGGAAAGAGATGAATGGCAAGTTGATTATTAAAATGAGGTTCTTAAACATGGAAATGAGTTGAAGAAAAGCCAAGAACAATACACAACAAGCTATGCATGCAAACTTATGAGACAACAACCAAGCTAAACAAGCATGAACTATTTAAACAACTTAGAACAGCCCTAAATAAATGAAAAACAGTGGCTAAAAATGCATGAAAAGAGCCTAAAAGCTAAACAACAAAGAGAAGAAACAAGACTAGTAAGCAAGAACAAGGAGGGGTGGCTAACCCCTCCACTTTTGAAACCTCAAAGCATGATTTTTAGCCCTTTTTAAACTCTGAAAATCAGTGTAGAGAACAAAGAAAAAAAGTGTAAAAGTAAGGGTTTGAGCTATAGGTAAAGGTGTAGAAAGAGTGTAAACTCTCTTTACTCTTTTGGTAACTCTCCAAACCCAAACTCAAACACTTAGAATAGAATCAAAACCACATAAAACTACAAGAACTAGATAGTAAATGAAAGAACAAGAAGTAAAAGATAGGATAACAAGCTTATACCTCTCAAGGAAGTAAGCTTTTGATTATGAACCAAGCTAAGTCTTAACACATTCTCAAGCTTGAATTATGGTGTTCAAGGCTCAACCAAGGTTCCTAGGCTTAAGTATGAAGATGTATATGATGTATGGATATAGGTTCTAGTTGGTAGGTTAGCTCAAAGTGTTGCTTGCACAAGAAGAAGGAGAAGAAGGAGCTCTCAAGGTGTTATAGAGGCTTTATTGAAATTCTTCAATCCGCAAAACAAATATATGGTCGTTTTTATAGAATTTGAGCCAGAAATATCATAAATATCTTTAAAAATGGACAGATGGAAGCCTCCCGCCTAGAACAGTGTTTCTTGCTACTAAGGCACGGCCGGCCTTCAATAGCCACGACCGACCCTCAATGAGGCACGGCTAGGCCTCAATGTGTTCCCATGTTTTTTTGTTTCAACCTAGCATAGGGTGGCACAACGTGTAAAAATGGATTTCTTGGGTATAATCAATGGGGATATGGAAAATTTGGGGCTATTTCGAAGCTTAAACAAGGCTCCTTCATTGAAACCTCAAACCACGCACAACACCACTTTCATCACCGAGTGTACCAGACAAAGTGCTCGAGCCTTGCGGGCGGTCAAAAATGGGGTGTCCACAGTTGCCTCTCTTTGACAAAGCTCAAAGTCATAACGTGACATGAGTGAATGTCAAAGCCCGGAGATGACCCATTTGACGAGCCCATAAGGCTAGGGCAAGAAATCAAGACATAAATGCAAAAATTGAACTCAGGGGCAGAATGCAAAAATGAAATACAAGAAATAACTTATGATCATGCAATGAAGCAATGCAATGAAACATAATGTAAATGAAGCAATGAAACAATGCTACAATTTAGACAAGAATGCAATGTTTGAAAGAAAACACAAATCAAAGCAAAATAAACCTCATCGTGTTTCACACGGAAAGAAATGAACAAACAGGCACGCCTTGCATGAAAAGCACAAAGAAAGCATGAACCAACCTACGTCTCACGTAGAAAGGATTTAAGAAAAGGCAAACCTTACTACGCCTCGGGTAGAAAGGAGGAAGGGCGACGTAACCATTGAGCGCATCAGAGGTCTTAACTGAGATCCTAACGCGTCTCACGCAATATGAGGAAGGGTGGTGTAAACAAATAGGTGCACCTGTTGTTTTTAATCGGGGTAAACAATCCTAACGCATCGCACGTGAGAGGAGGAAATGTGGTGTGAACAACGAGCGCACTTGATGTTTTCAAACGATTTGAACAATCCCAGCGCATGGCACGCGAGAGGAGGAAAGGTGGTGTGAACAACGGGACACGCCCAGTGTTTTTAACCGAGGGTACAATCCTAATGCATCACTGTAAACACCCCATTTTTGACCGCCCTTAAGACTTGGGTGCTACTGATTGTTTATTTGGTGATGAAAGTTGTGCAGTGCAAATGATCGATTTCTTCGGCAAGGAGAGAGTCAAATCCCAACCTTACACCCTAGTTGTGGACCAAAACTATTTTTATCAAATATTTTAGACCTTAGAACCCTCTATTTCAAAACATTTTTGAAAGAAGTTTCTACGATGTTCTGAAGCTCGCATTTTGTTAAGTGTTGCGTTTTTTGGTAAACCGAGCAAGGACAAAGTGGAAATGAATGAAAGAGAGGTGAAATCTTTGAAACATCTTTCAAAACACCTTATCTAGGGGTTTGGGGTTGAAGAAAATGGGAGAAGAGAGAAGAAAGCTAGTTGGAGAAAAAGTTGGGCATGAATCCAGGTAGGATCGAAACCGAGCAATCTTCACTCAAACAGGCATAACTTTTTTCACACTTGGAACTTTGAAGTGCGGTTTCCACCATTGGAAATAAGACTTCAAGGGATTCAATTTAGACTGAAGAATGACCTGCAAAGGAGTTTAGATGAAGGAGTTATGTCCAGTTGAATTTGGGCCCAAACAACAGATTTTTCTGGCCAACTGGAGGTGGAGGTTGTTGACCATGAATGGGATTTTCTGGCCATGTGCCGGCCATGAATGGCCAATGCCGGCCCCCTTCCATCCAAGGATGACTCATGCCGGCCAACAATGATGAAATGCCGGCCATCAATGAAGCAGTGCTGGCCATTGATGCAAAAAGGCAGTTTTTGGTAGATATGTGTTGTCCAGCTGTTACAGCTGTCCTTTTTGGGATATTTTTTACCAAGGCTTGTATTTTTCTATATATAGAGAGGCTTCTCTATGGTTTTAGTGGTTAGAAACATTTTAGGAAGAGTTTTGGGAGCCTCTCTCTCTACAATTCTCTCTCTATATTTCTCTCTCTCATGAATCTTTGTGCATAAGTGCATACAAGTGTAGATACACTTCTTCTTTGCCTATCAACCCTTAACAAGAGTTGTTGATCTTTGGGCTGAGGTTTCTAGAAGGCCTTATTGGAGCTCCTTAAGGTGATTTTGCTTGGTTTTGTTGCCTAAAAGTGTGCTTGGCTTCAAGAGGTATAACTCTCTCCCTTTAAGCTCGTTTTAAACACTTGCTTTGCTATCTTTTTCCCCCATTTCAAGGCTGGTTTTTGCATGTAAAAAGTTCTATTTTTCAATCCTAAAAGTGGTGGTTTGAGCCTTTGTGAGTTAGGGGGTTGTCCCTCCTTTTGGCTCTTTGGCTTGTGAAGCTTTTTGTGCCATCTTTCATCACCTTTCAAACCAACTCTTTTGGCCTTTTAACCACTAAATCTTAGAGGCTTTTCAGTGGTAAAAACTTTGTTTTGAGGTCCAAAATAGGAGGGGATGGCATCCCCTCCTTGTATCTTGTTTGCATGTATAGATGGCCTAACATGTGAGCATGCATTTCTAACATTTTGTAGCTTATTTTAAGCATGTTTTAGGCTCTATTTTGACCAGCTTCAACACTATTTTTGGCTGGTTAGGTCACTTGTTGCTTGCTTCTTGCACTTGTAGTGTAATTGTGCTTACTAGCCTAACATGCCTAATGAGTTAGCCTATTGTTCTAGCTTGTGTTGGCTTGACACCAGCACATTTTTGCTAATGTTTTGACATGCTTTAACTCTGTGTTGAGTGGTCTTGGTCATATGACTCATGTTTTGTATGGTTGTAGTGTAAAGGCCCTTACTAGCTTTGAGTCTTAAGGCCTCTAACATGCTTTATTTGAGATGCTTGCATGCCATGACATCATTTAGCATGAGATTTCAGTGCATATACCTTTGTCACACTATCACTTATTTCACTCTTTCATTGCTTTTGAGAGTTGTGCCTTATGCCTTGCTTGCGAGCTAACATTTGTGCATGATTTTCTTGTCATTTGTGCTTCAATTCTAGCATGTTTAGGCCACTATTTTGGCACATCTTAGCTCTGTCCAAAGCTGGTTTGGTTATTTAAGCTTGGTATTGCATGCCTCTAGTATTGTGCTCTTCACTAGTTTAGTACTTATGGCCATTGAATATGTCTTGCATGCATTGGTTGCATGATTTAGTGTCTTTTGCAGTCCATATCAGCACTGAAAAGCCTACAACTTCCCTCTATTCTTCATTTTTCAATTTTCTTTGAAAGTGGTCTTGAGCCCCTTGTTGGTTTGAGCATGAAATTGAGGCCCTCACGCCTAATGGTTTTAACCCTCTCTTGAGGGTTCCTCTTAACCAACAGCATGAGATCTCTTTCATGCTCAAGGTACTTGTGGCTTACGCTATCTTTCCAATTAGAGGACTTTCACATGGGACTTAACCAACTAAAGAATGGTTTGGTAATGCTAAAATGTGTAAACAAAATTGAATCAAGTAAAACATGACCAAGATAAGCATGTTATGTTTGCATTGCATTGTGTTCAATCGGAAGTTATATTGAACACAAGGAAGATTGGTCCATTTCATACTCAAAGTGATGAAATGAGCCAATCTCCTTAGTCTCCATTGCCTTTGATCATTCATGAGAAGGTAATGGTCTTGAGTCATATTTGTGCATTTAGAAAGTGTACAACTTGGATCCTTGGCCATCATGCATTGAAAATGCTTGATTGCTGGTTTTGGATCCAAGAGCACCACTCATTTGATGTTTTGAGATGATAAGGAGAGGGTGCAGTACAAACATGTTCTTGGAAAACTCTCATTTTTTTCTCTATTTGTGCTCTGTTGTAGTTTTGTGATCCAGCACACCAGTGGCCGGCACTGTTTCATCATTGGCCGGTAGTTTTTCATTGTTGGCCGGCAGACCCCACTTTTGGCCAGCCGTTGGCCGGTAGGCCACTGGTGCATTCCTCAGCAGTGAGTTGGTAAGGTTCAGCAGAAAATTCTTGGAAGACCCCTGCAAACAGAGCCTCTCAAGAGCAAACCAAAGAGCTTTTCGGGACGGAAGCCGAGGCATGCATCTTATAATTTCCAAACAGAGCTGAGGCTGTGTGGTTTACAGCTTTTCTTGTTAGATAGCATGAATTTGTAATTTAATTAATTAGTGTGCTAATTATTTAAGTGTTGTAATAATTAGTAAGTAGTTTACTGGTTATGCATTTGGTTTTGTAATAATTAGTCCAATTAGTTTAATTAGATTAGTTAGCTTAGCTTAGCTTAGATTAGCTTAGCTTATTCATTCGGACCCTCATTCGCGAGGGCACAATGTTGTAATAAGTGTGCGTGTGTGTGTGCGTGTGTGTGTGCATGTCTTCCAACCCCGCGTATTTCTCCCTTTTATTTAACCGCTTACGATGGTTAGTTTAGGGTCATATTTTGATTAGCATACCTTATGCTTGCATGTTTGCATCATTCATTTGTCTTGCATGCACCGGGCTCGGCGCATCATTTAAACTGCATTGTTAATTTAAATACACTTCTTCGAATTGTTTCAAAGCATATTATCAAAGTGTTGTAATCAAATGTCATATTAGTAGCCGAGCCTATTAATAGCATTATTGCATATGTTGATCATGTATATTTCTAACTATTTTCTGTTTTGGCTTGGAGTACACTGTAAGTTTTACCGCTTTAGCATACTTGCATGAGTGTGAGTGCTGCCATGATAGCATGCTTGCCATAAGGCTATGTGCTTACTTGATTAACTGCATGAGTGCCTGTGATGATAGGCTTCGTTGCTTGAATTGGAACAATTCAACGAATGTGAGTTTTAAGCCCACTTTGCGAAGTGGCAAAATCATGTTTTAGGCCCGTTTTACGAGATGGCAAATCCGCGCTTTAGCCCACTTGAGGGTGGCACTTTCAAACCATTTTCGAAAACAAACATGAATTGTTTTGTTCCAATTCTTGTGATTTAGTCTATACTTGTATGCTGTGCGCATCACATAGTAAAGTTAGCTAATAATCGGAATAAGAACACATGTGTTTATAAAAACAACATATAATGTTTAGTAGAGGCCGATCTTTGATCGGGCGAGCGGAGGTGCTCATTTCAGGACCTTCCCCTCTCGTACCCAAGTTCCTGAGTCGAGGCAACTTTGGTGATGACGGACACGTGGCCTTTGGCATGAGTCAGGGGTTTCCTAAATTTTCCAAAACAAAATATTTAGGTGGCGACTCTGTAATCTAGCAAAGCAGCAGTCCACATTTGGCATTTTTTGATTCAAAATTGATTTTTCAAAACGAATTGCTAGATTTGGATTCTTTGGTGTTTATCAGTCTCGCATTGCACTTTATGGGATTAGATTCAGAACCGTGATAGGAGTCCGAACTGTGCAACCAATTCGATACTCTTCGAAAGGGGGCGCGAAGAAAGTCAAGTCCACAGTTTCTAGAGACTCTGCTGGGGACTTAGAGAACTTAACTCGAACATCATGATATGTTGTTTTGTTTACACTTACGTGTTTCTTTGCATTGCATTTGCATAGGTGCGCCTAAGTCACAGTGTTTGCCATCTGCTATCTGAATGGTTTGCTGGAGGCGTGCTTCGAAAAGCGTGCCATAAGGCTGACCGGTTGTGGGCTCTGCCATGATGGGAACACAAACCTTGGATTTGGACTACCGCTGTACCGTTTGATCCTCCTTTCACTTCTCGGTGTTAGGAGTGAGAGGTCTATTAGGTGGTCTTGCTGAGGCACCCTTTTTGACCATTTGACCTAGTTGCATATCAGAAGCCTTAGAGACTGTTCCAAACTAGGACAGGTTGCTCACCCGAATGCAGGATTGTTTGAAACCACATGCGTGCGTAGTGAACCGTTAGTTCCTGACAAAAATAGGACAGGGAAACCCTACCCCATCATATGGGTATTTTGGCTCTCACTTGCTTGATATGTGCTGTTAGGGTGTGTCTCTACAGGAATGTATGTATCAGTTGCAAGTTTGGGTATCAGCCTGTGGGTGTCAATTTTGAGGCAGAATTTTGGGACAGAATTCAGTAAAGAGTACAGTCATTCAGTTATGCTCATATCTGTCCTAGTGAAATCAGGTTGAGGTGTTGCCTGTTTTCTCTTTTGAAAGGTAGTCTTGGAATCATAGCTTCAGAAGGCTCCGATATCCCCCGGGTACATTGGACCTTGTGTTGATAGACTTTGTCAGGTCAAAGATTTAGTTCAAGGGCAACCAGTGTTTCCTTCGCTGAGGCAAGGCAAAGAAGGACCAGACAGGGCTCACCGGTTCAACTGATCCGACAGTCACTAGTTACATCACCTTTGTTCAAACTCAGCAGATCCGTGATGGCACAGAGTCTGGAAAGATCTGATTGACAACAAGGTCATTGTCGCACCAGGTCCTGCAAAGTCTATTGGTACTGGATCGATGAACTTGGGGGATAATATGATTATTTGATCGGGGGATAAACCACCCGCGGATGGCGCTCATTTTACTCCAGATGTAGTGGATGGCACGCACTGTTTTGAGCAATGTGCAAATGCTGGTTATTTTACTTTTCTGACTTGGGTATTGGGTCAGTCTTGTTGTGTTGTATTGAGTCAGTCTTCTTGTGCTGAGTTAGTCGGTCTGTCTTATTGTATTGAGTCAGTCCTGTGATATCGGAGTTGGGTGATTTTCGGGGGTATTACCTCGGGCATCACTTTCTTGTTTATGTGTTTGTCTTTTACACTCTTTTTTTTTAGTCTGTTTCTACCATTGAAGCCAGTTATGCCAGAAGATTTGAATGAAACGGCAGTGCTTTTCACCTACTTTTCTGTGCCTTAAAATCATTGCATTGACCTAAGTTTTTCAAAACTTTTTGAACACTGTGATGAAAACAAAGAGGAATGAATTCCTCGGTATTTGTAAAAATTTGATCAACTGAGAGAAAGAGAGGCATGGTAAGCCCTTAATAAATGAGATCATGTTTGATAATGTGAGTACTGAGAAGGATCTTGGCTTGATCCAGATTGGTTCTACATTGTCTTCAGCGCGAGCGACTAGTCACTTTCTTAAAAGATTTCAAAAATGTTTTGCGTAGTCCTGCGAAGACATACGTGGAATTGATTTTGAGATTGTGCAGCATAGGATTGCTCTCAGCTTCAAGACCCGACCCCTTTACTTTCAAACCTTGAACTTTGACTCAAAATGTTCAAGCAAGCAATCACAATATAAGGCTTGTATGGCTGGATCAGAAGTAACCCTCAAACTAGGGGCAATAAGTTCAAATGTCATCAAAGGAAGCTTGCAAAGCTAGATTAGAAGTAGTCCTTGAACTAGGGGCAAAAATGTCAGATGAATTCAAAGATTCAAAAGAAGAGTCATTTCGCAAAACATTGAAGACTAGCAAGAAAGCCAAATTCCAGCAGCTGGAAGAAGAAAGTTTATTGTTGAAGGACAATCGAGTTCCTATCCACAACCACTAGGGGCAAATTCAAACTCTATTGGATGGACTCCTACATCATCAACGAACAACAACCATTCTCCTGGACTCAAGATGGCTTCGAGATCTCAAACCGATCAACATGGACAAGTTACACTTTTCTATCCTTGAGAGGGCTCGCTAGGCTGAAAACCCAGAAGGGCGACCCAGGCAAAAGTTAGAGCAAATGAAAAGAAAAAAAAGAAAATGAAAAAATGAAAAGAAAAAGAAAAGAAGAAAGAAAAGAAAAGAAGAAAAAGAAATGAAAAGAAGGAAAAACATAGCTCGCAAGATTGAAAACCCAGAAGGGCAGCCTTGGCAAAAGTTAGAGCACAAAAGGAGAGTGTTAACACCTGAGTGCACTTTAGCCCAAAACTACGTCAAGCCTGATTCCCATGTTTGTGATACGTAGGTGTGGGGAAATGTTTTGGAAATACTCTTCTGATCCAATGAGACGCTCGAGATCCTCAGCAAGTAACCTGAAAAAGAATGAATACTCCGGTTGAGGGTGCCAGAATTAGCACTCCGACGGACAAGTCAGTGTATGCTCTCGTGATAGCTTGTGTTTTAAGTTAAAGTATTAGTTCTCACATACCTCTCTCTGGATGATGTTCTTCTATTTATATCTTTTTCTTTCTTGGGCTTCGGGATTGGGACCACCTTCAATTCGTCATATAACTATTTACTCGGCTCCTTTTGTTGCGCACCGCTCTTCATTCGGCCTTTTACTGAACTGGTTATTTGGCCAAATAGGATACTTCTGGATTTACATGTATAAGACGGGGCTGAATGCGATATATGAATTTTGACTCTCCTGGTCCGACTATTCGGTTTCTTTACGTGTCCCAATATTCGGCCCCCACAATTGCCCCCCAAACACTCCACTAACGATAGTTAGCTGGTGTGTTTGGTTTCGAACTCGAAAAGTCAGAGCCGAAATTCGGCGGCTAGCCTCATTCCAAAGCGGGTGTCAGAGCACACGCCTTTTGGTTATCATTTCAACTTCCCGCCCCTTCGTACACTTCTATTTATTGTGATTTAAAATTTTGACGTCTTTTTAAATATATGTACATTTTTAGGTGCTTAAAGTCTTTGGACTGCCTTCCGACTCACCTCTGCAACTTCTTTTTATCCTTCATTGTCCTCTCCGTCTCTTGTAAGTTCTCTCTCTCTCTGCTTTGAATCCCTTTTCCTGGTTTGTTTTTGGTTTAGCATATTCCTATAGGCTGAAGAGAATGGCAAAACATTTAAAAGACCTTCGCTCCGCGGATCGAATTTCTGGCTTTCGACGCCATTTTTCCATCCCTGATGACGTCCGTCTATCACTCGTGACAGATGGTACCCTTGATATGGAGAGGGATGATGAAAGCACAATCGTCTTCTCTCTCTTATCAATCGTAGAGGGTGGAGTCCGTTTCCCTCTTCACCCATTCCTTAGGGTTGTCATTCGCCATTGGGGTCTAATCCCTTCCCAACCTAATGTCAACTTTTTTAGAATCGTAATGGGGATTATAGAGTTAAACCATCGCCTTAGGATTAACCTCGACATACCTACTATTCGGCATTGTTATGCCTTGCCCAAGTCTTCTGGCCGGCATGGGCACTATTTCCTCAGGGCCAAGGACACCGACCATCAATTAGTGACCATGCTTTCCAGCTCTAGCAAGCGAGTCGATGATGTCATGGTCGTTGTTCGAGGTAACTGGGAATTCGGCGAAGGCGAGGACCGCTTAGATCTTATTCCTAGATGGAGGGGCGAACCAGGTGGCCATATAGCCCCTTGTACTTATTTTTGTTGTATATACAAGGCTTTATCTTCGTGGTCTCATGGTTTTGCTTGTGCAGGAAACAATTTGAAGAAAGTTTTGATTTCAACCGACGACGCCATTCTTACGGAGATTAAAGTCGTGCTGAAATACTTCGGCCGTCTAAGCCTTCAGAAATAAGGGAGGGCGGCCCACATTCTTCTTCGATACGAGCCGACGTATACGACGTTCTCGACGGCAGAAAACATCCCAATTCCGAGGGGTGAAGAGTTTCTTACGGCTCTTATTTTAACCAACTTCAAAAACTTGTGCCAAGTTGGTTTCGACGGATCCGACTCGGAGCGTGCGAAAGTAGCTGAGGTCGCTGAAGAATCAGGCCAGTTCGAAGCCGAAGTAGACGAGGCTTTGAGGGTGGCCTTTGAGGAAACTGGCCTCAATTCAGCCAACCCTACGTCCACTTCGGGCCGAGGGGACGTTTATGACGACATCTTTATTGGATTAGAAGACCTTCCCGGCGCGTACCCTGAAGACATGGCTGGGTTGTCACTCACACAACTCGCCAAAAAGAAAAACGCCGAACGAATGGCCGCGCGGCGGAGAGCAGAGGCCATTCGGTTTGAAATGCCACCTGCCGCTGATGTTGAGCCCTCCCTGCCTGTTATTGCGGAGGAGACGGCTCAAGCCCGAAATGTCGAGTCGGAGTTGGTTGTGCCGGCGAATCTGGAGGCTGAACGAAGGGCGGAGAAACGTCCTGCCGAGATCGAGGCCGACTCTGAAGAAAACCTTGCTGACAAACGGCCGCGTTTAGAGGAGTCGGATACAGTTGTGCCTTTTGTGGTTCAACCAAAGATAAAAAACATGCCGATCTCCTTTGACGCGTCGGCTATGAAAGATCTAGCTGTGACGTTGAGCATGGCTTTATCGGTCTCATTGCTAGCTGACAATGCGGCTTTCCGAGCGGAGTCGGATCTTTTGGCAATAGCAT
The DNA here is from genome assembly GCA_036172215.1 of Camellia granthamiana. Taxonomy (NCBI): domain Eukaryota; kingdom Viridiplantae; phylum Streptophyta; class Magnoliopsida; order Ericales; family Theaceae; genus Camellia; species Camellia granthamiana. Next base: position 40,662,340 of record CM069908.1, on the reverse strand, counting down.
TAGCCGCTCAATCGGCTCTTCTGGTATATATCTTGATCTTGTCTTTCCCTTTTATGCATATATTGTTTTGGTTTTAATTTTCTGTTTTGCAGTCGGTCAGAAGGATAGCCGAGATAGGCCGTCGCCAGCATGACGCCATCGAATGAATTGGCCGTTTACAATCTGAAGTTGAGGGCCAAAGGAGTAGGGCTGAGTTCGAAGCAGTGAGGGCGAAGATAGAAAGTGCAAGGGCTGAGGCCAAAATGGAAAGGGCGAGAAATGCAGACCAACTGAGATTGGCCACCGAGGAGAGGGCGAACACGAGCGAAGTTGTGCTCAAGTTAGCCCAAGAGGCAATCGCCAAACTTGAGGTGGACTTGGAAGAATTGAAGAAGGCGAAGGAAGTAGCCGACTCTGAGGCTTCTAAGGTGTACGAAGCTGGGCAAGGCGCTACCCTCGCAAATTATGTGGAAGAAGTCCCCAAATTTGAGAATCGGGGATTCAAACACGGCTGGCTCAAAGCCCTTGCTATTACTGATGTGATATTGGCTATGCCGATTCCATATGAGCAAGTGGATGTTGAGCCGCTGGAGTCTGACTCTGAGGATTGATTAGGGCGACACTAGTTATTTTTGTTTAAGGATTTTGATTGTATTGTTACAGCTTTTCGTTTAGTAGTTTTTATGTGTAAAATGGCTACAGTTTTTAAGTTTTTGCTAGGCATTTCCCTGCAAACTTGTAGCTTTTTATCTAGTAGTTTTCACATATAAAATGGCTACAGTCTGTGCCCAATTTACTAATGAAAATTTCCTTTGTACTTTGCTATTACTTGTGCTTAATTTTGCTATTGATGCATGGTGTTGCTTTTTGCTACTTTGGAAAAAACATTCGTGTACACTTGCCGATTAGATAACTAGGCAATTTAGTAATTTACCATCGTCGAATAGCCGATTAGATTAATAAATCTGCCCCTGGCCCAGCCAATATATGAACTCCAAGGCCGAATACCCTGAGTTCATGGAGTGGCTGCGGCACAGATCCATCGGCACCAGGCCTAAGCGACAGTAATTGACCATCATCGAATAGCCGATCAGATTAATAAATCTGCCATTGCCCCAGCCAATGTATGAACTCCAAAGGCCGAATGCTATGAGTTTATGGAGTGGCTGTGGCACAGATCGATCGGCATCGGGCCCAGATAAATAGCCAATCAGATTAATAAATCTGCCCTTGCCCCAGCCAATGTATGAACTACAAAGGTCGAATACCATGAGTTCATGGAGTGGCTGTGGCACAGATCGATCGGCACCGGGCCTAGGCGACAGTAATTTACCATCGTCAAATAGCCGATCAGATTAATAAATCTGCCCTTGCCCCAACCAATGTATGAACTACAAAGGCCAAGTACCATGAGCTCATGGAGTGGCTGTGGCACAGATCGATCGGCACCGGGCCTAGGCGACAGTAATTTACCATCGTCGAATAGCCGATCAGATTAATAAATTTGCCATTTTCCCATCCAATGTATGAACTCCAAAGGCCGAATGCCATGAGTTCATGGAGTGGTTGTGGCACAGATCGATCGGCAGCGAGCCCAGATAAATAGTCTATCAGATTAATAAATTTGTCCTTGCCCCAGCCAATGTATGAACTCCAAAGGCCGAATACCATGAGTTCATGGAGTGGATGTGGCACAGATTGATCGACATCAGGCTTTTGGCATTTAGCATTAATGAAATTGCCTTGGGGGCGCTGCATGTGTTAAGAATAAATGGGGTGGGTTCTTCGTGCCCCGTAATTCCACTTATTGTGTTCAGGCTCAAGTGAAACTAGTTTGTTGCGAAAGGTCAGATAAACGCGGATGTCAAATAGACTGTTCTTCAACAGTAGAGGAGAAGGCCAGACATTGGCTGAGCTTGATATTGAAATGAATCGCAGCAGCGAGCCTGCACGCACGGGAAGTAAGACATCTAGGGAATGGGAAAAACGTCAGCCCCCAAGTCGTCGAAGTAGGTCACCCCGAAGGGAAAAACAGCAACGAGGCAGCTTCCCTCGCCCGCGATCGAGAAATGAGCCCGATGCGACGCCGCGACCGTTGAGTTTTGCGGTTTTTGTGGGGAATAAACCGATGGCGGAGGTGGATTCTATTGTTAACGACCCAGGTGTAGTAGTCGAGTTCGCTCGACAGATTTTTCCATCGGAAGTCTAGCAGTCAATGGTTGGTCGACATGATTTCGAAGTGTTTCGGGAGGGCATCCATGGGGCGGTGAAAGAGCTGTATACCGCCTACGAAGTTGGCATGAAACTGCGCGCCGTGTGGTGGGAGATAGAGAAGAAAGAGGAACGAATTCGGTACTTGGAGGCTCGTGCGGAGAAGGCCGAGCGTGAGCTAAGGAAGGCCCAAGTTGCCGAGCCGCGTGCTGCCGGATAGTCTAACCTGGTCGTGAAGGAAAGAGTGACCCAACGATTGATAAGTCATGCGATTGCCGATCGAGATACGGCAAGCATGTTTGCAGTAGAGACTGCAAGGTCCATGGGTTACGAAAAAGGCTTCCACGATGGCCGAAAAGTCGGGATAGACAAGACCAAGGAGAAGCTTGCAGAGGAGGTATGCCGATACGAGAATCGGGGCTTTAGGCACGGGTGGATTAAGGCTCTCCAAGCAGCAAGAGTTGAATCGGCGTCGCCATTATACCAATGTCATCACTTTTCTTTTGGCGCTTTTGAAATTGAGAAGAGTGATGATGAGGGTGACGCCGAATGGATTTGAGCAAATTGTAAATACTTTGTATTTATTTGTTTAATTTAATAAAATATTATGTACTAAATGTTTGCGTGCTTTAAGCATTTCATTTTGGATGTTTAATGAAATACGGTTTGTGCTAGCTCAATGTAATTAAGCATTTTCATTTTGAATGTCTGCATGCTTTAATGTGCATACGGTTTTTGCTGGTTAAATCTTAATGAAGCCTTTCCTTTTGAATTTGTATTCTTCAATTTTCGCCGTGTATTGCGGTATCCTCGAGGGGCGCTCCGAATCCGGAGTCTTTATTAAAGCGTTTTGCGCGGATGGGGCTCCGAATCCAGAGGCTTAGTCGGCCCAAAAGCATCGTGCGCTGATGGGGCTCTGAATCCGGAGGCTTAATTGGACCAAAAACGTCTTGCGCCGATGGGGCTCCAAATCCGGAGACTTATCTTGGCCAATCGTGACATCCACGAAGGGCACTCCGAATCCAGAGGATTAATCGGCCCAAAAGCGTCTTGCGCCGATGGGGCTCTGAATCTGGAGACTTATCTTGGCCAATCGTGACATCCACGAAGAGCGCTCCGAATCCAGAGGCTTAATCGGCCCAAAAGCGTCTTGCGCCGATGGGGCTCCGAACTTGGAGACTTGGCCAATCGTGATATCCATGAAGGGCGCTCCGAATCCGGAGGCTTAATTGGCCCAAAAACGTCTTGCACCGATGGGGCTCCGAATCCGAAGACTTATCTTGGCCAATTGTGACATCCACGAAGGGCGTTTCGAATCCGGAGGCTTAATCGGTCCAAAAGCGTCTGGTGCCATTGGGGCTCCGAATCCGGTTACTTATCTAGGCCAATCGTGACATCCACGAAGGGCACTCCGAATCCAAAGGCTTAATCGGCCCAAAAGCATCTTGCGCTGATGGGGCTCCGAATCCGAAGACTTGACCAATCATGATATCCACGAAGAGCACTCCGAATCCGGAGGCTTAATCGGCCTAGCGTCTTGCGCTGATGAGGCTTCGAATCCGGAGACTTATCTTGGCCAATCGTGACATCCACGAAGGACGCTTCGAATCCGGAGGCTTAATCGGCCCAAAAGCGTCTTGCGCCGATAGGGCTCCGAATCCGGAGATTTATCTTGGCCAATCGTGACATCTACGAAGGGCGCTCCGAATCTGGAGGCTTAATCGGCCCAAAACCATCTTGCGCCGATGGAGCTCCAAATCTGGAGACTTGGCCAATCATGACATCCACCAAGGGCGCTCCGAATCCAGAGGCTTAATCGGCCCAAAAGCGTCTTGCGCCGATGGGGCTCTGAATCCGGAGACTTATCTTGGCCAATCGTGACATCCACGAAGGGCGCTCCGAATTCAGAGACTTAATCGGCCCAAAAGCGTCTTGCGCCGATGGAGCTCTAAATCCGAAGACTTGGCCAATCGTGACATCCACGAAGGGCGCTCCGAATCCGGAGGCTTAATCGGCCCAAAAGCGTCTTGCACTGATGGGGCTCCGAATCCGGAGACTTATCTTGGCCAATCGTGACATCCACGAAGGGCGCTCCAAATCTGGAGGCTTAATCAGCCCAAAAGCGTCTTGCGCCAATGGGGCTCCAAATCTGGAGACTTGGCCCATCGTGACATCCACGAAGGGTGCTCAGAATCTGGAGGCTTAATCGGCCCAAAAGCATTTTACGCCGATGGGGCTTCGAATTCAGAGACTTATTTTGGCTAATCGTGACATCCACAAAGGGCGCTCCGAATTCAGAGGCTTAATCGGCCCAAAAGCGTCTTGTGCCGATGTGGCTCCGAATCCGGAGACTTATCTTGGCTAATCGTGACATCCACGAAGGGGGCTCCGAATCCGGAGGCTTAATCGGCCCAAAAGTGTCTTGCGCTGATGGGGCTCCTAATCCGGAGACTTATCTTGGCCAATCATGACATCCATGAAGGGCGCTCCGAATCTGGAGGCTTAACAGTTGAATTTCACAGTGAGGCTTAACAGTTGAATTTCACAGTGAGGAAAAAAGCTTGGTTTGGGAAGGGCTTTTTGGCTTTTTGACTTTTTTGACTTTTTTTGTGAGAAAATAGTGTAATGATTATGGGTTGGATGTGATGTTTTGTTTGTTGTGGCTGAAATAGCCTATTTTGTCTTTTGTGGCTATTTTAGCCACAAACCAACTTCCCAAACGGAACCAAAGGAAACGTGTACATGGAGAATCATTCAAAATGAATATCTTGCCCCACAGATTGGGTTCAATGATAAAATTTACACAAATGTGAAGAATTCCAAGGGCGTGGCAGACTTCTTCTAGACATGTCTTTGAGCCGATATGCCCCTGTTCCCGTGATTGAGTTAATCTGATAGGAGCCGTCCCAGTGAGGTACCTGTGGGGGCCGAATATATTGATTAATTTGAAGGTGCATACCATTAGAAGACTGATGCCAAACGGCTGTATCCTACGAGGGTGGGAAGCCGAATATGATATATATGCCGAATAGGTGTAAGTCCATGGGGCCGAATAAAAGAAAGGACAATGATTAAAAAGCAGGCCCTGGCCCCGAGGATTAGAAGGAATGAGTATAAATACAGGAACAACGGGTATAGAAAGGTATGTAAGAATCACTTCACAAAACTTAGTAAACAAGATATCCTGAGGGCCTGAACTAACTTGTCTGTCGGAGTGCTAATTCCGGCACCCCCGACCGGAGTGTTTGTATCTTTTGAGGTGACAAGCTGAGGATCACTAGCGTCTCCCAGGATCTGAAGAGTATTTCCAAACCATTTCTCCACAATTGGCGTGCTATTGGGAATGCTTCAACCTCGTCGATGACGCTTGCAACGACTCCATGGCCATCACCGCCTTCAAAATGGGACTACATCCTGACAGTCCTCTTCGCAGTTCCTTGACCCGAAGACGCCCCAAAACAGTTTGGGCGTTGATGAAGAAAGTTGAGGAGTATTGCAAAGTGGAAGATGACGCCTTGAGAATAAAAGCCGGCCAAATGACCAACAAAACGGCCCCCCCTGAAATTGCTCAACCAATAAGTTCCGTGCCACCTCCTAGCCCAGAGCCTCGGCAATGCGCTAAACGAGACAGAAGGCGAGATACTCGCCGATCAAGCGATCAATGCTCCTATCGGGAGAATGAGCAACTGCAAGTTGACAGCAGGCGTTCGAGGCGCGCCGACAAGAAGTACACGGAGTTGTCAGAACCAATCGCTGCAATAATGACCAAAGTCTAACACCTTCCATTCTTCAAATGGCCGTCAAAGGTGGTGGGGCCCCCCGACACACGAAGAAGGGATAGGCGGTGCGAATATCACAAAGATCACGGCCACGAAACAGAGAGTTGCTACGCATTAAAAGATCACCTGGAAGAACTGGTGCAAGACGGCCGACTACAATAGTATGTGAGAAAGGGAAAGCTAACCAAGGCACTAGCCTTGAGGCAGGACTCTCTTCCACTTGGCGTGATCCATGTGATCTACAGCCTGCCTGCACCCCCAACCGTGCACACAATTCAATCGCATCCAATCCCTCAAAAGCAACATATTCTGATTGAATGGCCCAAAGAAGCTCCGACAATTGCTTTCAATGACTCCGATATTAGCAGCATAACAGCATCCCACACTGATCTATTGGTCATTAAATTACGCATAAATCGGTTCACCATTGAACGCATCCTCATAGACCCGGGGAGTACTTCAGAGGTTATGTATTACCAAACTTTCATCAAACTCGGCCTCAGCGAGTTAGATCTGTCTCTGGCGCCTCACCCATTGTTCGGCTTTAATATGAATCCCGAATACCCGTTAGGGAAAATCATACTACCTGTTCGAGCGGGCTCCAAAATGGTCGAAGTAGAATTCCTGGTAGTAAAGCTCCCTTCATCGTATAATGTCATCATGGGGCGAACCTGGATACATATTATGAAGGCCGTTCCAAGCACTTATCATCAGCTTTTGCGCTTCCCGACAGCCCATGGCATTGAAGAAATCCGTCGCTCCCCCCAATCGGCACAAGCAGAGATTTTATGAAAACCCTATCACTGACCCGACCTGTGGGCTTCGATACTTGTATATATTTAGCTTCTGCAATGCAAACCATTTTTCTTCGTCGCTCAATTCATTTCACAAACCCATTGTGACGCTCGTCATGATAACGATTCGGAGCGCCCTTCGTGAATATCACAATTGGCCACATTAAGTCTCCGGATTCGGAGCCCCCTTCGGTGCATGACACCTTAGGGCCGATTAAGCCTCCGGATTCGGGGCGCCCTTCGTGGATATCACGATTGGCCACATTAAGTCTCTGGATTCGGAGCCCCCTTCGATGCATGACACCTTAGGGCCGATTAAGTCTCCGGATTCGAAGCCCCCTTCGGTGCATGACACCTTAGGGCCGATTAAGCCTCCAGATTCGGAACGCCCTTCGTGGATATCACGATTGGCCACATTAAGTCTTTAGATTCGGAGCCCCCTTCGGTGCATGACACCTTGGGGCCGATTAAGTCTCCGGATTCGAGCCCTCTTTGGTGCATGACACCTTAGGGTCGATTAAGCCTCCGGATTCGGAGCACCCTTCGTGGATATCACGATTGGCCACATTAAGTCTTCGGATTCGGAGCCCCCTTCGGTGCATGACACCTTAGGGCCGATTAAGTCTCCGGATTCGGAGCGCCCTTCAGTGCATGACACCTTAGGGCCGATTAAGCCTCTGGATTCGGAGCGCCCTTCGTGGATATCACGATTGGCCATATTAAGTCTTCGGATTCGGAGCCCCCTTCGGTGCATGACACCTTAGGGCCGATTAAGCCTCCAGATTCGGAGCGCCCTTCATGGATATCACGATTGGCTACATTAAGTCTCCGGATTCGGAGCCCCCTTCGGTGCATGACACCTTAGGGTCGATTAAGTCTCTGGATTCGGAGCCCCGTTCGGTGCATGACACCTTAGGGCCGATTAAGCCTCCGGATTCGGAGCGCCCTTCGTGGATATCACGATTGGCCAGTCTCCGGATTCGGAGCCCCTCCGGCCCATAACACCTTAGGGCCGATTAAGTCTCCGGATTCGGAGCCCCCTTCGGTGCATGACACCTTAGGGCCGATTAAGCCTCCGGATTCGGAGCGCCCTTCGTGGATATCAGGATTGGCTAGTCTCCGGATTCGGAGCCCCCTTCGGCCCATAACACCTTAGGGTCGATTAAGTCTTCGGATTCGGAGCCCCCTTCGGTGCATCATGACACCTTAGGACCGATTAAGCCTCCGGATTCGGAGCGCCCTTCGTGGATATCACGATTGGCCACATTAAGCCTCCGGATTTGTAGCCCCCTTCGGTGCATGACACCTTAGGGCCGATTAAGTCTCCGGATTCGAAGCCCCCTTCGGTGCATGACACCTTAGGGCCGATTAAACCTCCGGATTCGGAGCGCCCTTCGTGGATGTCACGATTGGCCACATTAAGTCTCCAGATTCGGAGCCCCTTTCGGTGCATGACACCTTAGGGCTGATTAAGCCTCCGGATTCGGAGTGCCTTTCATGGATATCACGATTGGCCACATTAAGTCTCCGGATTCGGAGCCCCCTTCGGTGCATGACATCTTAGGGTCGATTAAGTCTCCGGATTCGGAGCCCCCTTTCGTGCATGACACCTTAGGGCCGATTAAGCCTCCGGATTCAGAGCGCCCTTCGTGGATATCACGATTGGCCAGTCTCCGGATTCAGAGCCCCCTTCAGCTTATAACACCTTAGGGCCGATTAAGTCTCCGGATTCGAAGCCCCCTTCGATGCATGACACCTTAGGGCCGATTAAGCCTCCGGATTCAGAGCGCCCTTCGTGGATATCACGATTGGCCAGTCTTCGGATTCGGAACCCCCTTCGGCCCATAACACCTTAGGGCCGATTAAGTCTCCGGATTCGGAGCCCCCTTCGGTGCATGACACCTTAGGGCTGATTAAGCCTCCGGATTCGAAGCGCCCTTCGGGGATATCATGATTGGCCACATTGTCTCCGGATTCGGAGCCCCCTTCGGCCCATAACACCTTAGCGGCGATTAAGCCTCCGGATTCGGAGCCCCCTTCAGCACATTACACCTTATGGCCGATTAATCCTCAGTATTCGGCGCCCCCTTCGGTGCATGACACCTTAGGGCCGATTAAACCTCCGAATTCGGAATACCTTTTGGCACGAACAAAACAAAACTCGCTAACAACAGAAATAAGGTGCTTGACTGAGCATATAAAAAATTCAGAGCAAGACGTAAATAAGGTCCTTAACTGAGCATACCAAAAATTCAGAATAAGACGTAAATGTTTGAAATAAAGCTTTTTATTCGATCAAACAATTGTTACATAAACGTAACCCGCATTTGGGCATTACAATTTTTATTTAGTCGTTACATAAACTCAACTTGCATTTGAGCATTAAAATACCCATTTCCAGTCTCAAAAACTAAAATGGGGAGAAGACGCATTGGTAAAGCGGCAGCGCCGAATCAATTCCCGTCACCCGGAAGTCCTCCGCGGTTTGCAATGCCTCGAGCTAACTGTGCCCAAATCCTCCCCTAATACCATTGACAATGTCAAGGCAAAGATCCAGGACAAGGGGGGACAAACCCAACGGTCGTTGCCTTTCCTTTCGGGGTGATCTGCTTTGACGACTTGAAGATTCATGCCAACTTTTGGACGCCCTACTTCCATACGGATGGATCCTTTGCCGAGCTCCATGGCAACACCAAGTTCAGCTGAACTCCAGCCTCTAACTAACATCCCCACTTATCTCACCTCAGATAAGCGATTGTTTATCTGCGTAAAGCGCCCACTCCTTTTATTTTCAATACTGGCAGCGATCTCGAGGCCCCAATCCCGAGGTGATTTCCCTAACACTAAGTTCCATGAGAAAAACGTCGGTTGACATTCGCCACGGCGTAGTTATCCAAACGACTTTTTGAAGCACGTGCACTGGCAAAAAATCTAGGCCCCGAGCCGAGTTGAATTTGCCGCAGCCACTCTACCCACTGGCTTTCGGCTTCCTCAGGTTACAGTAGCCTCATCCAGGAATAAACGACTATCAGGTATGGATTGACCCTACCGGCCAACGTTTATACATTCATTCAAACACAATAAAACGAAACACATACATGCCGAATACGCACTGCAATAAAATATTTGTAATAGAACATTTTTTATTCGATAAAACAACCAATAAATTACATAGTTTTGAACATGATTGGTGCTTTAGCCTTACAATAAATATACTTATACAACGTCACCCTCATCATCACTCTTCTCGACTTCAAAAGCAGAAAACGGAAAATGTTTACTGTGGTAGAGTGGCGATGCCGAATGAATGCCCGACGCTCGAAGAGCTTCTGCGGCTTGAGATGCTTTGATCCAACCGTGCCTAAACCCATGATTTTCACATCGGCAAACTTCTTCGGCCAGCTTTTCCTTGGTCTTTTTGATTCCAACTTTTCGGCCTTCATGGAAACCTTTCTCATAGGCCCTCCCCTTCGCGTTCTCCATAGCGAACATACTAGCTGTCTTGCGATCGGCAGGCGCAGAACTGATGAGCCGATTGGTAACCCTCTTTTCCACGATTGGGTTTCCTTGCCCGGTGGGTTGTGCCTGGGCCGCTTTGGTCTTCCTTAACTCGCGCTCAGCCGCCTCCACGCGGCCCTCCAAACTTCGAATACGTTCGTCCTTCTTCTCCATTTCTCGGCGGGTAGCGCGCAACCGCATGCCAATTTCATAGGCAGTGTACAGCCCCTTCACCGCCCCGTGAACGCCTTCGCGAAATACTTCGTAGTCCTGACGACCTACCATCGATTGCTGAACCTCCGGCAGAAAAATTTGTCGAGCAAACTCGACCGCTACATTTGGGTCCCGAACGATCGAGTCTGCCTTTGTCATGGGTCTATTCCCCACAAATACCGCGAAGCTTAATGGGCACGGATTCGAGTTAGCTCCCTTCTCGACTCGAGGTTGAGAAGATCTGCTCTGCGACTGCTTGTCACGCCTAGGTGACCTGCTTTGACGTCGAGGAGACTGATGCCTCTCTCGATCCCTGGAACTCCTATCCCCTGTGCGCGAAGGGTCACCACTTTGATTCATGTCTCCACCCAGCTCAGCTAGCGTCCTCGCTTCCCCTCTGCTGTTAAAGAAGAGTCTGTTCGACATTCATACGATATCTTCAAAAGCTGGAGTCAGTTGTTTTCTATATTCATAAAAGTTGTACCCTACATCATTTATCCTTTACAGAGGCAGCACCCTCGAGGCAATCTCATTAATTGTGAAAACTTCAATCGCTCGGCGCCGATTGGCTCGACCTTTAAACTCCTAAGTTCGTCTCTTCTAGCGCCCGAATGATCATGCACTGCCTGGGGCAAGGGCAGATTAATCAATCTTGTCGACTTAGGTACCCCAGCCGGCCCATGAATCGACTTTCGAATGCTCATACACCGCTTGAGGCAAGGGCAGATTAATCAATCTTTTTAGCTTACGTGCTTCAGCCAGCCCATGAATCGACTTTCGAATGCTCATGCACCGCCTGGGGCAAGGGCAGATTAATCAATCTTTTCGGCTTACGTGCTCCAGCCGGCCCATGAATCGGCTTCAGAATGCTCATGCACTGTCTGGGGCAGGGGCAGATTAATCAATCTATTCGGCTTAGGTGCGCCAGCCGGCCCATGAATCGACTTCAGAATGATCATGCACCACCTGGGACAAGGGCAGATTAATCGATCTTGTTGGCTTAGGTGCCCCAGCCGGCCCATGAATTGACTTCAGAATGCTCATGCACCGCTTGGGGCAAGGGCAGATTAATCAATCTTGTCGACTTAGGTACCCCAGCCGGCTCATGAATCGACTTCTGAATGCTCATGCACCGCCTGGGGCAAGGGCAGATTAATCAATCTTTTCAGCGTACGTGCTTTAGCCGGTCCATGAATCGACTTCCGAATGCTCATGCACCGCCTGGGGCAAGGGCAGATTAATCAATCTTTTCTGCTTACGTGCTCCAGTCGGCCTATGAATCGACTTCAGAATGCTCATGCACTGCCTGGGGCAGGGGCAGATTAATCAATCTATTCTGCTTAGGTGCCCCAGCCAGCCCATGAATCGACTTCAGAATGATCATGCACCACCTGGGACAAGGGCAGATTAATCGATCTTGTCGGCTTAGGTGCCCCAGCCGGCCCATGAATCGACTTCAGAATGCTCATGCACCGCCTGGGGCAAGGGCAGATTAATCAATCTTGTCGGCTTAGGTACCCCAGCCGGTCCATGAATCGACTTCCGAATGCTCATGCACCGCCTGGGGTAAGGGCAGATTAATCAATCTTTTCAGCTTACGTGCTCCAGCCGGCCCATGAATCGACTTCAGAATGCTCATGCACCGCTTGGGGCAGGGGCAGATTAATCAATCTATTCGGCTTAGGTGCCCTAGCCGGCCTATGAATCGACTTCAGAATGATCATGCACCGCCTGGGGCAATGGCAGATTAATCGATCTTGTCGGCTTAGGTGCCCCAGTCGGTCCATGAATCGACTTCAGAATGCTCATGCACCGCCTGGGGCAAGGGCAGATTAATCAATCTTGTCGGCTTAGGTACCCTAGCCGGCCAATGAATCGACTTCCGAATGCTCATGCACCGCCTGGGACAAGGGCAGATTAATCAATCTTGTCAGCTTATGTGCTCCAGCCGGCCCATGAATCGACTTCAGAATGCTCATGCACCGCCTGGGGCAGGGGTAGATTAATCAATCTATTCAGCATAGGTGCCCCAGCCGGCCCATGAATCGACTTCAGAATGATCATGCACCGCCTGGGGCAAGGGCAGATTAATCAATCTATTCGGCTTAGGTGCCCCAGAGTAATACCAACGAACTATTCGGCATACGAATGATAAGAATATTGCCAAGATACCCAATCGTAGAAAGCTCAACAGAGTAATCATTCTATCTAAGGTAGTGAAAGGTAAAAATTCTTAACCAACATAACATCACAAACTGCGCGTAAATAGTAGTGAAACAACACGATAATTTTCATTAATAAATTGAGACAACAAGATAATTTCCATTAATAAATTGAGCGCAGACAGTAGCTAATTTATACATGAAAACTACTCAGAACCAACAAAAGTCCTTAAAACAAAAACGTACAATTAAAAGTAAGAGCATTTCATAAAATTTGAATGACTCCTAGATTACTCCTCGGGGTCAGACTCAAGTGGCTCAACGTCCACCTGCTCATAAGGAATTGGCAGACCCAATGTAACCCCAGCGGCATCAAGGGCCTTGAGCCACCCGTGTTTGAACCCCCGATTCTCAAACTTGGGGACTTCATCTACGTATTCTGTGAAGGCAGCGCCTTTTCCTGCTTCGAATGCGGCAGAAGCCTCAGATTCTGCCTTTTCCTTGGCCACCTTCAACTCTGCTAACTCAGTCTCCATCTTCTTAAGCGCCTCATCGGCTAGCCTGAGCGATTCTTTGCTCGCGTTCGCCCTATCTTCGGCATCAGAACGGAGCTGATCGGTAGCCCGAGCCTTTTCCACTTCGACTTCGGCTTCGGCTTCGGCTCGCGCAGTCTCCATCGCGGCTCTCATCATCTCAAACTCGGCCCTGCTCTTTTGATCGACCACTTCCGACTGCAAACGGTCGACCCTCTTAAGGGCATCGTGTAGGCGGCGTCCCAAGTCGGCGATCCTGCCGACCGTCTGTAAAACAAGTTGGGATCGTTAGATGCCATAGGTAACCAAAGTCAAAACAAGTCAAAGTTCACCTACCAAAAGAGCTGACTGCACAGATAGGGCTATGGCCACCAAATCCGGCACGGCATGAAAGGATGCCTTATCAGCCGGTAGGGAGACTGACGCCGCCAGGCTCAAGGCCACCGCCGGGTCATTAATGATCAATGCGCCAGAAGGAATCGGCGTGTCTCTGATCTTTGGCTGAACAATAAAAGGAATGACCACGTTCGATTCTTCTACGCGAGGCCTTTTGTCGGCAAGACTATCTTCTGAAACGGCCTCTCCGTTGGCGCTACGTTCCTTGCCCCGCTCTTCTGGAATCAACCGTTCAATGACCGGTTGTTCAACCTCTTTCGCCGTTTCGGCCGCAACAGTCTTAGCCGGCTCGTCAATAACGGGTTCGAAAGACTTAACCAAGGCAGGCCCAGAACGGGTGGCCTCGGCCTTTTTCCGCGCGGCCATACGCTCGGCATTCTTTTTTCGAGCCATCTGCGTGAGGCTTTCCCCAGCCATACCTTCAAAAAAATCACTGGGTAGGTCTCCCAAACCTCCAAAGATATCTCTAAAAGAAAACTCCGCCCGACCCGAAGTGGATGGCGAGGTAGGCTGACTACGTCTAGCTGCCTCAAACGCCGAGTTTAGGGCCTCGTCAACCTCTTCGGCCTCCTTAGCGAATTCTCTGCCTGGTTCGGCGACTACCTCTACCACCGGCTCGACGTCTTGCCCCGAATCAGAAGCCTCTAGACCAACTTGCCTAAGGCTCTTGAAGCTAGGGAAGATAAGAGCCGCAAGCTGTTGATCGCCAGATGGAATGGGAATGTTGTCAGCGGCCGAAAAGGTAGTGTAAGTAGGCTCGTACCGAAGAAGTATGTGGGCCGCCCTCCCTTGTTTCTGAACGTTTGGACGACCAAAGTATCCTAGTGCAGTTGCAATCTACGCAAGGACCGCGTCGTCAGTAGAAACCAGAATCCTCTTCAAATTACTGCCTGCAAAGACAAAGGGTTAGACACAGAGGGAAGGCTGAGTAAAAGAAAAGTTCAGTAAACACAAGGAGACACGCGGCGACCTGGTTCACCCCTCCATCTGGGAATAGGGTCCAGGCGACCCTCGCCTTCACCAAATTCCCAATTCCCTCGGATATTGACCATTACGTCATCCATACGCTTGCCAGAGCTGGCGAGCATGGTTACCAAATGATGGTCAGTATCCTTGGCCCTAAGAAAGTACCGCCCAAGCCGACTGGAAGATTTGGCTAAAGCATAGCAGTGCCGAATGGCCGGAATCCCAAGATCGATCCTGAGGTGCCGGTTCAACTCTATGATCCCCATTACGATTTGAAAGAAGTTCACGTTAGGCTGAGAAGGGATTAGACTCCAATAGCGGAGGACGGCCCTAAGGAATGGATGTAGGGGAAAACGGACCTCGCCCTCTGTAATGGATAGGAGAGGCAAGATGATTGAATTTTGGTCCTCTCTCTCCATATCCAAAGTGTTGTCCATCACTAGAGATAGATGAACATCGTCAGGGATGGAAAAGTGTCGCCGGAATCCGGAGACACGACCCTCAGAAAGGAGGTCTTTGAAGTGTTTGGCCATTTTCACGGGAAATAAAGGGTGCGCCAAAATGAAAATAATAAATAGAAAGTAGGATTGCAAAGAAAAGAGAAGAAGACTTACAAGAAGCAAGGAAGACGAGGGTAGACGGAGAAGAGTTGTAGAAAATATGAGTCAGAGAAGGGATATCCACTGGCGGTCCAAGAGTCTCGAATACTCGACGAACTGTGCAGTCGAAAGGACTTAAATTTCAAATCACAATAAATGCGAGATGCACGAGTGAGGCGGGAAAGCGCAATGACGAATGAAAAGGTGTGCGCGTCCTGACATTTGTATTGGGGTACGCGAAGCCACCTGACCTATTTTAACTTTTCCAATTCGAAGACCAAACACGCCGATTAACTACCGTCAATGAGGAGTTCAGGGGGCAATTATGGGGGCCAAATTTATTGATTAATATGAAGGTGCGTACCATTAGAAGACTGATGAAAAATGGCTGTATCCTACGAGGATGGGAAGCCGAATATGATATATATGCCGAATAGGTGTAAGTCCTTGGGGCCGAATAAAAGAAAGGACAATGATTAAAAAGCAGGCCCCGGCCCCGAGGATTGGAAGGAACGAGTATAAATACAGGAACAACGGGTATAGAAAGGTATGTAAGAATCACTTCCCAAAACCTAGTAAACAAGATATCCTGAGGGCCTGAACTAACTTGTCCGTCGGAGTGCTAATTCCGGCACCCCCGACCGGAGTGTTTGTATCTTTTTAGGTGACTAGCTGAGGATCACTAGCGTCTGCCAGGATCTGAAGAGTATTTCCAAACCACTTCTCCACAGTCCCAATTTCCCATCGGCCAGATTCCTAGCAGCTGGAAACACCTTCTTCAGGACCAATTCGCTTGGAACATAGCGGCGCAGCTGAATGCGTTGATTATATGACTTAGCGAGCTGTTCCTGGTACCGTGCCATGGATGCAAGGGCGCGGTCTCTGCGTTCTTCAATCAGAGTTGAATCCAAGGCCAGCATCATGTCATTTCGGCCCATATCAAAGGCTTTCGATTTCAAGCTTGAGAGGCCGATTTCCAAGGGGATGATGGCTTGATTTTCAAAGCCCAAGGCGAACGGTGTTTCCTCAGTGGACCGTCTTGGAGTAGTGTGATGAGCCCACAATACGCTTGGTAATTCTTCGACCCAATTGCCTTTAGCTCTCTCCAGCTTCTTCTTGATGCCGTCCAGAATGACTTTGTTGGAGGCTTCTGCTTGGCCGTTGCTCTGCAGATAAGCTAGGGTGGAGAAATGGGGCCGAATACCATATTTGCTGCACAGTTCTCGGTAGACACCGCAATCAAACTGGGTGCCGTTGTCTGATATGAGTGCTCTTGGAATGTCGAATCATGTTATGATATTTCTCTATACAAAATGCTTTACATCGGTATCTGTAGACACCCTATTTTTGACTGCCCTTAAGACTTGGGCACTATTGATGGTTCACTTGGTGGAGAAAGGTGTGCAGGGCAAAGGTTCAGTTTCTTCGGTAGGGAGATAGTCAAATCCCAACTTCATACCCCTTTTGGACCAAAACAATCTTGATCAAAAGATTTTAGACCTTGAAACCCTCTCTTTCAAAATGTTTTGAAAATAAAGTTCCTACGATGTTCCGACGCTCGCATTTCGTTAAATGTTGTGCTTTTCGGTAAACCGAGCAAGGACAGAGTGGAAATGAATGAAAGAGAGATGAAATCTTTGAAAAATCTTTCAAAACGCCTTGTTTAGGGGTTTGGAGTTGAGGAAAATTGGAGAAGAGGGAAGAAACCAAGTTGAAGAAGAAAATGGGCATGAACCGTTAAGAGAGAGTCGAGCAGCCCTAGCTGAATCGGGCCTATTCATTTGCATACTTGGATTTCAGCTATGAGGCCACCACCATTGGAAATCTTACTTCCGGGGCTTCATTTTTCACTCAAGAATCTCCTAAAGCCAAGTCCGGACGGGGGAGATATGGTTAGTTGAAGTAGGGCATCAATCTGGTTGGACCGAAACTGCTCGGCTTCACCAAAACAGGCATAACTTTTTGCACAGGTCGAATTTTGATGCAAGGCTGGTGCCATTGGAAAGATAACTTCTGGGGCTTCATTCTAGACACTAGTCGACCAGTTTTTGGTGTTAGATACCACCTGCCAACAACTTTTCTTTCTGGGAGACCACTTTTTATCCTGAAAAACCAGAAAAAGTAGCTGGCCGACCAGAAAAAGTGGCTGGCCGACCACTTTCTTATGAAAAGTGGTCGGCCGACCACTTTAACTAGTCAGCGGCCTTCTTACATATTTTACAGAGTCTGTGGATGCCAGCTGTGCCAGCTGGAGGGCACAGACTGCATCCTCCATACACGTGTATGGAGGGATTGCATCCAAGCTCTAAGCTTCTCTAAGAAGCTTTAGCTTGTGTTTTTCTATAAGAAAGGAGGCCACTCCCCCTTCTCCAGGTTTTGGAGTTGGCCAAGAGTGATACACACTTTCCCTCTCCATGTTCCCCTCTCTCTCTCTATACTTTGTGCCTTAAAGTGCTTTGTCTCTTCACTTGTGCACACAACCTCCTAGCCAAACACTACCCTTTTGTTGCTGAGGCATCTTGAGATTGTTACTGGAGTTTTTGGTTTGGTTTAAGCTTGAAAAACCTGCTGGAGTGGTGATTTTGAAGTTGGTCTACAAGGGTGAGCCTTTAACCCTTTAAACCCTTTGTTTTGCTTAAGCTTTTGGACCCTTTTGCACACTGATTTAAGCTTAACCCTTAACTACAAAAAGCTCTATTTTTCTGTCCTTAACATGTTTGTTTGAGGCTCCTTGGGTGTTGGGGGTGTTCTACACCCTTTTGTGCCTTGTTTGGCCTTGTTTTGTGCCATGCCTTAAGGCCTTTGAGCTAGTCCTTGCTTGGCCTTCTAGCCACTGAAATCCAGTGGATTTTCAGTGGTTGGCATATGGTTTTGAGGGCCAAAATCAGAGAGGGGTGACCCTCTCTCTCCTTGTCTTGTCTACTAGCATTTTTGGCCTTACAAAGGAGCCTTTGTTTTCACACTTCCAAGCCTTGGTTCAGGCCCCTTTTGGTGACTTTTAGGGCCTGCCTAGGCTCTATCTAGAGTTGGTTTTGTCATCTAGGGTTTGCCTCTTGCATGTGTAGAATAACCCCTTTCATAGCTTATCAAAGAAGCATGTCATTCTTGCATGCATTGGTCTTGTTTCAGTGGGTTTTTGGTCATTATTTGGCATGTCATACCTCTTTCTTTTGCTAGTTTAGTGGCCTCTTGAATGCTTCACATGCTTGTAGTGTAAACCATGCTCACTAGCTTACATTGCACGTGGTTTTGGCCCTAGATTCTAGCACATTTTGGCCTTGCTCTAAACTAATTTTGTTCATATTTTGGGCTGCCTTAGCTCTGATTTTAGGCCTCTTGGTCGAATGATGCTTGCCATGCATGCTTGTAGGGTAATATCCTTGCCTAGCCTTGAGTTTTGGAGCCCCTTACATGCTTAACTTGAGGTGTTTTCATGTTTTGACATCATTGAGCATGTTATTTCAGAGCTTATACTTGTGCCATGTTCCCATGTTTTCCACTCTTTAAATGTGTTTGAGAGTTGTGCTTGTATACCTCATTTACGGGCCATTGCATGAGCTTCATTTTTGTGCCTTTCAAGCCATCATTTTAGTCCATTTTGCTACTGTTTTGGGCCTGCATAGGGACTATTTGGGGTTGGTTTGGTCATTTGAGCATCATTTTGCATACCTCTAGTGTAATGCACTTCACTATTTTCGGTG
The DNA here is from genome assembly GCA_036172215.1 of Camellia granthamiana. Taxonomy (NCBI): domain Eukaryota; kingdom Viridiplantae; phylum Streptophyta; class Magnoliopsida; order Ericales; family Theaceae; genus Camellia; species Camellia granthamiana. Next base: position 40,643,509 of record CM069908.1, on the reverse strand, counting down.
CTTAAGTCTTTCAAAATGCATTGCATGAGTTGTTTGCGTGATTCGGGACCATGTTGTATGTCATTTCAGAGCTGGAACTTGTGCCATTGTATGCCATATTTCATCCTTCCAATGCTTTCATGGAGTTGTATCTTGTACCTTCGGCTTTGATCCCTTGCATTGTGCATGCTTGTGTGTGTGTCATTGCCTTGATTTCATCATGTTTGGCCACTGATTTGGATGTGGCTGAGGTCCATCCATCTTGGTTTAAGTCCATCTTGCATTGTGTATGCCATATAGTCCATGTTATTGCATGTTCGATCATTGCATTGCGTATGCCTCGTTCATAACATTGCGTATGTTAGTGCATTGTGTATGCATGCCATATAATCCACGTGCATTGAGTATGCCCTTGATTAGTTCATAGCATTGTGTATGCTAGTTGCATGTTTGCATGTCATCCTTTGCATGTTTGTATCACTTAGTCGCATTACATTTAGGATTGCATACTAGAGTTGCATTTGTACATGCCATGCCATTCTACTTGTTGCATTATGTTCGGAATAGGAGTTAGTCCAAACACGGGAAACGAGAAACCTTTCATACTCCAAGTGATGAAACGTGCCTCGATTCCCGGTCGCTGACACTCTTGACCATCCATGATGGAGTTGTTGGTTTTAGTTGCTTATAGGTGCATTCATGTCCCATTGAGTCGTGCAATTCGACTCCTCGGCCATCATGCATCGGGATGCATGATTGGTGGCCCGAGGATCGAGAACTACACTCTCTAGAGCTTATGCAATGATGGGGAGAATGGTCGGGCACACATATGTTGAAAATACCTTGCCTCCTCTCTCTCTTGCCTTTGTTGTAGAAAAAGCAGAAACCAGGAGAATGAACTGGTCGGCCGACTAGGTTTTCTGGCAGGCCAACCACCTTTTCTGGTCTTCACCACCAAGGGTGGTCGGTAGGTGGTCTCCCTTGCCTATAGCTGGTCGGCAGCCTTCCCACAGCTTCCCTGGGTGGAGTTTCATCTCTCTGGAGCCTAGTGCAACTTTCTGAAATCAATTGCAAACAAAGGCGAGTCAAGGCATCGCGATGGATTTCCCGACAAGGTGACTCGGGCATGCATGCATCTTTTATCATTCAAGGCAGAGCTGAGGCAATCCATTCCATGCAGCTTACATGCTAGTTTATTTGCTTCCTTAGTTAATTTGTTAATTAGTTAGTGTTGTGTAATAATTAGCTGTAATTCGTTATTCATTTGGGTTGTGTATTATTCATTCAGACCCTCCGTCGAGAGGGCGAATTTTGTAATAAGTGTGCGTGTGTGTGATGCATGTCTTCCAACCCCCATTTCTTTCTCCTTTTTATTTACCAGCTTACGATGCTTAGTTTTAGGGCATGTTTCAATTAGCATCCTTATGCTCGTATGTTTGCATTCATTCATCTGTCTTGCATGTACCGGGCTCGGCGCATCATGCTAATTGCATTATATTTCAATTCCTGTTTGAATACATGTATCAAACTGCATTTCACATGACATTTTAGAATAGCCGAGCCTATTTTAGTTGCATTGTGTATGTGTTGCATTAGCCATCTTAACATGAACTAGGATCATACATTGATTACTAACTAGTTTTTGTTTTGGCTCGGAGTACTTGGTGAGTGTTTACGCTTTAGCATACTGCATGTGTGTTATTGCTGCCATGTTAGCATGCTTGCCATGAGGCTAACTGCTTCTGTGATATAACTACCTAAATGCTTGTGGGTGAAGGTTGGATTACTTGAATTGAGACAATTCATTGATTGCGAGTTTTAAGCCCACTTGAGAGTGGCAAATCACCATGTTTTCTAAGCCCACTTGAGGGTGGCCAAATCCGCATTTTAGTCTACTTGCGAGTAGCAAACCACTTTCAAAAACAAACATGAGATGATTTGTTCCAACTTAGGCGATCCAGTCTATACTTGTATGCTGTGTGCATCACATAGTAATTCTAGGTTAATACACCGGAATAAGAACACATGTGTTTTCAAAAACAAGATATCATGTTAGTAAAGGCCGATCTTTGATCGGGTGAGCGGGGGTGCTCATTGCATGACCTTCCCCTTTTGTACCCAAGTTCCCGAGCCGAGGCAACTTTGGTGATGACGGATACGTGGCCTTAGGCACGAGTCAAGGTTTCCTAAATTCCCCCTCAAAATAAAATATTTAGGTGGCGACTCTGTATCTGGCAAAGCAGTCCATGTTTGGCACTTCTTTTAAAAAAATCAGTTTTCCAAAACGATTTGCCGGATTTGGACTTTTTGGTGATTTATCAATCTCACATCGCACATCTTGAGATCAGATTAAGAACCGTGACATTTGAGTCCGAACTGTAGTGAGCCTAATGAACAAAACGGGATTGTCCCGGGACATTCGAGCGCGTCTACAGTATCTCGGATATGTGTTAGTGCCTCCGCTTCTACCCATTTCGTGAAATAATCTGTTGCGACAATCAAAAATCGATTGCTACCTGGGGCACGAGGCAATGGTCCGACGATGTCAAGTCCCCATTGGGCGAACGACCAAGGACTGGTTATAAAGCTTAACTCTTCAGCAGACGAATGGGTTAAAGGAGAGAACTTCTGGCACTACTCACATTTTCTCACGTAACATTTGGCATCGGCTCTCATTGTCGGCCAATAATACCCTTGCGTTACAGCTCGATGAGCCAAGGAACGCCCGCCAGAATGGACACCACAGCTACCTTAATGTGTTTTAGTCAGGAGTTCCTCGACTTTATCCGGATGAACGCATTCTAAGTATGGACCAAAAAGGGATTTTTTGTAAAGCTTCCCTTGTGGATCCAAGTAGTATCGTAGGGCTTTGTTTCGCAACTTGTGCGCTTCTTTTTTGTCTGATGGGAGCTGTTCAGAAGACAGGAATGCAGCAATGGAGTCCATCCAACTCGGTCCTGGCTCTATGACAATGACTAGGATTTCCTCCAAAGAGCTAACGCTCGGCTCTGGGATGAAACCTACTTCAATTGTCCGTTTAATCTCTGAGTTAATGGCAGAAGCTAGGCAAGCCAGGGCATCTGCATGTGTGCTCTGGTCACGGGTTATTTGGTTCAGTTCATGGTGGTCAAATTTTGCCAGCAAGACATTTGCCATTTTCATGTAAGGTGCCATACGGTCGTTTTTGGCTGCATACTCCTCCTTTAGCTGATTGATCACCAGTTTCGAATCGCAAAATACAAGCAAACGCCGAGCACCCAAAAGATGTGCATTCCTCAAGCTGGTTGGAAGGGCTTCGTATTCGGCCTCATTGTTCGATGCTTCGAAGCCGAGTTTGATGGCGTGCTCAATTATTGCTCCGTCGGGAGACATGATCACTACCCTGGCTCCACTGCCCTGTTGGTTGGATGACCCGTCACAATACAACTGCCAGATGTCCCCAACATAAATTCTCCAGTTCGGCTTGGGTTGAATCTGGTCAGACTTGAAGTCGGCAAGACCCCCCGTGAATTCGGCCACAAAGTCAGCAAGCACTTGCCCCTTAATTGAGGTTCTAGGTAGAAACCGAATATCATATTGGCCGAGTTCGAGAGCCCACTTTGAAATGCGCCCTGATGCTTCTGCACTGCGGAGTACTGACCGGAGGGGGTAATCTGTTAGTACCCCGATGGTGTGCCCTTGGAAGTAATGCATCAGTTTTTTTGCTGCCATGACGAGGGCTAGGATGAGTTTTTCCAATGGAAGGTAACGGGTTTCGGCGTCGACCATTGCCTTGCTCACATAATACACTGGTTGTTGCTCCCCAAGCACTTCCTTTAATAGTACGGCGCTGACGGCCCGGTCAGAAACGACCAAATATAAAATGAGTGGGTCACCTGCTGATGGTGACGTCAACAATGGAACTGATCAGAGATAAGTCTTGAGGCCATTGAAAGCGGCTTCGCACTCAGAGGTCCATTCAAAAGCTTTACCCTACCGTAGGGTATGAAAGAATTGTCGGCAGCGGTCTGTGGAACGACTGATGAACCTGTTGAGTGCGACGGCCATCCCCATCAACTTCTGAACTTCCTTGACCGATCGAGGGGAGCCGAGTTCCAGGATTGCTGTGATTTGCCTCGGGTTGGCTTTGATTTCTCAATGGTTGACAATGTAACCCAAGAATTTGCCAGAGCCAATCCCAAACGCACATTTGGAAGCGTTCAGCTTCATTCTGTACTTGCGTAGAATGCCGAATGTCTCTTCTAGATCGGCTAGATGAGTTTGCTTTTCCTTGGACTTGACCATCATATCATCAATGTACACTTCCATAGTATAGCCGAGTTGTACCTTAAACATGGCAGTGACTAGCTTTTGGTAAGTTGCCCCTGCATTCTTCAGCCCAAAAGGCATGACCTTATAGCAATAGGTTCCTCTTGGGGTGAGGAATGCAGTTTTTTCCTGGTCCTCCGGATGCATGGAAATTTGATGTTAGTCTCTGTAGGCATCGAGGAAGCTCATACGCAGATGACGTGTCGTTGCATCCACAAGTTGATCTATTCTGGGGAGGGGAAAACAATCCTTGGGGCAGGCTTTGTTTAAGTCGGTGAAATCCACGCAGACTCGCCAAGTCTCATTTTTCTTCTTCAGAACCACAATATTTGAGAGCCATGCAGGATAGGTCACTTCCCTGATCGCTCCGGCATCAAGCAACCGGTCAACCTCTTTAACAACAGCGGCAGTGTGTTCTGTGGTTGACCGCCGGCTTTTCTGTATAATCGGCTTACATTTGGGGTCAACGTTTAAACGGTGTTGAGAGACAGATGGATCTGCCCCCCAGCATCTCATACGGCGACCATGCAAATACATCCAGGTTGCCGATTAAGAAGGTAATTAGTTGTTGTCTGTCTTCTTTACTCAAGGAGGCACCGACCATGAAGAACCTGTCAGGATCCCTAGCAATTTCAACTTGATCCAGCGCTTCCGTGGCCTTTTCACTTGGCAGCCGTCCAACATCGTCGAGGCTCTCTCAATCTGGTGTCTCAATAGAATTCACTTCCAGCTCTCTTGGTGTCTTCACAGCCAGGAGATAACATGCTTGTGCCGATTTCTGGGAACCTCGGATTTGTTCGATGCCACGTTCAGTCGGGAAGTGGAGCAATTGATGATAGGTACTTGGGATAGCCTGCATGGTGTGCAGCCAAGTTCGTCCCATGATGAGATTGTACAGCAATGGCAGCTTGACAACTAAGAATTCCACATCCACTATTCAGGAGCCAGCTCGAACTGGTACTGTGATTTTGCCCAACGGGTATTCGGGGTTGGCGTTGAAGCCGAATAACGGGTAAGGAGCCGGTGACAGGTTTGACTCGGTGAACTCGAGTTTTGTGAAGGTCTTGTAATACATAATTTCCAAAGTACTCCCCTGATCGATGAGAACGCATTCAACAGCAAATCGGTTTACACGTAATTCAATGACCAATGGATCAATGTGGGGCAGGGTTACTCCGATCAAGTCAGAATCGTCGAAGGTAATACTCGGAGCTTCATGGGGCCGTTTTGCTGGTGTGACCTGCTTGGGGTCAGGATGCGACTGAATTGTATGTACTGCAGCTGACGTCGGCAGGCTATATATCATATGGATTACACCGAGTGGAGGTGAATCCGGCCGCAGTGCTACCGCTTTTGTCGAGTTATCTCTCCGGACGTACTACTTAAGCCGTCCCATCCTGCGCCAGTTCCTCAAGGTGATCCTTTAATGCATAACAACTATCTGTATCATGGCCATGGTCTTTATGATACTCGCACCGCCTATCTCGTTTCCTTGTGTCAGGAGGTCCCACCATTTTTTATGGCCATTTGAAAAGTGGTAGGTGTTGGACTTTAGACATAACCGTGCTGATCGATTTTGACAACTCCGTATATTTCTTATCCGCGCGCCTTGTGCGCCTGTTATCTACTTGAAGTTGCTTATTAGCTCGGTGGGAACATTGGTCATTTGTTTGGCGCGAATCCCATTTCCTATCTCGTTTAGCCTAACTCCGTGGCTCAAGGCTCCGTGATGGTACAGAGTTTATCGGCTGAACAAGCTCAGTAGGGGCCATTTTGTTGGCTTTGTTCCTAGCTTTAACCCGTAGAGCGTCATCTTCCACTTTGCAGTATTCATCGACTTTCTTCATCAGCGACCAGACTATTTTAGGGGGCCTTCTAGTCAAGGAACTGCGGAGGGCACTATTAGGATGCAACCTCATTTTAAAGGCGGTGATGGCCATGGAGTCGTTGCAGGCGTCATCTACAAGATTAAAGCATTCCCAATAGCGCGCCAAATATGCTCGTAAGGTTTCCCCTAGCTGAATTTGCATTGCCCAGAGAGAGTCGGCTTGCTTCAGCTGGACCTCATTGGTGATGAATCTTTTCCTGAAGGATTTCTGTAACTGATAGAAGCTCTTTATTGATGCTGGTTCCAACTTATAATACCATCTGACGGCCAATGGTCCTAGGCTACTCGAAAATATTCGGCACATAAGAGCCTCGTCATCTGCATGCAGTGTCATGGCTTGCTTGTAATGACGGATATGGTTGGTAGGATCCGATTTACCGTCGTAAAGGGTGAACGATGGAGCTTTGAACTTTTTGGGCAGTATTGGCTTTGCAATCCGCTGCACAAAGGGGTCATGTCGATCTTCTTCATTTTGAACCATTTCTTCTTCGCATATGGCGCGTACGTGGACTCTTTTCAAAGGAACTGGTAGTCTCGACTCGTCCATTCTTTCTGGGTTCTGGGGATAGGGAGTCAGAGTCACTATCACTGTCTTGTTGTCGGGCTCGAGGTCGTCGACCACTTGCCCTCAAAGGTCATCTCGGATCTTGGTGTACAGCTTGTTTGGACTTCGCCACTTCCAAGGCCAAATCCTGACGGAGACATTCGTTCTCAGCGATCATGTTTTCTAACCTCTATTCGTTTTGCTTTGCTTGTTCCATGATCACTTGCATTGTCTCATGTGTTGAAGTTGAGGGTGAGTCGAAGTTCAAGGCGCGTCTTGCAGTGATAGTCTCCGGTCCCAGCATGTTTGTTAGAGTGGGATCATCTCTCAGTGTGGTTTCGTCAGCGATTATCAGAGGATCTTCCGTTACGCCCTCTATGGATGTAGTTGAGTATTCCCACAGACGGCGCCAATTGTGGGGAAGTGGTTTTGGAAATACTCTTCTGATCTAATGAGACGCTCGAGATCCTCAGCAAGTAACCTGAAAAAGAATGAATACTCCGGTCGGGGTGCCGGAATTAGCACTCCGACGGACAAGTCAGTGTATGCTCTCATGATAGCTTGTGTTTTAAGTTAAAGTATTAGTTCTCACACACCTCTCTCTGGACGATGTTCTTCTATTTATATCTTTTTCTTTCTTGGGCTTCGGGACTGGGCTCACCTTCAATTCGTCGTATAACTATTTACTTGGCTCCTTTTGCTACGCGCCGCTCTTCATTCGGCCCTTTACACAACTGGTTATTTGGCTGAATAGGATACTTCTGGATTTACATGTATAAGACGGGGCCGAATGCGATATATGAATTTTGACTCTCCTGGTCCGACTATTCGGCTTCTTTACGTGTCCCAATATTCGGCCCCCACAGTAGGCAACTTCATCCTGAAGTTCGGCCCCAATCATTTTCAGCCTGCTTGGCTTATCCATGTAGATTAGCTTATCCTTGTTCAACTCGGCTATCTTGTCCATGTGAAGGGGCCCATCTTCATGATCGTCTTCATGATCATCTTCATTCAAAATTGGACTGTCCTATTTCATTAGGAAGATTCAGCTGCAAGGCAAATCAAGTTCAGATCTGAGGTTGTGCATCTCAAGAGTAGATTTTGTGGTGGTCAAGCAGTGGCCATTTGCAAAAATAGTTTTTGAGGATTTTTAATGAAATAGACTAATTCTCTAAAAAATTATTCTGTTTTTCCAAAACTGGATCATTTCTTGGACCTAAAAAAGGAAAATTTTCGGTGCTCACAACCTGACTTGCAAGATTTTAAATCAGAAAATCGAACAAGCATGTTAATGTAACTCTCATATTGATCAGAATTGTTTTAGTAGAAAGCCAATAACAAAAAATGGTCAAAATGATGAACTACAGGCACAATTGAGTCAAGTTTTCTGACTTTTCCCTATTATAAACATACTTGCTAGAGAAGGCACCATTATTTGCCGGAAAGGGCACCATATTTTCCAGAAAGGGCACAACTGAAACTAATAGCAAAGGGCTGAAAGCTCTCACATCCTCCAAGTAGCAAGGTATCAAGCTAAGTATGAAGCACGAACTGGAAATGGAGCTGCTTATCCGGTTCCCTCATCTGGATGATCACATCCAAATTGGCATCTGACCCAGAATGGGGATGTAGAAAAAGCAATGTGTCAGGCCAATTAGTCGTATACCCGGCCGGTGGGGCGATCAAGCTAAGTCAAGGGCACCGTCAACCGATGCAGGTTGCAGATTTACTGCGCATCTGGTCGCACCGCAACCCCTCTGTGGGAGAAGCTCACTATTGCGAGCAGAAGAAGGAGAATCTAGTTGAATACTAGGGGCAAGAGCCCACAACTACCTGTTTATCCATCACCCATCCAGGGGAGGGATAAAAAATCAGAGAGATTGAAGAATAGAGAGATGTGCACTGAGAGAAAAAGTGAGAAAAAGGCTTTTCAGAGAAAAAAAGATTGAGTGCCAGAGTGATGTGAGAATCACAAATAAGAAAGGGTGGGAAACAATACCTGGAGAAGCTGTGGGCTCCCCGTGAACCGAGAGGTCTCTCGCCACAGGAACACATCTGAGTGTTGTGTTTGTTGTTTTTGTTTGTCTCGATTCTTGTTTTGAGTCGTTTCGAGTGTCAATAGTTGTGTTTAGGTTGTTTTATCTTCGTTTTCCTTTGTTAAGTCGTTTTGACTTTCCTTTGTTAAGTCGTTTTGACTATGGTCAATCATAGGCTCAATACCCGGTCGAGAACTCATTTCTCAATTTCAATTTTAAATCGTTTTGTGCTCAAAGTGCTATGCTGTTCTCCACATATGTGCAAAACAGGATCCTTTTTTTCATGAACTGCAGGGTTCAACCCAGGTCATACGAGAACAATAAAACCAGGACCTATTTGAAGCTATATAGGTTCTGGACTGCAAAGCAAAAGAAAAGAGGGAAATTTGGAGCATCTTAGTGTGTTTCAACTCCAGCAAATTCCGAGATTGCATTCCAGGTGCACTTTCTCAAGCATCGCCTTTCTCTGGAGTATGAGTGTATCTCGACCCCAAGTGTAAGCCTACTTCAAGTCAAAATGGCAGTCCAAGCAGCACCTGTGGTTTTCACATGCAGATGTTATCTCTCGCCAATATGAACAGGGTGTGTCCTTTTTGAGTTGAGCATGTTGCAAAGTCCTCTGAGAGGTAAATTGGAGGCACCAAAGTACATATTTGATGCCCATCTATTGCATAGAGTAGGCACTTTCAGAGACATTTCTATTGCATGCGTGCCACGCATCGTTTATGAATCATGCACAGAATATGCTTTCAAGTTTGCATAGAATATGCCTGTCTCTTGCATAGAATATGCCTGTTTCATGCATAGAGTATGCTTTTATTTTGACATAGAAAATGCTCTTGTAATTTTGCACGTTTGTTAAGTGTCTTTCTTTACATACACGATATTGTATGTACGGTTCATTCAGAGGAATCCTGGGTAAAACTATTCCTCTCCCTCATTCCGTTGGTTGGAGACATTCGGGTATGCCCGATGTCTACACTGACATCTCGTTGGTTAGAGACATTCAGGTACGCCCGATGTCTACATTGACATTCCGTTGGTTAGAAACACCCTGGTACGCCTGGTGTTTACACTAACACCTTGTTGAAAGCGTTTGGGTCGTGTGCCCGATGCTTGTACCTTCCCCTTTGGTAGGAAGTGTTTGGGACGTGTGTCTGACGCTTATGCCACTTTGCTTTGGTTAGTAGTATTGGGACGTGCTCCGATGTTTATACCACCCTTCGGTGTTTGCACCACTTCCTTTTTCCTTTCGCATGTGATACGCTAAGAGGTGCTTCCCTTTCCCCTCTCGTGTGTGATACGCGAAGAGGTGCTTCCTTTTCCCCTCTCACATGTGATATGATAAGAGGTGCTTCCTTTTCCCCTCTCGCGTGTGATACGCTAAGAAGTGCTTCCTTTTCCCCTCTCGCGTGTGATACGCTAAGAAGTGCTTCCTTTTCCCCTCTTGCGTGTGATATACTAAGAGGTGCTTCATTTTCCCCTCTCGCTTGTGACACGCTAAGAGGTGTTTCGTTTTAGACTTCGGGTATTCCCGATGGTCGCTCTTAGCCTTCCCTGTGTGAGGCGCAGTGAAGATTGCGTAATTTTCTTACATCCTTTCTGTGTGAAATGTAGTTTGACTTGTGAGTCTCACGCGTGGCGTGTTTGCTCGCTTACTTTTTCTCATATGTGAGACTGCTGTACCTTGTTGGTTTGCTTAAAATGTCGCATTTTCTTTGCATAACACTTGCTTTTAAATGATTTATTGCAGTCTCAGTACATGATCATGAGTTATGTTCTTGCACTGTGCATATCATTTGCATTTTGCCCCAGCCTGCGGGCACAACTATGTATTGTTATCTTCATTGTTTGTCTAAACCTTGTGGTTGTGTGCCACTCGCACTGTCTTGTGCACTGTGGTTGTGTGCCACACATACTATCTTGTGCATTTGCATGGCACTGTTTTGTGCATTCATTCTGCACCGCACTATCATGTGCATTTGTTTGGTCTAGGAGACCTTAAATCCTCTGAGGGTGCAATTCCTTTGGTGTTTGTCGTGCCCGAACGACTTCTAGTGGTCTAGTATAGCCACCTATTTGTGTTTGTAGTGAGTTCCTAAGAGATCAACTGAGACGGTGGAAACTAGAGTTCGAATGGCCGATGCCTAGAATGCAAAGGTTTGGGATTTTCGAGACTAAAGTCTGGTTTAAATACCCAAGGGTGTATCCTTAGCTTGAAATCTATATGGTAGCCCCATAGGTCGAGGTAGTGGGTATACGCCTCGATTCTAGATACTGAACCAACCTAGTCTGTCACCCTGTTGAAGAATAGGGAAAGCTGCGACCATAGCCAGGGAGAAAAGTAGTACCTATGGTTTCTGAAGCGCAAGATGTAGAAGAGGAAGATCTCCAGCAGCATGAGGTGAGTCATTGCCAATTGCCCCTGTAAGGTACCTTCACTTCCTAGGTACCACATCATCTGTTATGTCTATTGCATTGCATATAGCATTTATCGCATGCATCTATAGCATCATATCTATTTTATCACCTACATCCTTTTCATGTTAAGCTTAGTCTGGCATGTGCTCATACATTTCCTTCGTTGAAGCATGGTTCTGTGTTAATGTATATGCGCCTATTCCACTACGAGAATTGTGGTCTGAGGGTGTCGGCACTTTTTCTGTGTTAGACGTGGTCTATTTTATGTCCATGCCTTTTCTAGGCAAAATGTGGTTCAGCCGTACGCCTTATTCACTTCATCCATTGCATCGTATTTTGTTTTGTTGCATTCAGCATGTAGGATCATTATCTTTCCTTAGTAGATCATTCCTTACTCATATCATCCCACCCAATTACTTGTATCTTGTATTCTTTCTGCAAAACACATAGTTTTGCATGTGCTGACACCCCTTTTGCGTTGAAACATGGTTATGTTATGTGTAAGCATCCATGCTGGGTTGAGGTCAGTACTGAGGATGTAGGCACTTAGCCTGTGTTAGGCGTCATTCAGCTCGTGCCCACTCATTTTCTATGTTAAACGTAGTTTGATGTTGCATCTCCATCCCTTTATGATATTTGTGTGGTTTTGCACTGCTTGTGGTTTGATAATTCAAATACAACTGTATATCATGTGCATTGTTTCGTTGCATTGCATATCATCTGTATTGTTTTGTTGGATTGTGTATCATTCGCATTCTGCCCCTGAACTACGCTGGTTTGATTCCTTACAAATGGATACGTAGGCAGCCTACGGGTGCAACCATTTGTTTCTGCATTTTCATTTTGTTTGTTTGTCCAAGTCTTCGGCCTTGTCAGAAATGGGTCGTCTCTGGGCTTTGACATTCACTCACATCATTTCAAGAGTCTGAGCTCTGTCAAAGAGGGGCAACTGTAGACACCCCATTTTTGACCGCCCTTAAGACTTGGGCACTACTGATTGTTTATTTGGTGATGAAAGTTGTGCAGTGCAAAGGATTGATTTCTTCGGTAAGGAGAGAGTCAAATCCCAACCTTACACCCCAGTTGTGGACCACAACTATTTTGACCAAAGATTTTAGACCTTAAAACCCTCTCTTTCAAAACATTTTTGAAAGAAGTTTCTACGATGTTCTGACACTCGCATTTTGTTAAGTGTTGCGCTTTTCGGTAAACCGAGCAAGGACAAAGTGGAAATGAATGAGAGAGGTGAAATCTTTGAAAAATCTTTCAAAACACCTTATTTAGGGGTTTGGGGTTGAAGAAAATGGGAGAAGAGAGAAGACAGCTAGTTGGAGAAAAAATTCGGCATGAATCCGGGTAGGATTGAAACCGAGCAGTCTTCACTCAAATAGGCATAACTTTTTTCACACTTGGAAATTTGAAGTGAGGCTACCACCATTGGAAAGAAGACTTCGAGGGATTCAATTTAGACTCAAGAATGACCTACCAAGGAGTCCATATGAAGGAGTTATGTTCGGTTGAAGTTAGGCCCAAACAACAGATTTTTCTAGCCAACCAAAGGTGGAGGTTGTTGACCATGAATGGGATTTTCTGGCCATGTGCCAGCCATGAATGGCCAATGCCGGCCCCGTGCTGTCCAACGATGACTCATGTCGGCCAACAATGATGAAGTGCCGGCCATCAATGAAGCAGTGCTGGCCATTGATTTAAAAAGACAGTTTTTGGTAGATATTTGTTGTCTTGCTGTTACAGCTGTCCCTCTTGTGATATTTTCGACCAAGGCTTGTATTTTTCTATATATAGAGAGCCTTCTCTATGGTTTTAGAGGTTAGAAACATTTCAGGAAGAGTTTTGGGAGCCTCTCTCTCTACAATTCTCTCTCTATATTTCTCTCTCTCAAGAATCTTTGTGCATAAGTGCATACAAATGTAGATGCACTTCTTCTTTGCCTATCAACCCTTAACAAGAGTTGTTGATCTTTGGGCTGAGGTTGCTAGAAGGCCTTCTTGGAGCTCCTTAAGGTGATTTTGCTTGGTTTTGTTGCCTAAAAGTGTGCTTGGCTTCAAGAGGTATAACTCTCTCCCTTTAAGCTTGTTTTAAACACTTGATTTGCCATCTTTTTCCACCATTTCAAGGCTGGTTTTTGGCATGTAAATGTTTCTGGTTTTCAATCCTAAAAGTGGTGGTTTGAGCCTTTGTGAGTTAGGGGGTTGTCCCTCCTTTTGGCTCTTTGGCTTGTGAAGCTTTTTGTGCCATCTTTCATCACCTTTCAAACCAACTCTTTTGGCCTTTTAACCACTGAATCTCAGAGGTTTTTTAGTAGTAAAAACTTTGTTTTGAGGTCCAAAATAGGAGGGGGTGGCATCCCCTCCTTGTATCTTGTTTGCATGTATAGATGGCCTAACATGTGAGCATGTATTTCTACCCTTTTATAGCTTATTTCAAGTATGTTTTAGGCTCTATTTTGACCATCTTCGACACTGTTTTTGGCTGGTTGGGTCACTCGTTGCTTGCTTCTTGCACTTGTAGTGTAATTGTGCTTACTAGCCTAACATGCCTAATGAGTTAGCCTATTGTTCTAGCTTGTGTTGGCTTGACGCTAGCACATTTTTGCTAATGTTTTGACATGCTTTAACTCTGTGTTGAGTGGTCTTGGTCATATGACTCATGTTTTGTATGGTTGTAGTGTAAAGGCCCTTACTAGCTTTGAGTCTTAAGGCCTCTAACATGCTTTATTTGAGATGCTTGCATGCCATGACATCATTTAGCATGAGATTTCAGTGCATATACCCCTGTCACACTCTCACTTATTTCACTCTTTCATTGCTTTTGAGAGTTGTGCCTTATGCCTTGCTTGCGAACCAACATGTGCGCATGATTTTCTTGTCATTTGTGCTTCAATTCCAGCATGTTTAGGTCACTGTTTTGGCACGTCTTAGCTCTGTCCAGAGCTGGTTTAGTTATTTAAGCTTGGTATTGCATGCCTCTAGTGTAGTGCTTTCACTAGTTTAGTACTTATGGCCATTGAATATGTCTTGCATGCATTGGTTGCATGATTTAGTGTCTTTTGCATGCCATATTAGCACTGAAAAGTCTGGAACCTCCCTCTATTCTTCATTTTTGATTTGCTTTGAAAGTGGTCTTGAGCCCCTTGTTGGTTTGAGCATGAAATTGAGGCCCTCACGTGAAATTGAGGCCCTCATGCCTAATGGTTTTAACCCTCTCTGGAGAGTTCCTCCTAACCAACAACATGAGATCTCTTTCATGCTCAAGGTACTTGTGGCTTAGGCCATCTTTCCAATTAGAGGACTTTCACATGGGACTTAACCAACTAAAGAATGGTTTGGTAATGCTAAAATGTGTAAACAAAATTGAATCAAGTAAAACATGACCAAGATAAGCATGTTGTGCTTGCATTGCATTGTGTTCAATCGGATATTATATTGAACAAAAGGAAGATTGGTCCATTTTATACTCAAAGTGATGAAATGAGCCAATCTCCTTAGTCTCCATTGCCTTTGATCATTCATGAGAAGGTAATGGTCTTGAGTCATATTTGTGCATTTATTGAAAGTGTACAACTTGGATCCTTGGCCATCATGCATTTAAAATGCTTGATTTGTGGTTTTGGATCCAAGAGCACCACTCCTTTGATGTTTTTAGATGATAAAGAGAGGGTGCAGTACAAACATGTTCTTGGAAAACCCTTATTTTTCCTTTGCTTGTGCTCTGTTGCAGTTTGGTGATCCAGCACACCAGTGGCCGACACTGTTTCATCATTGGCTGATAGTTCTTCATTGTTGGCCGGCAAAGCCTACTTTTGGCCGGTAGTTGGCTGGCAGTAACCAATCATGGCCGGCAGGCCACTGGTGTATTCCTTAGTAGTGAGTTGGTAAGGTTCAGCAGAAAGTTCTTGGAAGACACCCTGCAAACAGAGCCTCTTAAGAGCAAACCAGAGAGCTTTCCGGGACGGAAGCCGAGGCATGCATCTTCTAATTTCCAAACAGAGCTGAGGCAGTGTGGTTTAAAGCTTTTCTTGTTAGATAGCATGAATTTGTAATTTAATTAATTAGTGTGCTAATTATTTAAGTGTTGTAATAATTAGTAAGTAGTTTACTGGTTATGCGTTTGGTTTTGTAATAATTAGTCTAATTAGTTTAATTAGATTAGTTAGCTTAGCTTATTCATTCGGACCCTCCTTCGCGAGGGCACAATGTTGTAATAAGTGTGTGTGTGTGTGTGTGTGCATGTTTTCCAACCCTGCGTGTTTCTCCCTTTTATTTAACCGCTTACGATGGTTAGTTTCGGGGCATATTTTGATTAGCATACCTCATGCATGCATGTTTGCATCATTCATTTGTCTTGCATGCACCGGGCTCTACGCATAATTTAAACTGCATTGTTAATTTAAATGCACTTCTTCGAATACGTGTTTCAAAGCATGTTATCAGAGTGTTGTAATCAAAGGCCATATTAGTAGCTGAGCCTATTAATAGCATTATTGCATGTGTTGCATTAGGCATTCTTACATAGTTAGGATCATACATATTTCTAACTATCTTCTGTTTTGGCTTGGAGTACACTGTAAGTTTTACGCTTTAGCATACTTGCATGAGTGTGAGTACTGCCATGATAGCATGCTTGCCATAAGGCTATGTGCTTACTTGATTAACTGCATGAGTGCCTGTGGATGAAGTCTTCGTCGCCTGAATTGGGATAATTCAATGAATGTGAGTTTTAAGCCCACTTTGCGAAGTGGCAAAATCATGTTTTAAGCCCATCTTGCGAGATGGCAAATCCGCGCTTTAGCCCACTTGAGGGTGGCACTTTCAAACCATTTTCAAAAACAAACATGAATTGTTTTGTTCCAATTCTTGTGATTTAGTCTATACTCATCACATAGTAAAGTTAGCTAATAATCAGAATAAGAACACACGTGTTTATAAAAACAACATATCATGTTTAGTAGAGGCCGATCTTTGATCGAGCGAGCAGGGGTGCTCATTTCAAGACCTTCCCCTCTCGTACGCAAGTTCCCGAGCTGAGGCAACTTTGGTGATGACGGACACGTGGCCTTTGGCACAAGTCAGGGTTTCCTAAATTTCCCAAAACAAAATATTTAGGTGGCGACTCTGTAATCTGGCAAAGCAGTCTATATTTGACGCTTTTTGATTCAAAATAGATTTTTCAAAACCAATTGCTAGATTTGGACTCGTTGGTGTTTATCAGTCTCACATTGCACTTTGTGAGATTAGATTCAGAACCGTGACAGGAGTCCAAACTGTGCGACCAATTCGATGCTCTCCGAAAGGTGGCGCGAAGAAAGTTGAGTCCATAATCACATACGAGAGGAGGAATGATGGTGTGAACAACGGGACATGCCCAGTGTTTTTAACTGAGGGTATAATCCTAACGTGTCACACGCTAGAGGAGAAAAGATGGTGTGAACGCATAGGCGCACCTGCCGCTTTTAACCGAAGGTACAATCCAAACTTGTCACACGCGAGAGGAGGAAATGTTGGTATGAACACCAGGACACGCCCAATGTTTTTAACCGAGGGTACAATCCTAACGCATCACATGCGAGAAGAGGAAAGGTTGGTGTGAACACCGGGACACGCCCAATGTTTTTAACCGAGGGTACAATCCTAATGCGTCACACGCGAGAGGAGGAAGGTTGGTGTGAACACTGGGACATGCCCAATGTTTTTAACCGATGGTACAATCCTAACACGTCACATGCGAGAGAATGAACGGTTGGTGTGAACATTGGGACACGCCCAATGTTTTTAACCAGAGGGTATAATCCTAAGATGTCACACAGGATAGGAGGAAGGGTTGAATTGATAAAAGAACAAACAAATCTCATAAATAGGAATTAGAAACATGGATTCTTCACAAAGATACACAAAATCAAAACAATCAAAAATGATGTAGTAAAGTGAAAGCCAATTTACCCACATATTGAAATAATGAACACAGCGCACCGCGTTCCAATTTGGTTGCAAGTGAATGATGATTTTACTGTGGCACGAATGATTTTATCTGGAACTCCTCTAAATGAACCGTACATACAATATCGTTTGTTTCCAATATAATAGAATAGACAATTCAAGAAAAACAATTTATAAACTAACAGAATAGTTTAAACAAATCAAATTATGATTTAAACTATGAGTTAAACAAATGTGTTTAAACAAATAAATTATGAATCAAGTCATGCATTCATACAACAAATCCAAATGAACGAAAATTCTTTCTTTTCTTTTCTTTTCTACTCTTCTCATATTTTTCTTTTCTTCTTTTTGCTTTGTTTTTTTCTTTTATTTGTCTTTTTGTTTTTTTTCAACTCTCTGTTTTTGGTCTTCTTTTTTTTGTTTTTTTTATTCTCTTTTCTTTTCTTTTTGTTTTTTTCAACTCTCATTTTTTGGTTTTTTTTCCCTTATTATTGACACTCCAAAATACAAGAAATAAAGTAAAATAAAAACAACAAAAATTGAACTTGATTTACATTGAGAGCCGGTCGAGCCTTAATGAAGCATGGCCGGGCATTGAGACAGCTGGCCCGGTTTCCATAGCAGCAGGGGCATTTTCGGGCATTCTGTACAATTTGTTTGTTTAAAACAAACTAACTATTTCCTCACACCCCCTCATCTGAAATTCCCTCTCCTCTCTCTAGATTTCCTCTTTTCCTTGCAATACCTAACAACCCTTGCCATTTTTTTCACGAAACTCTTCCCCTCCTCTATATTTTGAACCGATTAGATTTTGATTCGGTCAAGTTTTTGGGTTTCTCATTGTTTTTGACTTGTTTCTTTTTCTTGGTTTTTTGTGTACTCACTCTCGTGTTTTCA
Organism: Camellia granthamiana; assembly: GCA_036172215.1. Taxonomy (NCBI): domain Eukaryota; kingdom Viridiplantae; phylum Streptophyta; class Magnoliopsida; order Ericales; family Theaceae; genus Camellia; species Camellia granthamiana. The sequence goes on along the minus strand of CM069908.1, from coordinate 40,625,479 downwards.
CTTTCCCTTATCATTTTCTCTCTTCTAGGGTTTAGCCCCCTACATTTTTCTTGCTTTCTCTTCATTTCCTCTACTTTTCACCATGGCTAGTGACGAAGTTCCCATGCCGGACCCCGCCATTGGTATTGGGGCCACCTTAGGCACAAACATGAAGGTTGAGGACATCCCTGCATTGCTTTCCCTTGGTGACAGACCATTCGATGTGGCCACTTACCAGCCACGTACACATGCTCCACCCCCAGGTGGTATTTTGAGATACGAGGGCCTCATCCTCAGGATAGACGAGGACATCTTGCTGCGAGATCCCATAGAGCACTTATCCGCCGATGCCTCCACAGTAAGCAACTTTCCTTTGTTTGGATGTATTGTTAAATCTCACAAGTAGACCACTAGTTAAATGCCATATATTTCCTATTAGCAGGTGATAGCCAGGAGGATTGGCGAATACGGATCCATATCCGGCCCCCAGCGCTGGTATGAGAGACTGCCTGTGAAGGTTCGCACATTAGTTGATGCAGCTAGCTTTGGGCCCTTCTGCTCAGGACTCATACAGATGAGAGCTGAGTCGTTGCTATACGGGGCCTTAGTCGAGAGATGGTGGGACACCACAGATTCATTCCACTTCTCATCGATTGGGGAGTTGACTCTGACCCTGTATGATTTTTCGATGCTTATCGGCCTGTGAGTTGGAATTAGCAACCCGATCCTATGTGATCCTGACATGACACAGTGGAGAGCCGCACAACGTCAGCTTCTTGGAGTGGTCCCGGACATCACCAGTCACGTGATGGTGAGGTACAACTCATTTTATGATCATTTCTCTAAGTCCCAACCCACTACTACAGGCGAGGTCGCCCAGTACACCGGCGGCTTCCTCATGTATCTCCTCGGTACTACGCTGTTTGCGAATAGGGAAAATATCGTGGGATTATACCTTCTGGGGGCACTGGTGCACCTCCCCCAGGTGACAGAGTATGATTGGGGTGGTGCCGATCTGGCCACCTTATATTGCTACATGAGCTCTATCTCCCGCCGCAAGGCGGATTCACTTGGTGGCTATTGGAGGGTTTGAGAGGTATGCCTCACAGTTATCTTTTTTGTGCATTCTGTTTATTCTGCATTTTTTGCTTATCTTGTTTTGCATTTTCTTTATATTTGCTCATTTGTTTGATCCATCTTTTTCTATTTGCAGCTCTTGGTTTATACCTACTTCACCTCTTTGGCTTTGGTCCTGGTGAGACCGATTGTGTTGTCAGTACGCCATTCCCAGTTCTACAACTCTTGATTTGAGCGCCGCCGTCGTGTAGACCGAGACTTCCCTTACTTCCGCCGCTTCTTTGACACAATCACTACGGATCAGGTAACAAAATATCAACCCTTAACTGTTACATACTGTAAGCAAACTGCACTATTTCCCATACTGCACGGTCATTTTCATATTGTTGCTTCTATACTGCACTATTATTCTCATACTGCACTGATTTCTCACACTGCACTGATTTCTGACATCTGACGTCTGTTTCCAGAGGTTGACTGGCATCCTTGAGAGGGCATTTCCCAGGTGTCGAGGATGACCTATGTCACTGCATGGAATGCCTCCACCATATGGACTCTATTCGAGGGCCCCTTCGGCCGGGCTTACTACCTGGGGGAGAGGTTCATCCGCCAGACGCAGGGTGTCGCTACCCCCAACATTCTACATCCCCCTCCTCCAATCATGAGGGTAGTCAATGAGCTTCAGGACGGTCCTCAAATTGACCTCCTAATGTTGGGCGAGGATGGCGATCGACATCATGAGCCCTACGACTTCACCACCTTTTTACATATTCAGGTGATGACGCCTCTTACCCTGGGCGTGGTTCGTGTTGTTCCGAAGGTTGCTACTGTAGCTGCTACGACTAGCGATCCCCTTGCTGGAGGTGCCCCTGCTAGTGTTTCCATTCCTGGGCTCCCCGTGATTCCCCCTGAGATGATGTACATGTGTTCAGATGGAGTGATCGAGTAGATCTCACTGGACCGCATCGAGGAGAGGGACCACAGGCTAGTGTTTGCTCCCGGGATCGAGCAAGTACACATTTCTTTACGCTTCTACTCACGGCATTTTGTCTTGTTTCATTTTCTACCATTTATGTTCATTGTTCTTTACTACTTCTGTTTACCTTTCTCAAATTCTATTCCTTTTGCAAATACCCCAGGCGTATGTTGATGACCTTCTCCGGACGATCGACCGATTGCTCCTTATGGTACGGAGGAGGCAAACCGCCTTAGTCACTCATGGGATCGAGATACATTCTGTCTGTAGTTCATTGTTGTTGCCATACTATTTATACTCCTGTTAGTCCATACTGATACCTATATTCTTTTCAGCTTGAGCTGGCGCTAGCAGTGCCTACGGGACCTCCTCTAGCCAGTAGATGGAGACGGGCCTAGTGAGAGGCCAAGGGGGAGTCGATTGAGGGACAGGCCGAGTGAAGCAGCACTCACCTTCTGAGGAGTCTTTTGACGGGTCTTTGACCCCTAATGATGAGGGAGAGGAGGTTAACTTGCAATCCTGTAGCCTCTGCGACGACAGTGATGCATCTCCTTTGCAGCCGAGGAAGAAGAGGGCAAGGATGGGTTACTGATGAGGATGATGATTTTGTTTTAGTTTTAGTTTTTATTTTTGCTTTGTAGTTAAAGACTAGCTTCAGATAGACCCTTTTCTTTGGTTTTTGAAGGATTTTCTTTTGTTTTGTTGCCTTGTAAAAACAATGATTGGGGTTGGACCCGCTAGTTATAAAAGACAAGTTTTTTGAACGATCTCCTTTGCATAATGTGATGAATGGCGCAACCTTTGCATGGTAACTTTGCATAAGACTTAAAACAATGAATATCTGCTCTTGCATTCATTCTGATAACAGGAAAACAAAAAAAAAAACAACTCGAAAATACTAAAAAACACTTTGTACAAACAAAACAAGACTTAAAACAAAGCTGTGGTACATTAAGGCAAAGGTTAGCCTTTCCTACGACTATACTGATTTGAAACATCATTTAGACCTGGCCGGGCCTAAATAGGCACGACCGAGCTTCACTGAGGCATGGCTGGGCCTAAGTGTGAGGTCAGTCAGTGCTACCCAGCTGTGATGCACTGCTCCCTCCCATCCTCTATAAATGATGTTCCCATGCTATTTTTTGGTAGAATAACTAGTCTTTGATATTTTGCTCTCAAGATGGAGACATTGTGCAACAATAGGCTCTGAGACTGGATAGCCACTTTAGATGGCTCAAAAAAGGTGAATTTTCACGGTTTTGGCCTAAATGCCCTTTTTCCTATGAGTTGTACTTCTCTTTGTTTTCCATTCCTACATGCTGCTATTCAATGTTGGAACCCGATCACACATGTGTTTCAATTAAGATCCCAAAAGGTGTGTTCGACACTCGAGGAATTTCAAGCTTTAATAGATTCCTGACGCGACGAAGAAATCATACTGCTGCCTCGTTTTGGCCATGCCCAAGCTTTGGGACAGATGTGTGGGTTAACATTACATGAGGCTCGGTCTTTGGCACATGATGGAGAGCTAGACATCCCTGGTTTAGTTCATCGATTTTTCGCCATTGGAGACAAGAGTGACCTTCTTTGGCGAGGCCGTCGGCAACATGCTTTCTGTTTATGCATTGGCCGAAACCTTGATGGGTTTAGATGCTTTTCGTCAAGGAGAGATGTCATGACCTTAATCCGCTCCTACAAGTTAGGACCATAACTGGCCAGTAATCATTAGATTACCTACGACCTCAGACAGAAAACAATTTTCAAATAACCATATGGGGCCAAAAGCGGAAGCAAAAGATAATAATTGTCCAATGAGCTTGTGCATAAATGGAATGAACAAAAACATTTCTTATATTAATAACTCACACCAAACATGCCCACATAAAAGACATTCTATGTCTAGATCCATGTAATACCATATTTATACAAAACCATTGCCTACATACTGATAAGGTCAAACATAACCATCAAAGAAGACAAAAAGGTCAAAATGATGGTTCTGAAACTAAGACCTCGTTCGTGAGGCGTAACATGGTTAACTCCATAACTTGGCATTCTTTCTTGGGTTCGTTACAGTTGGGGTTAGGCATCCTGCTGCTTACCTACATACATATATACAAAGAATGAGCGAAAGCCCAATGAATAATACCATAGTAAAGAGGTTATACGAATGAGATTTGTATTAAGTACATCGAACCCATAAATTTCATATACAAGCGGCCTTGGGCCCATTCCGTGTTTTCTTGTACATGTCAAACAGCCTTGGGCCCAATTTAGAATTTTATCAAATATATCGGACAACCTCGGGCCCATTGCATCAAACATGTCAGACTCATCAAACGGCCTCAGGCCCAATTCAAACGCTTCAACGTATCAAACGGCCTCGGGCCCATTATTTCCATATCCGTGTCTATGCGCATTTCGTATTCATGATCATGATCTCTTTTCATTCAAACGGCCTTTAGCCCGTTATTTCCATATTCGTATCTATGCGCATTTTATATTCATGATCATGATCTCTTTTCATTCAAACGGCCTTTAGCCCATTATTTCCATATTCGTATCTATGCGCATTTCATATTCATGATCATGATCACTTTTCATTCAAACGACCTTTGGCCCATTGCATTTGTGTTCAAACGGCCTTTGGCCTATCAAGATATTTGAACGGCCTTTGGCCTATCAAGATATTCGAACGGCCTTTGGCCCATCAAAATGATCAAACGGCCTTTGGCCCAATCTAGACATATCAAACGTATCAAACAGCCTCAGGCTCAATTCATACTCTTATCACATATCAAATGGCTTTGGGCCCAAATCATATTCTTGACGAAGTCTTACACGGAAATTAGGCATATAGAATACTCTTTCATAGTTCAAATCAACAAATCCATGGAGCTTATACAGAAAACTAGACATATAGATTACTCATTCATAATTCAAATCAACAAATCCATCGAGCTTATACAGAAAATTAGGCATATAGAATACTCATTCGTAATTCAAATCAACAAATCCATGGAGCTTATACAGAAAATTAGGCATATAGAATACTCATTCGTAATTCAAATCAACAAATCCATGGAGCTTATACAAAAGTAGCATTTGGAAAATAACATACTTGAAAATATCTTTACTAAGATATTACTCACAATGTTCCGATGCTCGATTCGTCCTTGCACTTGACCCTACACAATTCGTAATACACATAGAAATTGGGTCACAATACAATTCATTTCGTTCTTTAATTCGTTTAATTCTCTTAGGCTCATTCCAACTCTTTAGTTTATTTATAATGCTTAGTACATGCCTAAGAGTGCTTAGAAGTGAAAGAGAATGGAAATCGAAATATGAACCGACTTTTCAAAATTTTCTGAAATAGGGTACTCCGCTCGAGCGCAACTTCAGTCGCTCGAGCGAACTACAAAATTTACAAAATTTCTGGAAGCTTGATTTCTCCGCTCGAGCGACACTTTCCTCGCTCGAGTGGACAGTTCAAATTCTGAAATTTTTGGAATTCTACTTGGAGCTCAAAACACATTTCCAAAGGTCCACTCCATGTATAACACATTCAAATATGCAATGACACTCCCAAAAACATATATACAAATAAAGTCATTTCTAACTCCTAGCTCAAATCTCCGTGAATTCAGTGATTTTAATACTTTTCTTCTTTTCTTACAAAACATAAAATTAAGCTACAAGCTTTTAGAAAAATATTTGCATGTATGAAATTCAAATGAAAATCAAGTCAATTCTTGATTGTCAAATTCTAAATCATAATTAATTTCTTGATTTATCCAAATTAATTTTTCTTCATATCGAACCCAATTTCAAACTCATAAATTCTAAAAAAGAATTCAACTTTCAAAATATAATTTCAAAACTTGGGTTCATACATGGCTTGTTTAAAAGTACCCAAACTCTTAAATAATCAAGAAAACATGATCAATTTTAAATCAATTACACCAAAACTCCTTTAATTTACAAATTAAGATAAACCCATAATTTTCCAAAGCTTAATTTTTATTATATCAAAACATGAAATCAATTATTATAAATCCATGATGCATGTACAATTAGAGTATTAAAACTTGTAAATTTTGCCCATGCATGTAGGAATTAGACTCAAACTCATGCAAGTTATTCCAAAATCAAACCCAAAATAATTAATTCCCAATTTAACTTCCATAAATTTGAACCTAACTCTATTTCTTCATCGTCTTACTAACTCTTTTTTTTTTTTTTTTTTTTTTGAATTGCATGGAATTGAATCTACTTACATCTTAATTTCAACTTCTAGATAATTCATCTATAAGATTTGAGCTTTGATTCCTCATCTAGAGTTCTTGATTGATGAGTTTCTTATGCATGCAATTTCCAAAATTTAAATTAAAATGATGAAACTTAACATAATTTTCCATAATTATATATGTAATTCATTTCTTACTCAAAACCCAATTTCTCTTTAATTTCATGAACATGATTCCAAACCCTTCTCAATCTCATGCATAAAAAGAAGATCCTATATAAATCAAGCTTGAATTTCATACCTCAAATTTTAATTTTAGCAATTACATTTGCTTTCCCCCTTTGAATCTTCTTCTTCTCTAGCTTCCTTAATTTTCTTCAAAATTTCCAGCAAGGATCTAAGGGGTTGAACTCTCTCAGTCACGGTTCTCTCTCTCTCACGGTTCTGTCCAAGCAAAATGTGAAGCAGAAGAATGCTCTCACCAGGTAATGAATAGACTTCATATTCTCTCTCCTCATGCACATATATAAAACTTGAAGTTTCAACACTTACACACGTTCATTTCTTAACATTGCACAGCACACGTGCACACCTTTTAAGCTTCCAACACAACAATAATACACACACTCTTAGACTTCTCTGCACACACACACACTCTTCTCAGCACACACACCCACAAATATTCTCAAAATCTAAATCATTCTACAATTTAATTTATGGTTAAGATTAATTTAATTAAATAATACTTATTCTTAATAAATCTTGATTAACACATAATTAATTAATCGTAACTAATCACAAATTCCACATGATTTAATTTATTTAATTTGACCTCCTTTAGAGCCCAATTAATTATATTTAAAATTATTGATCTGAATCAGATTTTTAATCAAACTCTCAAAAGGCTCCAAATATTAAATTCAATTTATTGTCATCATCAATTTTGATTCCCCAAATCATTTAGGCCTTTAATTTCTAATCAGACTCCAAAGTTCCGTTAATAAATTACATATTCAAATTGGACACCCCATAAATAAATTTAATTCGTAATAATCACCATTCTCAATCCTCATAATTTAATTAACTCCAATTCGGACCTAATTAATCGAATCTCAATTTTACTAAACTAAATCGAATATTTAATTAACTCCCAAATGGGTCCGTAATTAAAATTAAATTGATTCAACTTCTTAATCCGACTTCCTTAAGCCATTTGGACCCTTCATTTCTAATTCCAAAATAAATTTCCAATAGAATCCTATACGAATCAAATTCCACAATTCTCATAAATCTCAAATTAAATTAGGATAACGACTAATTAAAATCTCAAATCTCCTTAATTAATCAAATATAAAATATTATTCATAGCAGGGTTGTCACAAGAGACCACCCGGTTGGCAGGGAGTTCGCTACTTTTCCAGGTATTCTTTTCCACCCTTCTGATTTATGAATCTTACATCACTCAACACTCATTCTCTGTTTTTTTCTCAAAACCCTTACCTTACTTTTCCTTCATCGTACACCTTTATATTCTTTAATCTCTTTTATTTTTCATCCCTCCCCAGGTATGATTGATGGATAAACTGCAAGTAGTGGACCCTCGCCCAATTTACTCGACCGGAGCTTACTTCTTTCATCAACGGCTAATGGATTTCCCCTCAGAAGGTTTATGGTGTAATTGAATGTGCAGTCTGTCCACAGCTGACATAACTTGGCGTTGCCCTTGGATTAATTTGGTTGAGTTGAGCTACAACATGTCCCCACAGTCGGGTGTAAAGTTGATTGACCTCACACATTGCGTATTCTATTTTCCTCTCTGGTTTCGACGCTAATTCGGGCATGATCAGATACGTTCAGATGAGGGAATGGAATACACCGCTTCATTTTCACTTCATACTTCATACCTACCTCGGTATCTCGCGACTTAGAGAACGAGAGATATTTTCGCCCCTGCCATTAGTTTCAGTTACACCTTGTCTGAGGAGTGTTTGGCTTGGCCTGAAGAGGAGGCAGAGATTGGGCTTTCTTTGGCATAGAGCCACCTGACTTAGCTGTGCCCCTAGTTTTACTGTTTTGATATTTTCTTTTCAAGTTTAAGATGTAAAAGCAACTTTGATCTAAATCAAAAAGTTGGAGAATGTACTTGTGTTGAAATCAATAAAATTGAAGTTGCGAGTACTGAAAATTTTCCTTTCGGTCCCAAAAATGGTCCAAGTTGTAAAAGGGTAAAATTTTGAACAAAATCAGCTTTTATTAAAACTTTTCAAAACAATTTTTGGAAACAATCACCACTTGACACGTACAGAATCGATTCTCAAGATGTACAGTCCCGAATCAAAAGAAATCATAACTGCCCCTGATTGCATATCACTGCTACTCTGCACTGTAACCGAACTAACAGATGATGAACGAAGATGACCTGAAACGGATATGAAAGTTGAATCAGAGATAGTTACGGCCGAACTTCAAGGTGAAGTTGCCTACGTATCCAAAAAATGGGAATCAGGCCTTACGTAGTTTGGTTTAGGTTCACTCGAGTATTAACTTTCTCATTTTGCACTCTAACTTTTGCCAAAGTCGTCCTTTAGAGTTTTCAACCTTGCGAGCTCAGTTTTTCTTTATTTCTAATTTTTTATGCTCTAACTTTTGCCTAGGTTGCCCTTTTGGGTTTTTGGCCTATCGAGCCTCTTAAGGGTAATATTTTTTCAACTTGTCCATATTGATCAGTTGCGAGAACTCCAGGCCATCCAAGTCCATAAGAATAACCGCCCCTCCGGACCAGATTGACTTGATGATGTAAGGACTGGTCCAGTTGGGTTTGAACTTGCCCCTAGGGTCATGAATGGGAGCCCCGATTGTCTTTCAGCACCATGTCTCCTTCTTGAAGATTTCTGGACTTAACTTTCTTGTTAAAAGCCCTAGCAATTCGGCGTTGGTAACCCTAAACATGATATAATGCTCTTAGTCTTCTCTTATCAAATAACATTAACTCCTCAAACCTACTTTGTTGCCAACCTGCCTTTGCTATTTGACACTCGGTCATAACTCGTAGCGAGGGCACTTCAATTTTGATTGGCAAAATAGCCTCCATCCTGTAGACAAGAGAATTGGGGGTTGCCCTTGTAGACGTTCGGATCGAGGTTCTGTAGCCCCAGAGTGTAAATGGCAAACTATCTGGCCAGTCCCTGTAAGTCTCTACCATCTTCTGCAAAATTCTTTTGATGTTTTTGTTCGCAGCTTCGACAACTTCATTGGTTTGTGCCCTGTAGGTCGATGACTTATGGAAAGCCACATTATATTTCTCAAGCAAGCCTATCACCTCTTTCTTGAAGTGCGACCCATTATCAGAGATAATTTCATTGGGCACTCCATATCGGCATATGATGTTGTTTTTGATGAACTTAGCCACATGCAATGCTTTCAGCACAGAGTAGGACTAAGCCTCCACCTATTTCGTGAAGTAGTCGATCGCTACCAAAATGAATTCATGCCCGTTTGATCCCTTTGGCGTAACTACGCCGATAGCATATATTCCCCAAACAAAGAATGGCCATGGAAAAGTTATGTTGTAGAGCTTCGACCTCGGAATGTTCATGTGATTGGCATAAATTTGGCATTTGTGGCATCGCCGAACAAAACCAATACAATCTTCTTCTATTGTTGACCAGTAGTAGCCTTGTTTAAGGATTTTTTGGGCGAGCATTACACCGTTCATGTGGGCCCCGCACTCTCCTCTGTAGATGGCCTCCATGAGGCGCTTTGATTCTTTTTCTTCAACACATAACTTGTGCATTCCCAAATGGCCTCATTTGTACAACTTGTCTAAGGATACCTTGATTGCATCATTCCTAGCCTCGGAAATCTCATTCTTTAATTTGACATTCTCACTTTGATAGGTTTTGAGTTTCATAGTGAGTTTGTCATTCAATTTCGATAAGTTAAGAGATTCCTTATACAACTTTTCATAAGCTTGCTGAAGCTCTTCATCATCACTCCCCGAGGATTCATCATCAGTGGCATTCTCAATCAGCCTCTTCAGATGCTCTATTCATCCTTCAGTTTTAGAAGCCGCCATGAAAGCCAGGAATTGTTCATGCCCCTCTTCGCCCTGAGCTTCGTTGTCACTTTCTTCTTTATTAGACTCTAATTCATCATCCCAAGTGATAGCGAAGGCTTTTTTCTTCTTCAAACAAGTAGGGCATTCTTGAGCAAAGTGGCCAAATCCTTAGCATTCATAGCATTGGACTCTTTCAGAGTTCCCTTGTATCTTTCCTTTCTTCTCCTAGGTTATAGAATTAATTTTGAGTTTATCTTTGCCTTTGGATTTATGAGTTGATTCCGAAAGATTGAGATTATTTTTCATAAAAGACTTTTTAAATTGTTTTACAAAAGCATCCGTAATCTTGGAATCAATCTCACAATCCTCATCAGAATCTTTTCCAACTCCATGAGCACTACTTAAAGCAATATCATCTTTTTGTTTCTTTTTGAAATTCCTATGTGCCCCATAAGTTTGGAGATTTCCAACCAAATTATCCAACTTGAGGTTGTTAACATCTTGAGCCTTCTCAATAACCGTAACTTTTGGTTAGAATTGATCGGGCAAGAACTTCAAAAATTTTCCTACAACCTTGGATTCCGGTATTTTTTTCACCTAAATTGAAGCTGGAATTTACAATCTCACTCAACTTCACATAAAATTCATCAAAGGTCTCACTATTTTTTATTGAAAGGTTTTCGAAACTAGATGTGAGCCTTTGAAGTTTTGAGCATTTAACCGAAGGAGTGCCCTCATGAATTGCAAATACGACTACACTCTTCTGGTGTGACGGCACAAAAGAGAGAATTGATAGCTTTACTATTCCAGCTACTATTTTGGTAATCAGTTGTGTCCCACTTATCAATTGGTTTGGGAAAAGTTACTCCATCAACAGTAATCGTCGGTTCGGTTCACCCACACATGACAGATTGCCAAACTTTTTCATCAATAGATTTTAAAAACAATCTCATGCCGGCTTTCCAAAAAGAATAATTAGATCCGTCAAGTAGGGGTGGTCAAACCATAGAATTTCCCTCACGGATTGAGTCCATTATCACAAATCAAACAAGATCTCGCTCCAATAGTTTTAAAAAAAAATAGAGCGACCTGCTCTGCTACCAATTAAAAAATCTAAAATCCCCAAGTTATTGATTTGTGATTATGTATCAATTTTAAACAGTAAATAACAATCACAATCAAACAATCAAAGACAAATCGACACAACGATTTAACGTGGAAAAAACACAATTGAAGTGCTTCCAATTGTGATAAAAAAAAAACCACGGACCAAAGCCACAAAACGATCCACTAAAAAAACGAAAAGGAACTATACAAGTGTACCCTCAATTACCTAGCGAATCAACGCTCGAATTGAACTGACCTCAATGTGCCTCTTCCACCACCGTCTTCACCTTAGAATTGTCTTGCCCAACGTTGAACCCATAACATTGATGTCGAATGCACCACGATGAGCCACTCCAGAATCCACCAAAGCTTCAGGCCTGAATTCCCCAGAAACCACCGAAGAACAACTCTCTCTTTTGTATTGATTGAAACAAACAATCGTTTGATGTATACTTCTCAAACCATGAGTTAAACTCAAACAAACATTAAAGAAACTAGCAAAAAACCTCCAGAAGAAAACCCTAATACCCAAGAAGAAGATCTGGAAGCTGTACCCTAGAAACTGAATTAATGGCAAATTTATAAAAAACTGAATCGCAATCTCCACTCGAGCGCAAGAATGGCCGCTTAAGCGGTCTAACTAAAATGCGTGTCTGAGAACACAAATCTACGCTCGAGCGTAGGAAGTGCCACTTGAGCACAAAAACATAACTCCCAGTACTTTTGCAGGCAGCTCAAACTTCTAGATAAAAGTGACAATAAAGCTCAAGGTGAAGAAGGACATGAACAATTCCTTGCTTTCATGGCGGCTTCTGAAACTGAAGGACGAATAGAGCATCCGAAGAGGTTGGTTGAGAATACCACTGATGATGAATCCTCGGGGAGTGATGATGAAAAGTTTCAGCAAGCTTATGAAAAGTTGTATTAAGAATCTCTTAACTTATCCAAATTGAATGACAAACTCGCTATGAAACTCAAAACCTATGAAAGTGAGAATGTCAAATTAAAGAAGGAGATTTTCGAGGCTAGGAATGATGCCATGAAGATATCTAATGATCAACAAGCCCTTTGTGCAAAATTCTTGACTTGTGAGACAGAGAGGAATGAGCTATAACAAATCTATGCAACGTATGAAAAAAAGATTGAAACTCTCGAGATGTCTCAAGTTTCCTTGGAAGAACTAATCATTAAGAAAGAGGAAGAGCTCAAGTGTGTTATGGCTACCATTGGTCTTTGGAACAAAGAATCAAAGACTTTGGACAACATCATTGGGTCTCAACAAATGTGTTATGACAAGAGTGGCATTGGCTTTGGTGATAACAAAGAGCAAAAACGGAATGCATCCACATCTCATGATACAAGAACTCAAGGGCAGGGGGGCAAAAGATTCAACGAGAGGAAGGACTTCTCAATCTTCCTAGAGTTGGTAAGGTCAAAGAAAAGAAGGTACACCCTATTTTTGTTTGTCATCATTGTGGTATGTATGGTCATATTCGCCATTATTGTTATGAGTTGCATTAGAGAGTGTCTCATAGAGATGGAAGAAATTCCAACATCTCGTGGGGAAGGAGACACTTCATTGGTCGTATGAGGTTAAGGGTCATAATAGACCTTGCTATTTTTTGCTTGAGACCAAACATGAAGCGAGTTTGCATTTGTGTAGACCTTGGAGTAAGAGGGCGAGTTTCCATTTGCCTGGACCTTGGAGTAAGAGGTTGGAAACCAAGTTGAGACGAGTTCCCATTGAAGGGGAAGGAAACCACAATGTCAAGACACCACCCAAGAACCATAGTTCTCACAACTTTGTTCATACTAAAGCGGTTTGGGTGAGAAAGCTTGACTTGTGTTAATTTGTTTATTCGTTTTTGTTTTTTTCTCTTTGTGTTTTGGATTTTTGCTTGATTTTCTTTTTGGTTCATTTTGTGTGTGCTTGTTCATTTTCTATCTTGTCTTTAAAAAAAAAATTAAAAAAAAATATCCAAAAAGATTTTCTTAGTATGGCTCTGCAAGCTTGAAATTTTTGAGAAGTTCTTTGTGCATATTGGAATTGATAAGAATATCCATCACATGTTAATATGGGTGTACTTTCTGTGGTCATTACTCATTTCGGAGTGCGTGTACTTTGATTAGTATGTCTTATTTTATACACACTATTGGATTAACAAATATCAGAATCTTCCGTATAAGTGATCATATTTCTCTATGGACTTCTAGCAGTGTGTCTTTTGCATTTCTTGAGGAATTGACATATACTAGCACATCATGGGTGATGTTGAGTCTCTTAACCACCTTCTATCTTTTTTCAACTCCATGACTTTCCCCTCAGTTCTTTGTTGTTAAGGCATGAGGAAAAGGCTACCTTAGAGTCATCAACCAGGCTTTCCTTATTTTATTCATGCTTCTCTGGTTCGGTTTCCATACTCTTAAGCATGAAAGTCGCCAATGAGTGTTCAAAAGAAAGAAAGAAAAAAAAAAAAAAAAGAAGAAAGGAAAAAAAAAAAAAAAAACTATTTCATTGATTGAGGGGGAACCTTTGTGTAGACGCGCCCCGAGGGCCTCATGCTACAGTTCGGACTCAAATGTCACGGTTCTTAATCTGATCTCACAATGTGCGATGTGAGATTGATAAATCACCAAAGAGTCCAAATCCGGCAAATCATTTTGGAAAACTGATTTTTGTAAAGAAGTGCCAAACATGGACTGCTTTGCCAGATACAGAGTCGCCACCTAAATATTTTATTTTGGAAAAATTTAGGAAAGCCTGACTCGTGCCTAAGTCCACGTGTCCGTCATCACCAAAGTTGCCTCGGCTCGAGAACTTGGGTACGATTGGGGAAGGTCAGCTATGAGCACCCCCGCTCGCCCGATCAAAGATCGGCCACTGCTAAACATGATATCTTGTTTTTTAAAACACATGTGCTCTTATTCCGGTTAATTAGCTAATCTTACTACGTGATGCGTACAACACACAAGTATAGACTAGATCGCCTAATTTGGAACAAAGCATCGCATATCTGTTTGTTTGGAAATGATTTGAAATTTGCTACTCGTAAGTAGGCTAAAATGCGGATTTCAATGAATTGTTCCAATTCAAGCAATCCAACCTTCACCCACAGGTATTCAGGCAGTTAAACACTTAAGCAAATAGCCTCATGGCAAGCATGCTATCATGGCAGCACACACACACATGCAGTATGCTAAAGCATAAAAGCTTACCTAGTACTCCGAGCCAAAACAAAGAACTAGTTAGAAATCAATGCATGATCCTAATTCATGTTAAGATGGCTAATGCAACGCATACGAAATGCAACTAGAAATAGGTTCGGCTATTCTAAGATGACATATGAGATGCGATAATTGATACATGTATTCAACTTGGAATTGAAATACGACGCAGTTAGTATGATGCGCTGAGCCCCGTGCATGCAATGTAGATGAATGAATGCAAACATGCAAGCATAAGTATGCTAATTGAAGAATGAATGCAAACATGCGAAGCATAAGTATGCTAATTGAAAAATGACCTAAAACTAACCAACAAAAGCAGGTAAGTAAAAGGGAGAAAGAAATGGAGATTGGAAGACATGCACACACGCACGCACACTTATTACAAAATTCGCTCTCTCGACGGAGGGTCCGAATGAATAATACATGCCCACTAATTAACTAACTAACAAGCTAATTAATTATTACAAAACCGAATTGAATAACTAGCTACAACTAATTATTACAAAACTTAATTAATTAACAAATTAATTATTACAAATTGATGCTAACTAACAAATAAGCATTAAATTGAACTGCTCCAGCTTAGTTTGAAAAAGGAGAGTATGCATGCTCGCATTCGGTTTCTCGCCTCGAAACCCCTTCCGGTTGCTCTCTTGAGGCTTTGCTGGCAAGGTGTCTTCCAGTGTTTGTTGCTGAAACTTACCAAAACACTGCTGGGGAATGCACCAGTGGCCTGTCGGTCATGGGGGAGCTACTGCCGACCACC
Organism: Camellia granthamiana; assembly: GCA_036172215.1. NCBI lineage: Eukaryota > Viridiplantae > Streptophyta > Magnoliopsida > Ericales > Theaceae > Camellia > Camellia granthamiana. Next base: position 40,610,037 of record CM069908.1, on the reverse strand, counting down.
TGCCGGCCAGGGATGGCACACTGTCGGCCAAGGATGAGAGGCTGCCGGCCATGGATGAAGAGGTGCCAGCCACTGGTGTGCTGTGACACCAAGCTGCAACAAAGCACAAAACAAAGAAAATGGAGGGTCTCCCAAGGGTATGTGTGCACTATGCCACCCCATATCACCTCGAAACATCAAGGGAGAGGCATAGTCGGATCCACGACCATCAATCACGCATCCCGATGCATAATGGCCAAAGATCCAACTTGTGCAAATCAATGCGAAATGAATGCACAAATAAAACACATAAGTGCCTAGAACTCTATCATGGATAGTCAAGACCGTCGGCGACCGAGAATTGAGACACGTTCCATCACTTGAAGTATGAAACGTTCCTTGTTTCTCGTACTCAGATTAACAGTTAATCCAAACAACGATGCAATGCAAGGATGGCATACACAATGCTAACTCGAACATGCAATCATGCAATATGACTTAAGCATGCAAAATGCAGTGTAATAAACATGCCATAACATGTAATGGAACTAGCATGCAACAACATGCAAAAATGGAGCAAGCATACAACAATATGCAAGATAAGCATGCAACAACATGCAAGGGATGGACTTAAACCAAGATGGGTAGCTCTCAAATAGGCCCAAATCAGTGGCCAATGGTGATGGAATTAAGTCACCAAAACACACACAAGCGTGCAAAATGCAAAGGCTCAAGGGCTAAGGCACAAAGATGCAACTCTCAAGCACACTTAAAAAGTAAATAGCATGCAAGCATGACAATACTATATGCTCTGAAAACAAGTAGGAAATGATGCCAAATCACTTAATCAATGCAAGTAAAGCATGCAATAGGGCCTAAGGCATAAAGCCATTAAAAGGACTATACAAAGGGGGTATGCAATACATGGCACAAGTACATGAACTAAGCATGGACAGAGCTTAACTAGGTCTAAACAAAGACTTAAACATGCTAAAATGAAGGCTCAGATACCTAGGCATGCAAGCATACAAGCTAAGCCATAAACTAGGCAATAATGCACAACACTCAAAGACACTTAAAGCATGAATGAAGTGGGAATGTGGCAATGCTACATGCTCTGAAATGAAGTATTAAGTGATGCCAAATCATCTAAATAGCTCAAGGATAGCATGCATGAGTCACCAAAACACAAAGCTTACAAGGCCAATTACACTACAGCTATACAAAGCAAGGGTGATATGGCCAAGGCAACCTAAAATAGTCCTAGTACATGTTAAAATGAGACTAAAACATGCATGGAAGTAAGCCAAAATATGCTAGATTGATGAGTCAAAACATCATGCATATAAAACTAGTAAGCAAGATTTGTTCTCCAAGTATACCATGCATGCAAAGGATGACCAAACCCACTTTAGAAAGAGTCATGACATGGCAAAACATCACCAAAAACATGCTGAAATGGGCTCAACATAAGCTGGAATGATATGTCAAAGCATGAAGCATATAAGACTAGTTTAGGAGATTTACACTACAAGTGTATCATGCATGCATGGAGTGACAAAACCAACCCAAAACAGGTCTAAGGCATGGTAAAACATCACCAAAAACCTACTGAAATAGACTCAACACAAGCTAAGCAAACATGCTACTTTGATGAGCTACAAATGGGATTACACTACACATACATGATGCATGCAAAATATGACCAAACTAGCCATGGACGGGGCCAAGTGTCACGCCCTGAGAATTCTGTGACACAAGGAGTAGCATTTGGAGGATGCTGGAAGGTTCCGGAAGGCGAGAGAACGGACTAGAGTATGCTGGAAGGCTCTAGAACGTGATGGAAGGGTCCGGAGTGGCCTAGAAGATTCCGGAATGTGGTGGAAGGGTCCAGCAGAGTCTGGATGGGTCTGGAACAACCTAGATTATGCTAGGAGAAGTCTACCATGTACTACACTAGTGTGGAGAGATCTAGAATGTAGTAGATAGGGTAGTTGTCCTAGAGAGTTCTATGGAGTGGTCTAGATGAGAGTTTGCAGCCCTTGGATCAAAATGATCCTAGCCGTCCATTAGGGAGGAGGATGGCTATATAAGGGTGAGGGGTCTCATTTCTTAGGCACTGAAGAGTGGAGATCCAAGAGAGCTCTAAAGAGTGAAGCACTTGTAAGTGTGAGTGTGAGAGCCTTGTAAAGCTTGTACACAACTATACTTGTAAAAGTTAACTTGTATAGTGAATACATTCTTCCACCTAAACTTTGTGTCCAAGTTAGTGTGGTTGAGTGGGGTAGGCTGACTTAGGTGCAAATCAAGAGGGTTGAAAGCATCTAAGGCCGCACGGAAGGCTTGCAAAGTCTAAGTCTGTGACACAAGGCAAGTCCTAAAAGTCACAAAAAAGGGCCTGGACCAAGCCTCAAAAATGCATAGAGGCAAGCTCCTTTAGAAGGCCAAAAACTCAAGCAAGCAAAACACAAAGAGAGGGGGGGCCACCCCCTCTGATTTGAGGCCTCAAAACCTTATGCCTACCACTAAAAATCCACTGGATTTCAGTGGTTAGAAGGCCAAACCAAGGCTAGCTTGGAGGCCTTAAGGCATAGCTCAAAACAAGGCTAAACAAAGCATACAAGAGGGTTGCGCACCTCTAACAGCAAAAAGACCTGAAACAAACTTCAAAAGAACTTAAATACAAGACTTTTTTCAGTTGTAAGAAAAGCCTAAAACAATTTGCAAGGAGGGCCAAAATGAGGTACAAAATAGTGCTAAAAAGGGGCAGGAACTCACCCTTGATGATCAGCTTCGAGACCAGCCACTTCAGGGGGTAGAACCTCACTTTCAAAGCTCAAGAAGTCCTCCTAAGAACCTTGGTTCAATGGTGGTGGTGTATCTCTAAGTGTTGTAGTGTAAAAGTTCAAGGAAAATCAACTTCAAGGCACAAAACACCAACAATATATATATATAGAGAGAGAGATATTTCTTCTCAAAATATCTGAACCTCTTCTAAGGAGAGAGGACCTCTCCTTATATAGAAGAGATGCAATGCAAAGCTTCTTCAAGAAGCTTAGCAAGAGCTTCATCCCTCCATACACGTGTATAGAGGGCAGATAACCGGATTGCAGCTGGCTCAAAAGATCTGGAGTGAAACCAGTTGAGACAGGGGGGTCCCGGCCATCAGTGATGGCCGGCAGTGGCTCACTGATCATCACTGATGGCCGGCATGCTTCATCAGTGGCCGGCAGTGCCAGGCCATGGCCGGCAGTGAACCAGGAGAAAGGTGCAGAAAGGACCAAGTCAAGGTCCAAAAAAGGGGTAGAAAGGATATAGGGTCTGGAAAGCTCAAACCTGTGACGTTCCGTCGCGAAAGTCGAATGCCCGACAAGCAATCGAACTCGTGTTCGGATGTACCTGCAAGCACAACCGAGTCTTGAGGACGGTCAAAAATGGGGTGTCTACACCTTGCTTTTACTCATCAAATACCCCTTGATTCCTAGTGGTTTGACTTTCTTTAGTTGTGTTTAGATTCTCTTGCCGGAGGTCCAGCTATCCGATCACTACTAGGATTTGAATCTAGTGTTTGTCGAACTCCTAGAGCCACACACACACTTTTATCATGGGATCTATGCTTTTCACATGTTGTATCACATTCTTTGATGAGGAATCTTCTAAAGATGTGCACATTGTGTTTTCAAGTAATTGTGTTTCTTGGATATTCTTGTGTGTTTTAAAGTACAAATCTGAAATTCCTTGCTTGCTCCACCATATTATTTTTTGTATTTTTTATTGGGATTTTATATTTTTCCATGTTTGTGGTTGCTTTTAGTGAGGGGGAGTTTGGTTTATCATTGTAAAGGTTTTTTGGCATGAACTTACATTAATTGGTTCAGTAAGGGAGTTTGGCTTGAGTTGGTTTGCATGTTGCTCTGCACTGTTGATTTATTGTTTACTTCTTGCATGCTATTGAGAATTATATCTTCATGTCAATGCTTGTGTGGTTTATGCTCATTCTTTAGTTGATTAGGCTTCTTTTGGCAATTCATGACAAAAAGGGGGAGCAGTTTGAGTCAGAATGATTTTTGAGCGTGTTTGCATGCATCTTAGGATTGAACGATTTTTTAGCGTGTTTGCATGCTTTTTAGGATTTTTATCTATTTATGCTACATGCTCTTAAAATCTCCAATTTACATCTATTCATGCTACATGCTCTTAAATCTCCAATTTACATCTATTCATGCTTCAAGATAATCTTGTCATATGTCTATTGCTTTTTCATATACTCTTGTGGTACTAATAACTGTTTTGCAGATCTTGACCTTGAGAAAGAAATTTTTTTTTTATTGGCTGTAACGGGTTGGAGTGATTAGGATTTTATTTGTTAGGTGTGTATTGTCACGGCATTGCCAAAGGGGGAGATTGTTAGATTTTTGTTATTGGCAATCTCGTTTGACAGAACTCCTTTCAATTGTAATTTTGTTTGATCTTTTATTTCAGTGAGGCTATGAGTATTTAGATGCGAATCCAACCCAAATTGTGCCTTTCAGAGGAGTTTGTGATCTTAATCCTATTACATTTTCCACTTCGCTGACTAAGTTGCTTGATTGCTTGAGCGGCCATTTGTGTGTTCGAGTGAAGAATCTTTGGTTCCAGAAGTTTGAGCTGTCTACAAAAGTACTGGGAGTTCACTTCCTGCGCTTAAGCATAGATCCGTGTTCTCAAACAAGCATTTTAGTCAGACCGCTGGAGCGGCCATTCTTGCGCTTGAGCGAAGATTGCGATTCTGTTTTTTATAAATTTGAGATTAATTCAGTTTCTAGGGTACGGCTTCCAGATCTTCTTATTGGGTATTAGGGTTTTTTTCTGGAGGTTCTTTACTAGTTTCTTTGATGTTTGTTTGAGTTTAACTCATGGTTTGAGAATTATACATCAAAGGATTATTTGTTTCAATCAATACAAAAGAGAGAGTTGTTCTTCGATGGCTTCCGGGGATTAGGGTTTGAAACTTTGGTGGATTCCGAAGTGGCTCATCGTCGTGCATTCGATATCAACGTTGTGGGTTCAACGTTGGGCAAGACAATTCCGAGGTGAAGATGGGGTCGGTTCAATTCGGGCGTGGATTCACTAGGTAATTGAGGATACACTTGTGTAGTTCCTTTTTGTTTTCTTAGTGGATTGTTTTGTGACTTTAACCCGTGGTTTTTTTTTAATTATCATAATTGGAGGCACTCAAATTGTGGCTTTTCCACATTAAATAGTTGTGTCAATTTGTCTTTGATTGTTTGATTGGAATTGTTATTTACTGTTTAAAATTGATACATAATCACAAATCAATATCTTTGGGATTTTAGATTTTTCAAACCCATATCCAAGTAAATTTTGATGCTCTCTTTGCTTCCAATCTAACATTTGTACCCAAAAAAATTAAACACAATAAGTGAAAGAGTCACAAATTAATAATAGTAGCACTTCAAAAAGAAGAAGAAGAATGATATCTCAATTAAATGACATATTATTAGCCAAAAAAGAAAGAAATAACAAAATACAGGTTGTAAGAAAGTAGAAAAAGAAATAAAAACAAAAACAGAATTTAAAGAAAAATAAAATAATAATATCGATTTACATAAACTCCATTTTCCACAAACGTAAAAACTCATGTAAGTACACATTTCAACTGTAAAATAGATACAATTGAAAAAGAAATTCACTTGCAACTTGAAGTTTAATGAAAATTTTTTAAGGCACCATGAAGGGGAGTCAAAAAGGGTTGAATGTTGATTGTGATTTTTTTTTTTTTTTTTTTTTTTGTCAATCTCATGTTCATGGTTCCTTTTTAAGCACTTGTTTTTATATTAAAAAGATTAAACTTAGACAAAAGATATATTTGGAATTCTATCATATTTAAAATTTATATGGATAATTAATTGATGATTTTAAAAGACAAAATAAAGTTTAACTTGAAGATAAACTTTGAAAAGATTGAGCTGAAATATATGAGAATCTACAACAATCAAGTTCAAATAGAAGATAAACTCCAAAGGAGAGGGAGTTTTGAAGAAAATAAAAAATTATGTTCAAATTTAAAGATAAAATAAGATAAACGTGAGAAAATAGAATAAATTAAATAAAATTTTAACTTTCGAAAAGGTTGAAATTGAATGGTGAGCAGGAGATTTTTTTTTTTTTTTTAATTTAGAAAATTAGGAAATTAAGATTAGGACATTAGAGCTCCCACAAAACTTGTGTGTTGGAAATCCCCTTTCTGTGATAACCTTGGTCTGTGTTATGTTAATTAATCATGATCATGTTTGTAATTATGTGCTTAATTTGAATTGGGGTGTTGATTGCATGATTATATGTGATTTTGGCTTTGTATCTGTTCACCGTAGGAAAATCTGTTAGAATCTGTGCTTTGAACTGAAAATTGAAGGCCTTCTCGGCCATAGAACCCAAAATTGATTACACCATTGTAATTAGCGTAATTTTTAGAGCCTACGGTGAAATTTAATTATAAATTTATTTGGATCAAAATAATTAGATTCAGAACGATTAATTAAGTGCTATTAATTAGATATAATCAAATGTGATTAAGAAAGCCTATAAATAGGCCAATATATACTCATCTTTCTCATTTTTGTTGAACTCAAAATTGAAGTCACACTCTAGAGAGAGAGGGAGAGGCCGGCTCTAGAGAGAGAAGAAGAAGAATTGTGTATTTGGCTCAAAGTTTGTGAGATTGGAAGGCTAGGCTCAAGGTTTAACTACCATTTGTGAGAATTGAAGCTCCTAGGTGAGTAATTAAGCAAAGATTTATGAGCTTAAGTTTGTAGTTTTGTGAATTCAAGGTTTGATGGTGATCAACACCATAAATTGAAATGAAATTGAAGGATTTAAAGCTTATATGTACATGCATGCATAGTATTGCTATGAATTTGCATATTTGAGCATGAATCATGTTAAACAAGGAGAATTGGTTACCAAATCTCTCATGCATGCATAATCTACATGAGTTCCATGATTACAAGTGCCATTTGTACTAGAATTGGAGTCAAAATTGACATGCATTTTTTATTAATGGAGATATGAAGATTATATGAAGTTTGAACGCATGGGTTTCAACCACACAAGAGAAATGTTGATTAATTTGAGAGTATGATTATGGATTTTGAATAATTGGCCTCATATGGTTTATGTCGTTGTCCTATATATTGTGTTTCCATGTTTTTGGACAAAAATTATGAATGTTGGACCTTTGAACATCAAGTTTGCACTTGAAGAACAGTTCTGGAAATTCCAGAATTTTGCATGTTCGCTCGAGCGGGGAAAGGGCCACTCGAGCGTGAAATGTTGGTTCCCAGAAGTTTTGCAGACGTGATGTCCGCTCGAGCGGGGAGATTCACGATCGAGCGCCTAGCCATGTAGTTTGAATTTCAGCTCGAGCGTTCGAAGTCACGCTCGAGCGTAAAAATGAGGCAACCAGTATTTTTGCAGACCCAATGGGTCCGCTCAAGCGGCCAAAGCCACGCTCGAGCGGAGAGCCCTGTTTCAGAAAGTTTGTAAAATGGTTTTGTGATTTGTTTTCCGTTCTCTTTCATTTCTAAGCACTCTTAGGCCTGCATTGAGCATTGTGAATGAGTTAAAATGATAAGAAATGAGCCTAAGAGAAATGTATGAATTAAGAATGGATTGAATAGTTTGTAACCCATATGTGTTATATGATGTGTAGGGTCAAGCACGAGTGCAAATCCACCGGCGGAACACTGTGAATAATATCTTAGTAAAGATATTTTCAAGTATGTTGCTTTCCAAATGCTATTTCTGTATAAGCTTCATGGATTTGTTGATTTGAAATATGAATGAGTATTCTATATGCCTAATTTTGTATAAGGCCGTTTGCTGTTTGCTATTGATACGTCAAACATGAATGATTGGGCCAAAGGCCGTTGGACATGAATGATTGGGCTAAAGGCCATCGGACATGAATGATTGGGCCAAAGGTCGTTGGACATTAATGGTTAGGCCAAAGGCCGTTGGACATGAATGATTGGGCCAAAGGCTGTCGGATATGAATGATTGGGCTAAAGGCCGTCGGACAGGAATGATTGGGCCAAAAGCCGTTGGATATGAACGACTGGGCCAAAGGCCGTTAGACATGAATGCAAAGATGGGCCAAAGGCCGTTTGAATATGTCATTTGATATGTTGGAATACCGTGATGGGCCAAAGGCCATTTGAATGAAAGGGATCATGATCATGAATATGAAATGCGCATGGATATGCATATAAAGAGAATGGGCCCGAGGCTGTTTGATACGCCTGATATGTTTGAATTGGGCCCGAGGCCATTTGATGTGTTTGAATTGGACCAAAGGTCGTTTTGAATAGAGAATTGGTTAGACCAAAGGTCGTTTCGTATAGATAAACCCGAAGTCGTAGTGTTTTATATAAGAATTGGACCTGAGGTCGTTTTGCATATGGACATGATGTGTTGGACCTAAGGTCGTCTGCTTTGTTGGGATTTGTAAATCTGGTGTGAATGAGAATAGTGGTTCAAATATGTACATTATAAGTATGATTCATTTATGAACGAATCTCATTCATTAATCTCTTTATTTTGATATTATTCACTGGGCGTTAGCTCACTCTTATTTATATATATGTAGGTGAGCAAAGGGACGTTCAACCCCAGCCTTAGTGGAATCTAAGAAAGGAACCTAAGTTTTGTGAAGTCAGCCTAGGTGCCTCACGTAAGAGGCTTTGTTTATGATCTTTTGCATTTCTTTTGGTATTGGTCACAATAGGCCGATATGTGTATAAGCTTTTGGGTTAGCTGACTATGTGTATGAATGATCCTGGGTATACAAGATGTTGACTACTGGCATGTGGTGTGAGTTATTATTAAATACATATGAAATGTTTTGTTATGCCATGTAAGCATAGCTCATTGGACAAAATTTTTAAGTTTGCTTCCGCATCTGGCCCTATATTATTATTTATTAATTGATATCAGGTTTGAGGCCACAGGTAATCTCATGATTACTGGCCGGTTATGACCTTAATCTATAGGGCCGGGTTCGGGTCATGACACTTTCCCTTATATAATATATAGATTCTGCTATTATCCATATCAATCCATCCATATATATGTGTTTATAAGCAAAATGGGGATTTTGTGAGGAGGCTTATGAGAGTTTTAATATCTCATACTAATTTTCTTGATTTTCTTAATTTTAAACAATTAAAAAAAAAAATCCCTATTAGTTAGCTTTCATTTAACCATATAACAATAAAACTATAATTAGTTCATTATTTATGATTTTTTAAAGGAAAATACACATTTATTTTAAATATATATCTATATAATAAAATAGAAAGGTTTTTGACAATGCCCTAGAGATCAAATGGTTAGAACAGTATGAATTGTTTTAACTAATAATTGAATAGCTGAGATTGCTTTGTAACGCCTCGAAAATTAGGCAGGGTATATTTATTTATGCAACAAAACCCACCTGATAGACAAACACATATATATAACTAACTATTCTATACATCTATTTCCATTAAATCCTAAATGGCAAATACATGCTATTCACATCTCAATGCCCCAGTTCCAATCCCAAGCATACATTTTACAACAAGTATGAAATGGAAGCCAAACAGATAATAATTGCCATGCAGGCTTACAAATTTATCCAAGAACATTCTTGGTTACACAAAATGGAATTTCAACTCAACGCAAATACAGCCCTAGGCTTACATTCAACAAATAACAATAAAACAAAAATGAAGTCTCAGTTCTGAGTCCTCCCAAGTCAATGCCTTGGCGGAGACATACCATCTGCACCTGAAATGGTTTCCCTTATAGGGTGAGCTACAGCCTAGTAGAGATATACTACACAACATATGAACCATGACAAGACTAAAGAGGAGTATGCCCATGCCATGCTCATGATAAAACAATTTATCTCTTTTTTTATAAAGCATGCAATGCTGAGATACAACAACAGATATGAAACTATTTCCATTTTAAACCATATCTGTTACATGAATACAGGCTCTGTGAATCTCTAGATGAGTGTCTGCAAGTAGGCCCTAATGCACTACCACTGTCATTTTTACCAGTAAACTAGAAGGCTCAACATCTAACCGCGCAGTTCCACACCCCCTACCCAGATTCATCAAGTATTCATCTTGCAAGCAGATACATTTACAAATATTTCTAAAAAACAGATACATTTCCAATGAAATAAATGTAATGCAATGTCCAATGCAATAAATGAGAAATGTGGTTCGATTTGCCTAATTCTCATGCCTTTCTACAACAAACACGGCTATCCTCCATCGATAGCCCAAAACAGATATTTCTAAACAGATATTTAAATAATTAAATTCTAAAAATTTCGATAAATACAATCTATTCCACATCTCATCAAATATAAACAACTACACTAGCTTTCATATCACAATCACATCCGGTAACCTCTCAAGGTCCATTTCTAATCATGTCAGTTTTATTCCAACAGATACATTAAGCAAAATAATACTATTAATGCTCAAGAAAACATCACTTTCTTTCCAAACTCATTCTCCAAGCATTATTCAACTATGGCATCCTATTTTGATCAAAAGCCCCAAAAGTTAAATGTAATTCTTTTGTTTTCCTTCAAAATGCTCTTTTGCTCGTAAAACGGTAAAAATTTCAAAACCGATTGAATCGAAGTCTGTTTTTGTTCAAATTAAAAAAATATCTCTTTCATAACCTTACAAACATATTCCAAGTTTACACTTTCGCAATTTGGGCATCTTTTAAGCAATTAAATTACAAATTTTCCAAAAATTCTAATTAAATTATATACAACTCTAAGCTCCATATAATCAAGTAAAAGTACATAAAGAAGTGTAGGAAAAATCCCTACCTCAAGCCAAGAAGCTTTCAAATTTTTTGGCAAAAAAAAATTAAATTTGCTAGGAGCCAAACGACGCATTTTTCGCCCTCTACGTTTTGATCCAAAGCACTAGGGGTCAAAAATGACTTACACTAGATCAAACCTAAGAAAAACCAGCTTGGAACCTCTTTTCTCTTATTTCCTCAGGGCAAGAACTCCAAGAATTCCCAAAAGTTGAACAAAATATCTATTTGGTTACTATTTATAGATATATTTTTTTTTGTTTGTTTTTGTTTTAACTAAACAAATATCTAAACATATATATACACACCTATATATATATCAATTAAAAATATATTTCAACATCTTTAATGACAAAAGTAAATATAATACTTTCTCACTACAAAATATATTTCATTTAATGGTACACATCGTAAATATTTACAACTCTTTTATGGTAATCAAATAAAAATAATAAAATGACAACACTATTACATGGTTATTAACGGGTCACAATGTAATCAATTGGGTCCAAAATGAATGGAGTTTAATAATTTAATATAAATCCCCAACTGAAATTAAAGTATAAATTCAATTTGATTCAACTCGTTACAACCTTCCCCCCTTAAGGATTTTTGTCCCCAAAATTTAAACTAGATAACCTTGTTGAATGAAAATCAATTACAACCGTAGAAATGCAATCATGGCATGATAACACAACCTCCCAATTAAACATAAAAAATTTACCTACTCCATAACATATACAATGTACATCCTAATATCAGAATAACATTTCTATTACAACTCTCAAACATCGATAAAAAGATCCGGATACTTCTCACGGACTTCAGCCTCACGTTCCCAAGTCGCCTCCTCAACCTTGTGGTGTCTCCACAACACTTTCACCAAGGGACAAATACGAACAAAAGATACACATACACATACGGACAAATACAGAGAAAATACACAGATACTTACATATACACAGACACATTTGGGGAATATGCCGTTATTGACAAGGAATATTCTGCCTATGGACGTCAGCGAGCATATGCCGTTACTATGACAGAATGTTCCGTTAGCTGACGTCATCGCGTGTAAGCAAAACACGCAAAAACGAAATAAAACATGAATGCAGGGATACGGGGTTTCGAACCCCCGACCTCAGGCTTAGCCTCTCCATCCTTAGATGCTGAACCAGACCACTTAACCAAGTCACTCTTGTGACAAAAATAGTCAAATAAATGTATATAATACATAAATATACAATATATACATATATGTATACAACTTTCCCGCTTCTCTCTCTTCCTTCGAAAACTGTGTCTGACACGCGGCCTTACTTTTGCGTTAGCTGGGCAACAAAAGTGGACCTCCTCGATTTGTAAACTCACGCGGCCTTGCTTTTGCGTCAGCTGGTTGACAAAAACAGGCCTCCTCGATTTGTAAGCTCACCTCGGCTCTCTCTTCCTCTTTGTCTTCTTGTCTTCCGTCTTCTTCTTCTTTATCACTTTCTTTCGTCTACTTAATCACTCTCTTCTCTTTCTTCTTCCTCATTCCCCCTAAGAGAGACAGAACATCGAGATTGAGCGGAGGAGAAAAGCTGCCCCAAAACTCAATTTGTTCTTTGCTATTTCTCTGTGACTCATTTCTTTCTTTTTACACTTCTCACAACACATGGCCTCATCTCGTCTCCTCACTCTCTTTCCGGACCTCAATGATCCAAGCTCTCTTAGACCGAGTGCCCCTGCTCCTACTCTTCCTAACCTTCCTGGACAGAGTGCCCCTACTCCTACTCTTCTTAACTTTCCCATGATGTTAGTTGAGCAAATCATGGCCACTCAATCTGACATTGAAGCCAACCACTCCACACTGAGATCCTGCATGGAGACAGTGACTACGGTTACCAAATTGTCTCACCGGCTGCAGAATAGAACCAGTGAGGTACATCAGTTAAATGCCTAACTTTCTCTGCTCCAGCGCATGTACAAAGATGTTCGAGCAGAGATTTACGCACTGAAGGTAGAGAATAAAGAGCTGAAACGGAAGACCACCGTCATGGCCCGATTCGGAACACCTTTGTACTTCGCCTTTGACAACCAGCAGTGAGTCAACTCTCTCAGCGGTCTTGTACGCATTGAGGCAGAGCCTTCAAGGGTCTCCCAAGATGACAAAAAAAGGAATAGCTCGGCGGGAAAGTCTAGCAAGTGAAGTCGGCGTGTGCCTGTTATCAAAAACAAGATCCCTCTTTTTTTTTCTTTTTTTTTTTCCATGTTGTCTCTGCAATCGGGGATTTCATCCCCTGACTTCAATAAAATCAGTTTCTTCTTTTTTTTTTTTTTTTTTTTTCCATCTAGTCCACTTTTACAAACTTGATATAAAATTGAAAAATAATTAACTCCTTATAACAACAAACCAGTCGCTACACAACACAAACTCTAATATTTTAAGGTCACATTTACACCCACAATCATACAAATCGGTTAACCTACGCTTAATTACTAATTCCACAACATCTTGACCAATCATCCTGGCCATATTACTCTAGCTTACACTTTCTTCCTGGTGAAAAGGTATCCTCCTACATGAGAACATCCCGGGCACCCTAAGTGCCTCTATTACAGCCTCTTCCGCTTTATGACATCTTATATAAGAGACGGGATTGAGCTCAGAAGTAAGTACTCCACACTAGTTCTAACACGCTACATATGGATTAAACATAAACCTACATATGTATCTACATCACATAAGGTAAACCATATAAGCACATAGTCACATAGAGCACATACGAGTTACCCCTCCAAGATATTTATTCATTCCATAAACATTCAAAGACTTCCAAATGGAAATAGCATTGATCAGGTGCTTTTCTAAAAGGACCTCAAAGAATTTCATGAACGTAAATCACATATCAGAAGTTTAACCCTATACCCACATAGTCACATAAACATGTTATCACATAGCACATAAGATATGCAACATTTCTCACTAGCGAAATGAACCCACTGTGGTAAAAACCACTTCCCACGAGCCCCAAGTATTCAAACCCAATAGCTCTGATACCAAGTTGTAACGCCCGAAAAATTGGGCAGGGTATATCTATTTATGCAACAAAACCCACCTAATAGACAAAAACATATATATAGCTAACTATTCCATACATCCATTTCCACCAAATCCCAAATGACAAATACATGCTATTCACATCTCAATGCCCCAGTTCTAATCCCAAGCATACATTTTACAACAAGTATGAAATGGAAGCCAAACAGATAATAATTTCCATGCAGGCTTACAAATTTATCCAAGAACATTCTTGGTTACACAAAATGGAGTTTCAACTCAATGCAAATACAGCCCTAGGCTTACATTCAACAAATAACAATAAAACAAAAATGAAGGCTCAGCTCTGAGTCCTTCCAAGTCAATGCCTTAGCGGAGGCATAGCACTTGTACCTGAAATGGTTTCCCTTATAAGGTGAGCCATAACCCAGTAGAGATATACTAAACAACATATGAACCATGACAAGACTAAAGAGGAGTGTGCTCATGCCATGCTCATGATAAAACAATTTATCTCTCTTTTTATAAGGCATGCAATGCTGAGATACAACAACAGATATAAAACTATTTCCATTTTAAACCATATATGTTACATGAATACAGGCTCTGTGAATCTCTAGGTGAGTGTTTGCAAGTAGGCCCTAATGCACTACCACTGTCATTTTTACCAGTAAACAAGAAGGCTCGACACTTAACCACGCAGTTCCACACCCCCTACCCAGATTCACCAAGTATTCATCTCGCAAGCAGATACATTTACAAGCACTTCTCAAAAAACAGATACATTTCCAATGAAATGAATGTAATGCAATAAATGAGAAATGTGGTTCGATTTACCTAAGTCTCATGCCTTTCTACAACAAACATGGCTGTCCTCTACCAATAGCCCAAAACAGATATTTCTAAACACTTGGAGCTCGTGGGAAGTGGTTGTTTAACCACAATGGGTTCATTTAGCATGCTTAGGAAGTGTTATACATTTTGTGACTATGTGATAATATGTTTATGTGACTAAATGGGTATGAGATTGGACTTTTGGGATGTTGTTTGCGCTTGTTAAATTCCTTGAGGTCTTATTAGAAGGGTACTTGATCAATACTCATTCTACTAAGAATTCTTGGTTTTTCGTGGGACGAATAATATTTTCTCACCACAAAATATATTCCGTTTAATGGTACACATCATAAATATTTACAACTCTTTTATGGTAATCAAATAAAATATAATAAAACCACAACACTATTACATGGTTACTAATGGGTCACAATTTAATCAATTGGGTCCAAAATGAATGGAGTTCAATAATTTAATATAAATCCCCAACTAAGATTAAAGTATAAATTCAATTTGATTCAACTTGTTATAGCTTAATTAGAAATAAATTTCTCGCCCAAATAATTGTTAACTTTTATTTTACAATCCCACGAGAAAAGAAGAAAAAAATGAGTTATTTCACTTATATAAAGTGAATCTTATACTCCCATTTAATATTGTAGTATTGTGCATGCTTCAGTTCAAGACAGTTTGACTGATTAATTAATTTTTGTGTAAGTTGGTTGGTCGTTTGACCTAACCAATTAAGTTGAACCATTTTTGGTTTGACTGATTTACTGGTTTTACCGTAATTTTAGCAGTTTTATCAAAATATATTTGTTATATTTGTTTGATTCAAAATAAACTAAAGATTGACTTAATTAAAGATTAAAATGGTTGAGATTACTTGATTAGAAATAAACTCCCTACCCAAACAATTGTTAACTTTTATTTTATAATCCCACATTGGGAAAAATTGAGTTGTTTCACTTATGGAAAGTGAATCTTATACTCTTATTTAATATTGTAGTGTTGTTGATACTTCAATTCAAGGTAGTTTAAATTTTAAAATAAAACTTAAAATTTTTAATTAATTAATTTTTATGTAAATTGGTTTGTCTTTTGACCTTGCTAATTAGGCTGAATCATTTTCAGTTCGACTGATTTGTTAGTTTGACCATGATTTTAGAGATTTTATTAAAATATATTGGTTAGATTTGTTTGATTCGAAATAAACTAAAGATTGACATAATTAAAGATTAAACAACTAAAATTACTTAATTCAAAATAAACTTTCTGTCCAAACAATTGTTAATTTTTATTTTACACAATCCCACATCAGAAAAAGAAGGAAAAAGTGAATTGTTTCACTTATATAAAGTGAACCTTATACTCCCATTTAATATTGTAGTATTGTACATGTTTCAGTCGGAGACAGTTTAAATTTTAGAATAAAATAAAATTTAAAAATTTTAATAAATTAATTTTTGTGTAAGTTGGTTAGTTGTTTGAGCAATTTTAGCGGTTTTATCAAAAATATATATTGTTTTATTTCTAAAATGTGTGTCTAAGTTTTATGACAAACTATAACATAGAATAAACTAAAACTAAAAAATTTATAAAATGAAATGTATTTTTATTTTATCATAAATATATATATTTTTAATTTATTCTATTTTGCTTATCTTTACCAATTAAATTATAATATCTATTTCTTATTGTGAACTTACAATATACAATTAATAACATAACAACTGCAGCATATATGTTTTAATAAAATGGTTGAAATTTTAATTCATTCTATTATTGTCTATACTTTTAAGGAAAAAAAGGAGTTTTTAATGAAATACTTCTAAGACTTTCAAACTCTCATTATAAAATTATTGATTTTTCAATTTACAAAATAGATTATAAAAAACTATTGGATGATTTATTTATTTAATTATTTTAGAAATAATAATTATTCATTAATTTATAGATTTCAAATGGCTCTCTATCCTAATCTCTCACTTATTTCAAAAAAAAAAAAAAAAAAATCTAAAACCTGCCTTGCTTTTCTTTCTCCAAAAAATTAGATAATATTTTTAGGGGAGTTGTGGGTGTTTATCTATATCTTGTTGGAACAATCTTCACTGTATTTAAAAGATTTTAATTCTATTGTGTACAAAACAACAATTAGAATTTAAAGAAATAAAGAAAATGAGAGAATTTGTTTGATTACAAAAATCAAACTCGAAATAAAAAATAAATAAATAAATAAATAAATAAACAAATTTTATTTTGTTACAAAAACAAAATTAAAATCTGATTTAAACAAATAGTAATAACACAGAAAATAAATTAAATAACTTACTTGATTTAATTTGTTCGAATTATAAACTGATCAAGTCCAGTGTTTGACACTGTGTCCTTAAGACAGATTCGTCCTCTCCACGGTGCTTTCAGAATTTGGACGTCTATCTCCCAGGATGAAATGATCTTCTACAAACAATAGCAGCACTACAAATTGTTTGCCTTACGAACACACTAAGTGTTTACACTCTTTCTTTCAGAAATAAAATGCAGCAAAATGCAGAGAGATTTATAGCAGAGGATGGAGTACGAAAATTGGAATGAAAATCCAAATGGGAGGCTAGTCTGTTTATAGATGTAAAGGTGGCTCTTGGTTTTGAATTGAACAGGTACTGTACCTGTTCAATTTGAATTAAACAGATACAAACTATTTAGGCACTGTTTGGTTTGAAATTCAAACAGATTTAAAGCTGTTGGATTCAAAAACGGGAAGGGCCCTGTGTGGATGAACAATAAATCCAAATCAGTTTAATTCTGTTTGAAAATGGGAAGGGCTCTGTTTGGATGAACAGGAAAAACCGAACCAGATTATTTCCGGTTAATTTGAATTCTGAATTTTATTTTATCAAAAAATAAAAATAAATTCAAAAGTTTTTGGCCGAGAAAGATTAGTATTGGGCCGAACAAGCCCAACCACACACCACGCACCCGCGCCCAAGCCCAGCCGACCGCGCGCGTGTGTGGTGGTTTTGAGTCCAATGGGTCTAGCCCATTTTGCCCATAACCTCTCCCTCTAAAACACTTGGATACCCCTTAGGGCACACCCCAAGTACCAAACCCATGCTTTATAAACCCTTTCAAAACATCCCACCAAATCAATGTGGGACAAGCCTTATTCAATACCTTTAAGGATTTTCCACAAAAACTCTATTTCCATGGAGCACACTTTGGCTTCAATTTCCCATTCACTTGGTAATGGTTTTGAGCAACCAAATATACCACGTGAATCACAACGCGGCATAGAACGCGTTACCACCTTGACCCGTGTAAATCGATACACGGGGCCCACCTAAAAATTAGACCAAACTTAAGAAAAAATTCTGGTTTTACCCAGAATTTTAAAACCATTTCCAACATATCTCATTATGTCTTATATATTAACAAAAAATTAAAAATCAAATATACAAACAGATAAAATTAAAAGATTTGACTTCTATCATTTTAGTTGAAAGCTTTCTTTGACTCTCAATATCTAATTTCAAATTCTAAAAATATTAAAGCCCATCTATATTTTGAAAATATCTCACCATTCTTGCAACTATCACCTGAATTTGCGCAAGTGTGTTCGCACTCCTCTGAGTAACTAGAAAGAAAGGGTTTCTTGGAGCAACCCCGGGAGGGCATTTAATGCAAGTAATTGTTTCCAAGATTGAACCTCTCCCCTAGAGGTTCTTCTCTCTCTAATAATAAGATTCTCATCGTTAGACTTTAAATCAATAAAATTTACATGTTTATCATATATTTAACACACATCATAACTTACCCAATTAATAATAATAAAAAATAAATAGAAATCACAAAGAAATTAAATTAAAAAAATAGAAAGTCACAACTCCATCTTAAATAAATTGAAAAAAAAAAAAAATAGAACCACACATAAATAAAAAAGATACGAATTTGGATATGGATCTCAAAAAGATATGACAATATCTAAATTTGAATTATGATTTAATATAACTATCTATTTTTTTGATGTATATATATCTAAATTTTAAATCACTTATGAGGACAAATTAATCAATTTTCAAGTCTTATATAAAGAATAATCTGATTAGTCATCCTAACTCACATGCGTTGGCGGATGAGCTAACAGATTGGGCTGAGTGAGGTCTAAGCTGTTGGAGGTAACATTCTATCACTACATAAATGTATTTGTTTTTTTATTTTTTTGCATGAGTGATTCTCTTTCTCTGATGTTGGTTTTGGTTTTAGTTTCGATTTTAGTGAGTTTTATGCGTTTGTTTACAAATTTGCATAGTGAAGAAGAATTATTGGTATTAATGGTTGCAATCGAAGTATCTATGCCCGTTCTGCGTCAATGATTTTGATTAGATTTTGTTTTTTTCAATGAAGACCATAAAATTCAAGTAAACAAAATTGGGCATCGAATTTTTTATTTATTTTTATTGTCGTCTTATTTTATAGAAAAATGTGAAAATTTATTGGGAAACCAAGATTTTTACTATAACATTAAATTTTTGTATAATTAGGTAAATTTGGAACTTTTAATGTGTTCTTTATTTTAATCATCTTCCTATTCCATTGTACCATTATTGGTATTTATTAGTTTGTTAATGTAATTTAATTAATTAAAAATGAAAGCTTAATATAACTTTTCATATATATTATAGTTAATTTGTTACTGCTATTGTTATATATAATAGAATAATAGACAGGGATAGTGTAACGCCACAAAATAAATACAACAAACCAATTTCATAAGTGGAAATATAATTGAATTAACATGCCTTCATTCATCAGAGTTGATATACATGAGAGACAGATACAAGAAGGAATAAAAGTTACACAGATAATCATTTGCCTTGATGGCTTACATGTTTCCAAGTCACTGCTTGGTTACAACAAAAATAAGCCTAGCTCAACACAATTTAAAGCACTTGGTTATACAAAAATAGACACAACAAAAATAGAAGTTCTTGCTCCAAATCCCTCCAAGCTACTGCTTTGGTGTAGACACCCAATTTTTGATGGCCCTTACGACTTGGACGTTATCGCTTGCATACCCAATGATAAGTCTATATGCTTGTTAAGTGCTCGAAGTCCTCAGCGAACTGCCACAACTTTGAGTCTTTCAAACCTTGCACCCCTGTTGCCTTGTTTTTGGATCAACACCTTGGATTTTCAAGCCTGCAACCTCTGGTGGCTTGCTGGCCACTGCTATGGGCTACTGGCCACTGATGTGGCCTGCCGGCCACCAGTAGTGATCTGCCGGCCACCAATATGTTTTGTAGATATTTTGTGACAGCTATGCCAGCTGTTTGCACAGATGCTTGCATCTGTTCTCACGTGTATGGATGGATGTTTTTTAGGGAGGTTCATGTTTCTCTATATATAGAAGACCTCCCCTCTTGCCATGGGGTTAGAAAAAAATTTGGAGCAAAATTTTTCCTCTCTCTCTCTACAATTCTCTCTCTTTCTTGCAAATTTCTTCACCTTTGCCTATACACTCTTAACCAAACCTTTCCATCTTTGAGCTGAGGTATCTTTGAGCCTTGTTTGAGCTCTTGAGGGTGTGTTTTCCTTGTTTTATTGCTTGAAAGTGATCTCCTTTTCAAGAGGTATAAAGCTTTGTCTCTTTACTTGTTGTATTTACTCTTTTTCTTATTATTTTCCAATTGTTTTTGGGCTGTAAAAACTCTGTATTTTTTGGCTGAAACTTGGCTTTTAAGGCCAATAAAGGTTGAGGGGTGGTTCACCCTTCTTTACACCTTACTTTCAAGGCCTTTACCCTTGTGTTTCCCACATTTGCACTATCTTTTTTTGAGCTTTTAAACACTAATTTTTAGAGTTATTTCAGTAGCCAAAATCATGTTTTGAAATCTAAAATTGGAGGGGTTAGCCTCTCCTTCTTGTGTTTTGCTTACTAACCTAGCATGATCCATGTTTTAGCTTACTAGCCTAGCATGATCCATGTTTTAGCTTATTATTCTAGCTATTTTTGTCTTAATTCCAGCATGTTTTAAGACTTATTTAGGACTGTTTTAGGATTGTCTTTAAGTGTTTGTTGCATTTGAGCTTTGTTTTGCATGCTTGTAGTGTAATTGTCCTCATAAGTTTGGTGTTTTAGGCCTTAAACACCACCTTATTTGAATTGATTGCATTTATTTAGTGTTTTTCTTACTTGTTCTCACCTTTAATCATCTCTGCAACCTCCCTCATTTTTTGGCTTTTGTTTTTCTTTGAAAGTGGTATCAAACTACTTGTTTGTTTAAGCATGATATTGAGATGTCATGCTTAGTGGTTTAATCCCTTTGGGGGTTCATTACCAACGATATGATGTCTCTTTCATGCCCAAAGCAACACTGGGTTTGAGCTCTCTTTCCATTAGAGGACTTAAATTCACCTTTGGACTTAATTGACTAAAGAATGGATGGTAATCTAAAATGAAGTAATAAAATTGAGGCTAAAAAGAAGTAAGATAATAATTTGGTTTGGGTTCAATCGGACGTTAATTGAACCCTTGAGTCTTGAGTCGTTTCATACTCATTAGTGATGAAAACGGTTCAAGATTCATTGTCAATTACTTCCCATGATCTTTCATGATAGAGAGGTGGTTTTGAGAGTTTTGTTTTATTGCATTCATTGAATTTGCACACTTGATTCATAAGCCATCATGCAATGAAATTACATCCATTGGTGGTTTGTGAAATCAAACTTACTACTCCTTTGAGCTGCTCAAATGATAAAGAGGGGTAAATTGTGCAAACAAACCCTTGAGAATACACTGTTTCTGCTCTATCTGCTCTCTGTTGTAGCAGGACAATCCAATCAGCAGTGGCCGATAGGCCACTATTGGTGGCCGGTAGGCTACCTTCAGTGGCCGACAAGCCCTCTGCCGGCCACCAGTGCAAAATACAGCAGTGTACTTCTAAAACAGAATAGAGTTGGTTGTGAAGTGGAAATCAATGCAAATGTTCTACTGTGCAACAGAGGCATTCAACAGCAGAAACAGTGGCTTTTCGAGTGGAAACCGCATTCATGCATGAGCATTCCATTGATCCTTGGGATCCGTGTTGTAAATATATTAGTATTGTGCTTAACATAGTGGCTTTGTAATTAATTAGTTAGAATAGCTAATTCGTCTCGTGTTGTAATTATTTTAATTAGCTAGATTAGTTAATTAATTAGTTCATTTGTTAATTCATTCGGTTTGTAATAATTTATTAGCTAGTTTGGTTGATTATTTCATTTGTTGTTATAATAGCTAATTAGTTTAGTTAGCTAGTTAGTTTATTCGGATTCTCCTTCGTGAGAGCGCAATGTTGTAATAACGTGCATGTCTTCTAACCCCATGTCTTTCTCCCTTTTATTTATTTGCTTAAGATGCTTAGTTTAGAAGCATCACGTTTCATTTAGCATACTCCATGATTGGCATTCACTTGTTTTGCATGCACCGAGGCTTGGTTCATCATTCTAAACAATGCATTGTCGTTTAAATACTTCATTGAATACGTGTTTAAACTACATGCTATCAAATTGATTCATATGTTATGGTAAGTAGCCGAGCCTATTTAGATTGCATATAGCATGTGTTACATTAGTCATATCGCATAGTTAGGAATCATGCATTTTCTAACTAGTTTCTCTTTTGGCTTGGAGTACTAGGTGAGCCTTTACTCGCTTTAGCATATCGCATGTATGTGATTGTTGCTATGTTTAGCATGCTTGCCTTGAGGCTAAATGCTTAAATCATAAATTGCTTGAATGCCTATGGATGAAGGATAGTTGCTTGAATTGGAATAATTTGAGTAATGTTCTTATGCAATCACTTTTTCAAGTGGTACATATTCGAAACAATTTTCAAAATAAGCATGAATCGAAGTGTTCCAATTCTTGCAAATTAGTCTATACTTGTGTGTGCACATCACATAATAATGCTAGCCTAAAAACTAGAACAAGAGCATATAATGTAGATAAGATTCATATCATGATTAGTAAAGGCCAATATTTGACCGGGCGAGCGGGGATGCTCAATTTATGACCTTCCTCTCTCGTACCTAAGTTCCCGAGCCGAGACAATCTTGGTGATGACGAACATGTAGCCTTTGGCACGAGTCATGGGTTTCCCAAATTTTCCAAAAATATTTAGGTGGCGACTCTGTATCTAGCAAAACAGTCCATTTTTGGCAATTTGATTCAAAATCGATTTTCCAAAAGATTTTTCAAATTGGGACTCTTTGGAGTTTATCTATTTCACATTGTATTTGTGACATTAGATTCATAACTGCAAGAGTCCGATACTGTACGTCATATTCGTCTTTCGAAAAGGGGCTATGAAAAAGTGAGCTACAGTTTCTGGCGACTCTATTGGGGAAATTTAGAGAACTTGATTCGAAACTCATGATATGAAATTTTATCTACACTTATATTTTTCTTTGCATTGGATTTGCGTTGGTGCGTTTAAGTCACTATGTTTGCCATCTGCTATTTCTGGACTGTTTGTCGGAGGCTTGCCTAAAAGCTTGTGTAGACACCCCATTTTTGACCGTCCTCAAGACTTGGACGTCATCATTTGAACACTCGATGTTTATCTATGTTCGTGTTCGTCTCGAGTTCTCGGAGGTTTCGGCCGCGCGCCTTGCCTCAAGATCTCTCGACTTGTTTGTTTTGTGCTTGGTTATGGACCAAACAGTTGTGTTTTTTGCTTCTAAGGGCAGGGAATGGCTTGCTGGCCATCCCTTACACCTCACCGGCCATGGCTTGAGGCCATCGGCCCTGTTTTTTTTGCCATCGGCCAAAGGTTATGGCCGGTCGGCACCTTTTGTGGTCGGTCGGCCACCTTTGTTGATCAATCGGCCATTTCTGCTAGTCGACCCCTTTCCATCTGCTTTTGGCAAATATTTTATGCCAGCTGTAATGGCTGGCATCCACAATTGACCCCCTCCATGCACGTGTATGGATTGATTTGCCTCTTAGTTTAGCTTGCTTTGGAAGCTTTGCAATTTTGGAATTCTATAAAGAGGGAGCTTCTCCTCCCTCCTCAAAGGTTCCAGAGGTTCAGAGAATTAGGGTTAGAGAGTTGTATCTATCTATCTCTATATCTCCCTCTCTTCACTCATTTGTGTGTGTATTTGTGGCCTAAAGTGACTTTTGTTCACACTATTGCACACAAACACCTAGTGTTACACCATCCTTGGTTGCTGCGGCTTTAAGGAGTTGTTTTCAGAGTTCTTGGGCTGGTTTTGATCCAAGGAAGGTGCTGGAGTGGTGTTCGTAAAGAGGTTCTTCAAGGGTAAGAAACTACCCTCTTTATTCCCCATTTTTGCACAAGCTTTTAGTCTATCTTGCATCTGTTTTAAGCTTAACTTATAACTGATAAAAGTTCTATTTTTAAGTGCTTAAAATAGTTGTTTAAGATCTCTTTGGTGTTTGGGGTTGTTTACCCCCTCTTAGGCCTTGTTTGGCCTCTTTTTGTGCCCTTCTTTGTGAGCTCCAGGACCACCTTGTATTGGCCTTCTCACCACTGAAATCTAGAGGGATTTCAGTAGTGGGAATGATGTTTTGAGGTCCTAAGAAGGAGAGGGCCATCCCCTCTCCTTGTTGTCTTCAATACTTGTCATATTTGCCTCATGTGTGAGCACATTTTTTAAGTTCATGTTGGCCATGTCTTAGCTAGTATTTGTGGTTGTTTTGCCATGGTATACCTCTGTTTTAAGTTGGTTTAGACATGCCATGTATGCTTCATACACTTGCCTTGTAATCCCATGATTTGGCCTTAACATGCATCATGTTGTAACATGCGCTTTTAGCATGAATTTGGCTCAACTCCATGAAGCTTCTAGCTTTGTTTTAGCATGCTAGAGGTCTGTTTTGTTGTTTTTGGCCGTCCATGACTTGCCTTGTATAGCTATCATGCAAACTAGCTTATAGGCTTCGGGTGTTGGATCCTCTAGCATGCTTAATTTGGATCATTTCAGTGGTTTGGCATCACTTAGAATGTCATTTCAGTCCATATAGTATGCTTGAATACTTGCATTTATCACCTATTCCATGCCTTGGATAATTTTTGTTCTTATGTCATTGCGTATGCCATCATGCTTAGGTATTTGGGATGACATCTAAGTGGGTTTTTGGGCTCATTTTCACATGTCATAACTCTGTTTTGGGTCGCTTAAATCATGCCGTGTTTGGTTGTATTAGGTGCAGTGCAACACCTCCTTGATGGCCTTGCATGCTTCATGTTTTTGCCCCTTTATTTTGGCTTGTTTGGCTTTGGTCATTGCATGTTTTAGGCTTATTTTGCCATGATTTAGAACTGTTTTGGGTTATGCTTGCCATATACTCTTTGTTTTTTGTAGCATTGGTTCAATTCCCTTGCCTAGTTTTAAGCCTTAAGCCTTAATCATGCATGCTTGGCCTGTTTATGTGATTTGGCATCACTCTTAGCACCATTTCAGAGCATGTAATGTTGTCACATTTGCATGCTTTCCATTCCTTTTAAGTGTTCTTAAAAGTTGCTCTCTTAATGCTTAAACGTTGGGCCAATTGGCATGCATGTTTGTATGTGTTTTTGTCCTCATTTCCTTAGCATTTTGGTCACTGATTTGGGCCTATTTGAGAGCTGCCCATATTGGTTTAAGTCCATCCTTTGCATGTTGTTGCATGCTTGCCTTGTGTGTTGTTGCATACTCGGCTCATTAACATGTTGTTGCATGTTTAAGTGGTATTGCATTTGGCATGCATCTCTTGTTAAGTTACCTAACATGTTACATGTTTGCCTCACATGTTGTTACATGCTTGAATGTTGTCACATGCCTTGCATGTTTGCATGCTTGTTTAGGTTGCATTGCATTTGGCATGCTTGCTACTATTAGCCTTGCATGGCATTGCCATTAACATGCTCACGTTGCATTAGTTTTGCTTGCATGTTTGCATCCCTTACCTCTTGATTGATCATGATAGAGGTTAGGATCTTTTATGTGTTTGTGAACATTTCATTTGATATTAAATGCATATTTGGCTTCTTGGACCATCATGCATCGAAATGTGTGATTGGTGGCCCGAGAGTCAAAGGCCACACTCCCTTGAGTCCATAACATGATAGAGAGGGTGGTCGTGCAAACATTGCTTTGAAAATGCATTGCCATGCCTTGTCTGTCCTCTGCTGCAGCACAACAGGATTCTGCAGGAAGAGATGGCCGGTCGGCCATCTTTAGTGCCGGCCGGCTATGCATAGGTTGCCGAGATTGCTACAAATGGTCAATGACCAGTTTACCATGGCCGGTGACCTCATCTCTTGGTCGGTGACCTCCCACAGTCTTCAGGGAGCAGTTCAGAAGCAACCTTGGGACTTGTGCAGTCTTCAGAGATGCAGAGCAGTGTAAATAGAGGCAACATGTGACATGGCGATGGATTTTTCGAGCGAAGCCGAGCATGCATGCATTCGTCCCTCTTTCCGAGGCTGTTTTACTGCTTTCAGTAGTTTAATTAATTTGTTTAATTAATTAAGGGTTTGTAATATTTAATTAGCTTGTTAGTTAATTAATTTGTATTATTCTTTTGGTCCCTCCGCGAGAGGGCGAGTTTTGTAATAAGTGTGCGTGCGTGTGTGCATGTCTTCCAACCCCCACTTCTTTCTCCCTTTTACTTAACCGCTTACGATGGTTAGTTCTAGGGCACGTTTCAATTAGCATACCTTATGCTATGCATGTTTGCATCATTCATCTGTATTGCATGCACCGGGCTCGGCGCATCATACTAACTGCATAGTATTTCAATTCCAAGTTGAATACGTGTATCAAATTGTCGCATATCATATGCCATCTTAGATTAGCCGAGCCTATTCTAGTTGCATTTTTGCCTGCGATGCATTAGCCATCTTAACATGGACTTGGATCATACATTTGACTGCTAACATGTTCTTGTTTTGGCTCGGAGTACACTGTGAGTATTTATGCTTTAGCATCTTACATGTATGTGAGTGTTGCCATGACAACATGCTTGCCATGAAGCTAATTGCTTATGTGATATAACTGCCTGAATGCCTGTGGGTGAAGGTTGGATTACTTGAATTGGATCAATTCATTGAAATCCATATTTTAGCCTACTTGCGAGTAGCAAACTCCAAACTATTTTCCAAACAAAACGGATATGCAATGCTTTGTTCCAAATTAGGCGATCTAGTCTATACTTGTATGCTGTGCGCATCACATAGTAATTCTAGGCTAATTGTCATGACCCGAACCCGCCCTCGTGGGTTAAGGACATAACCGGCCAGTAATCATGAGATTACCTACGGCCTCAAACCGAAACAAATGTATTTTAACAGAGTTAATGGGGGCCGAACGGAAGCAGTTGAAAAATTTGTCCATAGAGTTGTGCTTACATGGCACATCCAAACAACCAAACATATATATACATTAATAACTCACAACAGAAATACAGTAGCACAAGTTCTGTACAACCAGGATCATCCAAAAGCTAAGTCAACCCATGAAAACTATATACAGACATATAGCAAGACTTCGCCAACAAGACGAAAATAAGATAGCATAGTAGAAAGGCGAAGATGAGTCTCGTGCGTGAGACACTAGGGCTGACTCTCCAAAACTCGGTTGTTCCACACAGACTTCACTGGGGCTGGGTCTAGACCTCTCTTGGCTCACCTACAAACACATGAATGAGCATGAGCGATAGCCTAGTGAATAATATCAAATAAGAAGATACAAACGATATGTAGAACAACATACTCCGAACGGCCTTGGGCCTCACTCACATTTTAGATTAACATTTATATACACAATTTAAGTCAAGTGACTGCGGTTTCAAACAAACTGGCCTTTGGCCCATTTATCTTTCATTCTCATCAAAGCGACCTCTGGCCCACTCATTTATGTCAAAACGGCCTTTGGCCCATTCGTTTATGTCAAAACGGCCTTTGGCCCATCTATTCATGTCAAAACGGCCTCCGGCCCATCTACACATGTCAAAACGGCCTTTGGCCCATCCATTCATGTTAAAACGGCCTTCGGCCCATCCATTCATGTCAAAATGGCCTTCGGCCCATTCATTCATGTCAAAACGGCCTTCAGCCCATTCATTCATGTCAAAACGGCCTTCGGCCCATTCATTCATAGCAAAACGGCCTTCGGCCCATTCATTCATGTCCAAACATTTGTCCATAATTCAAAAGGAAATAAGCAATTGGACAAACGACAAGTTTCAAATATCGATATTACTCACAGTGATCGGTTGGTTGGTTTGCCCTGGAGCTCGACCCTACACAGTCCATGAACACAAAAAGGTCAACAACCATTCAATCCGTTCCGAAATTCACATTTTCCTCTTTAGGCTTTATTCTTATCTCTTTAACTCAATGACAATGCTCAATGCCTGCCTAAGAGTACTTAGAAGTGAAAGAGAACAGAAAACAAAACACATAATGTATTTTTAAAATTTCAGAAAACAGGGTCCCCGCTCGAGTAGACCCTTGAGGCCTGCAAAAGTACTGGATAGGTGAAATTTACACTCAAGCGTTCATTTTGGCGCTCGAGCGGAAGGCCTCTCTACATGGCTCCCCGCTCGAGCGTGAACCTCCACGCTCGAGCGGGCACCATGTCTGCAAAAAGTACTGGATGTGTCATTTCTACGCTCGAGCTTAAACTTGGACGCTCGAGCGGAAGTTCATCAACATAGCTCCCCGCTCGAGCGTGAACTTCCTTGCTCGAGCGGACATCAAGGTCTGCAGAAAATACTGGGAGCACGAAATTTATGCTTGAGCGGCGGTTTCTCCGCTCGAGCGGACATCAAATTTCTGGGTTTTCCCGGATTGTGTTCTTAAGCTCAAATTTGACATTTCAACCACATTTCTTGCATACTATGGCTCCAATTTCATATATAATTGTTACTAACATGATTATAAACACCAAAACACATCATCATGGAGCTCAATTTCTTGTATTACTTACATGCATGTCTCAAATTAATCCAAATTCATCACAACACATCAATTTCAACATGCAAAGCTTACACTTTCATGACCTATTCTTGCATGTGAGAAATGCACATTATTCACAACTCATTTGGTGAAGAAATGGTCATACACATGGATTTCAATCAACTTCAACATAGATTACACAAATTAGGCTCAACATGGAAATCCATAGCAACTCTCTACATGCATGTGTTCTATGACTTCAAATTCAACAAAAAATCAACTCAATTTCCTTAGAATCAAACAAATTCATGTTCTTGGCATTAATCAAACTTGAATTTACAATTCCAAACAAAATCCATGAGATACTCACCTAGGAGCCTTCATTTCACAATCTATAACAAATTCTTGGGAAATCTTCAAGGTTTCCAAGCTTTGAGACAAAATTGCACAATTTCTCTCCCTTTCTCTCACTATGGCCGGCCCCTCTCTCTCTCACAATTGTATATCTCAGATTTTTGAGTTCAAAAGAGTTAAAGGAGAGTGTAGTGCCTTCATACAACAAGCCCCACTAACATTTATTTAATAATAATAAATAATTGGCCACTAATTCATCAGTTTTAATCAATTTAATCTGGTCCGAATCAATTTTTCAATTAAACTTTACTGTAGGCTCTAAAAATTATGCCAATCATAATGACGTAATCATGTAGACACCCCATTTTTGACCGTTCTCAAGACTTGGACGTCACCGTTTGAACACTCGGTGGTCATCCATGTTCGTGTTCGTCTTGAGTTCCCGGAGGCCTCGGCCATGCGCCTGGCCTCAGACCTCTCGACTTGCCTGTTTTGTGTTTGGTTTTGCACCAAACACTTGTGTTTTGCTTTTGAGGGGCAGGAATGGCTTGTTGGCCATCCCCACATCCCACCGGCCATGGCTTGAGCCCACCGGCCATTGTTTTGTTGCCATCGGCCAAATGTTTGGCCGGCCGGCACTATTTTTGGTCGGTTCGACCATGTATTTGGTCAATTTGGCATCTTTGGCTGGCCGACCACTGTGCATCTGCTTTTGCAGATATTTTTATGCCAGCTATGCTAGCTGGCATACACTTTGGCACCCCCTCCATACACGTGTATGGAGGGGATTTCACTCTTGCTTAGCTTGTTTTGTAAGCTTTGCAAGAGTGATCCTCTATAAAGGGAGGGCCTCTCCTCCCTCTTCCAAGGTTACAAGAAAATTCCAGAGGGTCTTCAGATTAGGGTTTGAGTCTTGTATCTATCTCTATATCTCCTTCTCCCTTTGTATTTGTGTGTGTTTAGGTGTGTTTAGCCTTACTTTTGTGCATAAACACCTACCATTACACCTTCCCTTGGTTGCTGAGGCATTAGAGGGTTGTTCTTGGACTTCTTGAGTTGATCTAAGCTTGGAGAAGCTGCTGGAGCATTGTTCTTGAAGGAGGTCTACAAGGGTAAGAACTTTACCTTTAAATACCCCATTTTTGCATAGTCTTTTTGCCTACCTTGCATCTATTTTTGAGCTTAGTGTATAACATATAAAAGTCTTGTTTTTACTTGCTTAAAATAGTTGTTTAAGGTTATTTTGGTGTTTGGGGTTGTTTGACCCCTCATAGGCCTTGTTTGGGCCCCATTTTGTGCTATTTTGGTGAGCTCCGGGACCACCTTGTTTGGGCCTCCTCACCACTGAAATCTTGAGAAGATTTCAGTGGTGAGGATGGTGGTTTGAGGTCCTAAGAAGGAGAGGGCCATCCCCTCTCCTTGTTGTCTTCAAAAAGTGCCATTTTAGCCTCATGTGTGAGCACCATTTTTTAAGTTCATGTTGCCCATGTCTTAAGTGTTGTTTGTGCTCATTTTGCCATGATATAGCACTGTTTTTACTTAGTTTAGACACACCATGCATGCTTAGCATACTTGTCTTGTAATGCCATGAATTTGCCTTGACATGCTTTGTCCTTTGAGCCTTGTTCTAGCATGATTTTGGCCAAGCTTTGTGAAAGCTTTTATGCGTGTTTTAGTATGCTTTAGCTCTATTTTTAATTGCTTCGGCCATGCTTGACATGCTTTGTATAGCCACCTTGCATTTTGGCTTGCTAGCCTCGGGTGTGTGAGTGTTAAGCATGTATTGCTTAGCTTGTTTCAGTGGTTTGGCACCACTTATAGCATCATTTCAGTCCCCATGGTATGCTTGTATGCTTGCATTTGATGCTCCCTTAATGCTCTGAAAGGTTATAGTCTTGTGCTCCATGTTTGGCCTCTTTTGTATGCTTCCATGTGTAGGCCACTTAGATGCTATCTAGGTGTGTCCTTAGCTTTGTTTAGGTCTGCCTTGGGACTATTCTAAGTCCTCTTAGCCTTGTGAGGCTTGGTTGGCATGGCCATGGTTTAAGCCCCTTGGCTTACCTTGAGTTTTGGACATCGTTGCATGCTTAACTTGTCTTGTTTACTTGGTTTGGCACCTTTTATAGCATGATTTCAGAGCTTAGTATGCATGCCATTAGTCCATGTTTGTCTTCTTTTAGGTGTGCTTAAAAGTCGCTCTTTAATGCCTAAGTGTTGAACCATGTGTGCATGCATGTTTGTATGTCATTTTGCCTTCATTTCCTTGGCATTTGGCCACTGTTTTGGGCTTATTTGAGAGTTGCCCAAATTGGTATAAGACCATCCATCGCGTGTTGTTGCATGCTCGCCTTGTGTGTTATTGAATACTTGGCCTACTGCATGTGTTGCATCCTTGAATCATGGTGCAATTGGCATGCATCCTCATCTTTGTTTTGATTGCTTAACATGCTATATATTTTTGCATATTTGCATGTTGGCGTTGCATCTTTCATGCTCAATTAGCTTGCATACTTGTTATATGCTTTGCATACTTGCCACATGTTCATGTTGCCTACTTGGTTTCCATGCCTAGGGTGCATTGCATTTAACATGCATGCCTTGCCTCTTGAAATCAAGCGATAGAGGTTGGGCCTTTACGTGTTTATTTGGTTTGCATTTCATTTGACATGAAAATGCAAAACTTGGTTTCTTGGGCCATCACGCATTGAAATGCGTGATTGGTAGTCCGAGAATCGAGTACCACCCCCCTTTGAGTCATAAACATGATAAGGGATGTATTGGTGCACACATTTGCTTGAAATGCATTGCCATGCCTTGTTTTGCCCTCTGCTGCTGTCAAAACAGGTTTTGCAGGATGATTTGGCCGGTCGACCACATCAAGTGCCGATCGACCAATTATGGATGGCCGATAGCTCCATAGATGGTCGATGACCACTCCCCTTTGGCCGGTGACCATTCCTCATGGTCGGTGGCATTCCCCAGTGTTCATGAGGTGTACTTTGGGAATTGTGCCATTTTCAGAGGAGTAGAGCAGGGAAAACAGAGGCAACTTGTGCATGGCATTGGATTTCCAGGCGAAGCCAATCCGAGCACGCGTGCATCCCTCTTCCCGAGGCCTTTTAATGCTTTCCTTAGCTTAATTGATTTATTAATTAATTAGGTGGTCTATAATTATTTAATTAGTTCGTAGGTTAATTAAATTGTATTATTCTTTCGGTCCCTCCGAGCGGGGGCGAATTTGTAATAAGTGTGGGTGCGTGTGTGTATGTCTTCCAATCCCCACTTCTTTCTCCCTTTTACTTACCTGCTTTTGATGGTTAGTATCAGGACATATTTCAATTAGCATCCTTATGCTATGCATGCGTGCATCCATTCATTTGTATTGCATGCACCGGGCTTGGCGCATCATACTAATTGCATAGTATTTCAAATCTAACTTGAATACATGTTATTTGTTGCATTCCACATGCCATCCTAGGATTAGCCGAACCTATTCTAGTTGCATTATGGATGTGATGCATTAGCCACTTAACATGGACTTGGATCATACATTGATTGCTAACAAGTTCTTTTGTTTTGGCTCGGAGTACTCGGTAAGCTTTTTATGCTTTAGCATCTCGCATGCGTGTGAATGTTAACATGACAGCATGCTTACCATGTGGCTATATGCTTATGTGATACAAACTGCCTGAATGCCTGTGGGTGAAGGTTGGATTGTTTGAGTTGGAACGACTCATTGAAATCCGTGTTTTAACCTACTTGCGAGTAGCAAATTTCAAACTGTCTTTCAAACAAGCAGATATGCAATGCTTTGTTCCAAATTAGGCGATCTAGTCTATACTTTTGTGTTGTGCGCATCACATAGTAAATTGTAGCTAATTAATCGGAATAAGAACACATATATTTTCAAAACTAGATATCATGGTTAGTAGAGGCCGATCTTCGGATCGGGCGAGAGGTGGTTCTCATAGCTGACCTTCCCCAATCGTACCCAAGTTCCCGAGCCGAGGCAACTTTAGTGATGACGGACACGTGGCCTTAGGCAAACGAGTCAGGGTTTCCTAAATTCCCCCTTAAAACATATTTAGGTGGCGACTCTATATCTGGCAAAGCGGTCCATGTTTGGCACTTCTTTCAAAAATCTGTTTTCCAAAACGATTTGCCGAATTTGGACTCTTTGGTGATTTATCAATCTCGCATTGCACTTTGCGAGATCAGATTAAGAACCGACACAAATCGAGTCCAAACTGTAGCACATGAGGCCCGCGGGCGGGTCTATAGTTTTTGGCGACTCTGCTGGGGAGTTTAGAGAGCTTGACTCAAACTCGTGATATCTTGTTTTGACTACACTTATGTGTTTCTTTACATTGCATGTGCATTGGTGCGCCTAAGTCACAGTGTTTGCCGTCTACTATTCCTAAACGGTTTGCCGGAGGCTCGCTTCGAGAAGCGTGCCATAAGGCTGGCCGGTTACGGGCTCTGCTACGATGGGAACACAAACCCCGGTTGTCACCGGGGCACCTTTTTGACCATTCGACCTAGTGCATATTCGGAATCCATAGTGACCATTCCAAGCTAGGACAGGTTGCTTACCCGACTATAGGTTGTTTGAAACTACTGCGTGCGTAATGAAACCCTAGCTCCCGACAAAATAGGATAGGGAAACCCTACCCCAAAATAGGGGTGTTTTGGCTCTTGCTTGCTTGTTATGTGTTTTTTTTTTTTTTTGAGTTGACCTCTACAGGGAAGGCATATATCAGTTTGCAAGTCTGAGTATCAGGCCTGAGGGCATTAGTATCGGTATCTGGGAGTCAGTTATATCTGCGGGTATCAGACTCAGTTTTTGGGGTAGTGATTTTAGGGAACAGTGATCAGTAGTAGAGTACAGTTATTCAGTTATGCTCGCGTATGTTCTGATTGGGCCGAAATGCTGCGTGTTTTCTCTTTTAGTTCAGAGAGTTAGTACAGAATAGGCAGTGTTCTTCTTTGCTGAGGCAAGACAGAGATCTGATCCGTCCGTCACCATTCAGTACAGCGGACTTATGATGACGCAAAGTTCAGTGGAAATAGTGGTTATGGTAGCCGCATTGGATCAAGGAAACATCTTGCGAGATGAGACCAATGTTGATGTACCGCATCTGCCCAGGTTGCCTGTCGCGCACCCGGTCTAGGCGCCCCAGTTGTGTCAAGTTCACGAGCCCACCACGTTCGAATTAATGGGAATGATTGGTGATCTTCAGCGATCTGTGGCTGATCTCACCTACAGAATGTCGGCTTCTCCACCTACCACATCCTACGCCGGGAATTTTGTACCGCAGGAGCCCCCGTTATTAGGGCAAATTGTGATCGAGCTCAGCCAACCTGAGGTTGTCTCAAACTATAGCCATGACATGGCAATAACAACCGGGTTCTGCTCTGATGGAGCAACCCAAACCCTCAATCGAGCTGAGGCTAGAGGTAAGAACAAAGTGGGAACAGATGCTGATCCCGTTGAACAGTTGATGTGGGCAGTTGAGGCTTTGAAAGCCGGGGGATTGGGTAAACAGCAGATATTCGCATTAGTGGCCAAAACTGTGGATGATGCTTTCCCCGCTCCAACCGAGGGGAGTTCCAGCCAGACAGAAAATCGGAATAGGCCCCGTCATGCCAGAACAATTCCCTCCAATCCCAACTCTGCACCGAGGAAGGATCAGAAAGTCAAGGCGGCACCTGCCGATCCTTTTGCCAGTGCGTCCGACAAAAGTCAGCAAACTTCGAAGTATCTGCCCCGAGGGCGCAGAGTCTTCCATGCCCTTTACATGCCTTTGTCTAGGGCGCTCCAGATCCTTGCCAAAAGGGGGCACCTTAAACCCCTCGAGCCTCGGCCGCTCCCGAAGAATCTCCCTCTCACACATGACGCTACCTTGTACTGCGGGTACCACCAGCAAACCGGTCATTGTACCGACAACTGTTTTCGTCTTCGTCATGAAGTATAGGATTTGATCGACAATGAGATCATCCTCCCGCCTACCTCAGCGAAGTCAGTCACTACCGAGTTGTTAGATTTTGAGGATACTGCGAGTGTGTGATCAGAAGTTAGTCCACCTGCGGGCGGCGCTCAGTGTATTTCAGATGTGGCGTCTGGCACGCACTGTTTTGAGCATTTATGGATGTTGTTTTTTTTTGTAATTTCTGGCCTGGGTGTTGAGCCATTTCTTTGTTTTGAGTCTGTCTCATTGTCTTGAGTCAGTCCCATTGTATAGAATGTCAGGTGATTCCAGGGTTGTTGCCTCGGATATCATGTTTTTGTAATTACCCCTTTTGTTTTCTTTTGAGTCTGTCTCTGCTGTGGAGCCAGTTGTAACCGGAGGTTTTGAATGAAACAGCTGCGGCTATCATGTTTCCGTGCTTATTGCTATTTTGAGCTAGTTGTGCCAGCAAGTTTAGAATGGAATGGTGGAGCATCTCACTTACTCTTCTGTACCTCGAAATCATTGCATTGACCTAAGTTTTTAAAAACTTTTTGAACGCTGCGGTGAAAACAAAGAGGAAGGAATTCCTCGGGTTTTGCAAAATTTGACCAATTAAGAGAAAGAGAGGCGTGCTAAGCCCTTAATGAATGAAATCATGCTTGTTAGTGTGAGTACTGGGAAGGATCCTGACTTGATCCAGATTGGTTCCACACTATCTTCAGCGTGAGTGATTTGTCGCTTTCTTAAAAACTTTCAAAAACAAAATATTTTGCGCAGTCCTACTAAGACCTGTGTGGAATCGTTCTTGAGATTGTGCAGCTTAGGATCGCTCTCAGCCTCAAGATTCAATCCCTTTACTCTCAAAACCTTGATCTTGAATTCAGAATGATCAAAAGTCAACCGCAATGTGAGGCCTGTGTGGCCAGATTTAAAGCAGCCCTCGAACAAGAGGCACCAAAGTCAGATCAAGAAGATCAGACCTCATCAGAAGAAACTTGCGAAGCAAAATCAGAAGCACCCCTCGAACTAGGGGCAAAAATGTCCGATGTGCTCGAAGAGCCGAAGATGGATCCTTCTGCAAATCAATACAACAGTCATTCTCTCGGATTCAGATAACTTCAGGATCTCAAAAAACCATTTGGCATGGACGCAGCTACACTTTTACCCTTGAGAGGCTTGCTGGGTTGAAAACCCGGAAGGGCAACCCAGGCAAATGTTAGAGCAAGAGAAAAATACAAAAAAGAAAATAAAAGGAGAAAAAAAAGAAAAAAGAATACAAAAAGATGAGAATGCAAAAAGAAAAGATGAAAAAAAAAGAAAAAAAAAAAAAAGAGAAAAGAAGAACAGAGCTCGCAAGGTTGAAAACCCGAAAGGGCGACCTTGGCAAAAGTTAGAGCGTGGTGAGGGTTAATACATGAGTGTGCCTTAACCGGAACTACCTAAGGCTTGATTCCCATCTCTGGGATACGTAGGCAACTTCATCCTGAAGTCCAGCCACAAACACTTTCAAATCAAGTGTGTCCATGTAATGGTTTTGATCATCCTTGCCTTCTCTAAATTCAATAGTTCGGTTGTGACAACCGAAACTATGTAAGGCTTGATTCCCATATTTGGGATACGTAGGCAACTTCATCTCGAAGTCCAGCCACCAACACTTTTAAAGTGACTGTGTCCATATATTGGTTTTGACCATCTTCATCTTCTCTGTATCCGGGAGTTCGGTTGTGATCATCGCTAATGAGGATTGACTACAAAATGCCGCGGCGCTATCTAGACAAGGGGCAACTTTCCGTTGCCATGAGTCGCCATTCAAACCAGGGGCAACTTTCCATTGCCGTGCAGTGCCATCCAGACAAGGGGCAATTTTCCATTGCCCTTGATCCGAGGTTGTGTATCTCAAGAGTAAGTTCTACGCTCGTTGAGCATCGACCGTTTACAAAAATAGTTTTTAAGAATTTTTTACTGAGGTTGACCATTTTCTCGAAAATTATCTCATTTTCCAAAATTGGACCATTTTCTTGGACCAAAAAAAGGAAAATTTTCAGTGCTCATAGCCTGACTTGCATGATTTCAAATCAAAAATCGAACAAGCATGTTAATCTGACTCTCATTTTGGTTAAAATTGTTTTAGTAGAAAACGAAAACAAAAAATGGTCAAAATGATGAACTAGGGGCGCAGTTGAGTCAGGCTGCCTGTCTTTTCCCCATTGCCGCCATACTTGCCAGAAGGGCACTTTACCTGCCAACGAAGGGCACAACTGAGGTTAACAACAAAAGGCTGAAAGCTCTCAACGCCCTCCGAGCAACGAGGTAACAAGACGAGTGCGAAGCACAAAATTGGGGTGGACCAAGACACTCCACTCCCTCATCCAGGGCGTCGACTAAATGTCACCAGAAGAAATAGCCATGAGCTAACAGTGTTGGGCATGAACCCACGACCTTCAATTTATCCATCAACCATCCAGGAGAGGGATATAAAATGAGAGATTAAAGAATAAAGAGATGTAAGTCGAGAGAAAAGTGAGCAAAAGGGTTTTGAGTGAAAAAACCGAGCCTGAGGGCCGAGTGATGTGAGAATCACAAATAAGAAAGGGTGGGAATAATACCTGAAGAAACTGGCTCCTTGTGATCTGAGGTCTCTCGTCTTTGTAACACGTCTATGTGTCGTGTCCTTTGTTTTGTCTCAATTTTTATTTGGAGTCGTTCCGAGTGTGTCTCGTCATGTTTAGGTTGTTTACCTTTTGTTTTTCGTTATTGAGTCTTTTTCACTATGTTCAGTCGTAGGCTCAATACCCAGTTGAAAACCCTTTTCTCAAACCGTTTTGTGCTCAGAGTGCTGCGCTATTCTCCACATTTATGAGAAGCAGGATTTGGTTCTTTCATAAAACTGCAGGGTCCACCCCCGATAAAGTGTGAACAGAAAAAGCTAGACTAATCTGAAGCTTTTGGGTTCCGGATTGCGAACCAAGAAATTTTGGAGCATCTGAGTGTGCTTCAACCTGTACAAGTTCAGAATGAACCGTGTATTCAGAATGGGCAATATGCTATTGTGGGCCATGAGTTCAGAATGAGCAGAGTTCAGAATTAGTTGTGAGCTGTGTGGGTTGTACGCAGATTAAATCAAGCACTGTGTTACAAGCCGAGAGTTCAAAATGAGCAGTGGTTTGTTTGAGTTGTTTTGCTGTTGGCCGGTTCATTATCTGGTTATTACAATACAAGTGTTTGATTCTCAGACAGGAGATCAATCTCATTTACATTGAGGTGTAATATGA
Organism: Camellia granthamiana; assembly: GCA_036172215.1. NCBI lineage: Eukaryota > Viridiplantae > Streptophyta > Magnoliopsida > Ericales > Theaceae > Camellia > Camellia granthamiana. The sequence continues at coordinate 40,571,766 of CM069908.1, read as the reverse complement.
AACAATGTGAGGCAGTGTATGAAATGTATCAATGTAACACTTTTTCAGATAAAAAGTTTGTTTCATTTCATCATCTTTTCAAGTACAAAGTTTTGGAGAAAACAAAAACCTGCCTGCGGCAGTACAAGGTACTGAAGCTACCAACAAAAAGAAAAGCAAAACAAAAGAAGAAAAGCAGTAAAAGTCTGGATCAATGTCAAATGGTCTCAGGCACGGGAGTCTGTCCTCGTCCTCTTCCTGGACGAAGGTCCAGGAGCATCATCATCAGCACCGTCATCTGAGCTCGAGCCATCTCCGGTCTCCTCCTCGGACGACTTTGCCTCCGTCTCTGCCTCGGCCTCGGACTCATCATCATCAGGAACCGGTGCCCGTGAGCTACTCCCAACATGAGTGCACCCCGCTTTGGTGCGGGGATATACTCTGCCATCTCGCCCTCCTCCTCGAGCAGGAACAAAAGGCCCAGCTGGAGCACCTCCTGCAGCAGGAATCTGGAATGGAGGCTGAAAAGCACGAATGGTAAACGCATCAGTATACTACGCAAAGCAGGGTATGAATGTCGAATACAGTGTGTGAATACTATGAACAGTGTTTGAGTACAGAGTATGAATGCTGTGAGCAGTATGTCAGTGTAGAATACAGTAACTGAGTGTAGTGTATGAATGCCATGAGTAATGCTGTGAACAGTCTGTAGCATACAGTGTATCAGATGCCGTGAGGGCCGTGTATCGAGTGTTGTATTGACAGTGCAATGCGTCAGATTATGTGAAACAGTTTATGTATGGTTTGAGACTGTGGTCAGAAGAACATACCGGAATACTGTAGATAGCTAGAAGATCAAGGCCCCGCTGGAGCATCCCCATCACAGAGGTGGTCAGCTCCAGGGACTGACGAGTGTACTCGAAGGAAGCTTGCAAAAGTGTTAGAAGCATCAGTACTCTGCGAAATCTCAAATGAAATGGAATGACAATGCAAGATGTAAAATGCAGTAGTACATACTGGGGGCAAGTCGTAGAACCTGACTAACTCGTGATCAGCCAGAGGGGGAGTGAAGGGGATCTGATAGGTCTCCCCACCCTGACCTCGGCATGTCATCGTCGTGGGGAGTGAAGGGGATCCGAGCCCCACTCCTGCCACGGACCCGAGCCGTCCTCGATGCTCCTGCTCCCACTCCTGCCCTAGCCGCTGGCGTTGCGGACCTCTCTTTCTCAACTCGACGGCTACTGCTCAAAGGCCGCATCATGTAGGTCTGGACGTACTCTGTGTAGTCGCCCTCGCCCCCTGAAGCCCTCTGCATCCCAGCCGATCGTGTAATCAGCCATCTGCTCGGGAGTGAACCTCTCTATTTCCCTTATGTGGGTAGGAGGCGAACTTGGAACTATCTGCTCTGGTAAGCCCAGGGTCTGGCGCAGGAAGCACTCACCCAGGTACCAAGCCCGACAGATCGGGCCCTCCAGCAAGATCCTGAACCGGGCAGTCTCCTCAGCACCGGCAAATCGCTCCTGAATCGCAGCTGGCAATGGAGCCCAAGGCTGCCAGGTGATCTGAAAATGATATGCAGTCAATTATCTACTGTTATTGAAAATACAGTGCAAAGCAAAGCTCAAAATAAACTCTAAAGTTGAACATACCTCTGCGGGGGTAATGGTGTCGAAGTAGCGGCGGAAGAATATGAACGTCTCCCGGGGTCTCCGCACGCTTCTCACATCGAAGCGTCGAGAGAATGGAACACCGAGGAGAGTCTCCTTGTCGGGCACTGGCGCAAGCCTCGGGAAGTAGGCATAGACCCACAACTGTAGAGTAAATACCAGTATGCTTATCAGATAAAGCAAAACACAGAATAAAGCAAAAATGGCAAAACCGTGTGTTGTGCAGTGTATTGTGCACAGTGTACAGTGTGTGCAGTGTACAGTCAGTGTAAAGCAGATTATATGTGTGCCGTGTGTGCAGTATACAGTCAACGTGAAGCAGACCACAGTGTGTACAGTGTACAGAGTACAGATAATGTAAAGCAGAAATGTAAAAGAGGAAGAAGATGTACCTCCCAAGCTCGCCAGTAGCCCCTGAGCAACTGCCTGCTGCACCGAGAAGATAAGCTCATGTATCCATAGAGTGTGGCCAAGCCTGCGCCACCCCAGTCGTAGCCACGAATCCTGGTCACGTCAACCAGTGCGCTCAGCAGGTAAATGGGCACGGTGTTCACCCGGTCGGCGAAGAGAGTGGTCCCTAGCAGGAACATCAAGAAGCCGCGAGCATACTGCTCCTCCTCCTCCTCCTAAGTAGTCGGTGCCTGGATCTGAAAATGAGCCTCGAACCAAGAATATCGCACAAATCCTGGACGAGCAAGAGGTGGTAGGACGCCAAGCAGGTACATCTGGGCAGCCTCCCACTCATCCATGTCTGTGTCGAAGGGGATCGGATCACCCCCTACCTTGATGCCGATAAGCATCGAGAAGTCGAAGGGAGTCATCGTCATGTCTCCCGTGGCAGAGAAGTGGAAGGAGTCGGTGGTGTCCCATCACCTCTCCGCCAATGCAGCAAAGAGTGGCCTACTCGTAGTAAGGCGCGAGAGCCCCATATAGAAGGTCCCGAAACCAGCTCGGTCGATGATGCAACGGACCGCGTCCGGTAACTCCATATACCATCCTCTGGCAGCGACATTCCCATACCCCCGGCAGGTATGGGAATCCCCCTGTATTTAAAAACAACAGTTGTGAAGCAATATTCAATATACAGTTTTGAAGAGCATTCAAAATTGGTAACAATATAGCGTGTGTGCACGTGTTCAGATTCAAATAGACATCGGGTGCCGGTGTGCTAGCAAAGAACTACAACATATGATGTGTCAGTGTGTTTGAGTGGTTCAGTACAGATATAGCGTGTGTGCACGTGTTCAAATTCAAATAGACATTGGGTGCCGGTGTGCTCACAATGAACTACAGTATAAGATGTGTCAGGGTGTTTGAGTGGTTCAGAGAAAATACAGTGTGTGTGCGCGTGTTCCAATTCAAACAGATACCGAATGCAGGTGTGTTCACAGTCAACTACAGCATATAGTATATCGGTGTACCCGGATCAAACAGTTAAAAGCAGAATCGACTATGGCAGTTAGGTATTCTACTTTGCAAAAAAATGAAACGGGGAAGAATATACCTCGGAAGCGCCGTATGAAAAGTGCGTCTCTAGCTCGTGCAGAAGCAGCTCTGATGGCACCCTCCTGTCAAAACTCCTGAACAGGCGAAGACTGTCAGGAGGCAGCTTGTGAATCGCCGGCCTGTAGGTCGCCGGATCGAACGGACGGATGCTGAGAGGCAAGAGCTCAACCTCGGGGTCCATCTCCTGCTCCGGGGGAGTCCCGCCTCGTGGAATATCATCCGCCATCTCGAAGAGAGTGTGAAAATGACCGAAAAAGTGAAAACTAGGTGAGAATACGAAGAGTCAGCCGAAAAGTCAACCCCGGAAGGGTGAAAAATGGCCGGAAAGGTCGGAGTGCAGAAAAGGCACAAAAATCAAGAAAAACTCGAGGGAAACAAACCCCAAGTGGTGAAAATCGAGAAAGAAATGTCGAAACAAAGTTTTGTTCAATTCAAAACGTGCGAAATGATAAGGTATTCGCGAATCGAACGTTGAAACGAACTCTAAAACCGAGGAAAACGGAGGAATGAAGGAAGAAAAATGACCTAGGAAGAGAGGCAAAGAAATTCGAGCAAGAGAAAGTGAACAAAATAGGGCTAGAGGCCCTATTTTAAAAGACCCGTGCCAAAATGTCCAAACTGCCCCGATTCAGGCAGATTTGGCCAGTCGGCCACACTTTTGGCCGGTCGGCCAAATATTTGGCCGATATACTTTTTTGGTGGCCGATGGATGGTCGGTGACCTCCTTCGATGGCCAGTGAACCTCCTACACCTTTTTTTTGGGCCTTTGATGTGATTTGGGGCCTCCATTGTTCAACACAGTGCAAGAGAGTGCATTTCCGAAGCTTAACCGGTCTCTGTGCCCTGTCTTCTGTGCGTAGCACTCGAATACGTGCGTGGCGTATCCTTTTTGTATCCTTTTGTCTCCTGAGAGATTCGAAAGTTGCCCCACATGCATACGTTACAACGTTTTGTCGTGAAATGCGTGTTGGTTATATGTCATTTCACTCGCATCGTTATGCACACATCTCGCATTGTCATGCGCATGTCATACTTGCATTAGTATGCACATTCTTTAGGTCGCATCGTCATGCGCACCTCACATGCGTCATCATGCATTTCAAGAGACGCGCGTTGTCGTGCATTCAAGTTCATGTGCATCATCATGCATACTCAAAAAACATGCATCATGCGCACTTTGCATGCATTTCAAAAAAAAAAAAAAAAACAACAACAACAACATGCATATGTCATGCATTCCATTGTACATATATTGCATATGTCATGCATACATTGTAAAAAGTGCATATGTCATTCGTCACTGTAAATATGGCATTTACATACATTCATTGTACATAGCATTGTACATATTCAGTGCATATTGTATATATTTCATTATAGCTTACATGTATTCATTGCATCACCTCCATCCACGGCTTGCGCCTTTCCTTGTTGAGCTTGGTTTGGTATGTGCCCATATTTTTCACGTCGAAGCACAGTTATGATATTATGTGTACGCGCCTATTCCACTGCTGGTATTGTGGTTTGAGGGTGACGACACCGTTTCTGTATTAGACGCGGTTTGTATGTGTCCATGCCTTTCCTAGGCAAGATACAGTTTGGCCGCAGGCCTTTTCCATTACATCCATTGCATTTTAGCTTGTAAATATTGCATTGTACATAGCTTGCACTGTCATGCATCTTTCCTTATATGCATTGTAGTGCATTCTTCCTTACTTTGCATATGTCATGCATTCATTGTAAATAATGCATATGTCATTCATTCATTGTATATAGCTTGCATTGCCATGCATGCATTGTATTGTACTTAGTTTAGCTTGCATGCATTCACTGCATCATCCATCTATGGCTTGCGCCTTTCCATGTTGAGTTTGGTCTGGTATGTGCCCATACTTTTCGCGTTGAAGCACAGTTATGATATTATGTGTACGTACCTAGGGTTGTGGGTGAAGGCACCGTTTCTGTGTTAAACACGATTTGTATATGTCCATGCTTTTCCTAGGCAAGACACGGTTTGGCCGTAGGCCTTATCCACTGTATATATTACATTGTAGTGTAATTTGTTGCATCCATCATTTAGGATCATGAGCTTTTCTGAGCAGAGCATGCCTCACTTATGTCATTCCACCCAATTACTTGTTCTTGTGTTCCGTTTACATCACTCATAGTTCTGCATGTGTACGTGCCTATCCCACTGCTGGTATTATGGTTTGAGAGTTGCGGCACCTTTTCTATGGTAGACGGACTTTGCATCTCCATCATCTTTATGACATTTGTGTGGTTTTTGAACTGCTCATGATTTGATGATGATTCAATTGCATTACCTATCATTTGCATTGTTTATACGTAGATTTGTAAATGTTGCATCTCATTTTGCATCCATTTTGCATTGTTCTGCGTTGTCATACATAGGTTGCATTGTCATGCACTCCTACACTTGCGTTGTCACGTAGCTTTCGATTGCATCGTTATGCATGTTGCTAACAATATTGTACCTGTTGAGTTTTCTTTCTCTTTCAGGCACGATATTGTATGTACGGTTCATTTGAAGCTGGTGCAACCAAACGAGCCGCACAGGTATTGTATTCTCCGAGTGAGATGTATCAAGAATTGAATAATTCTCTTGCACCCTCTCTGCATTGTAATGTAGTTTGGTTTGTGCTAGCTTAAAACCATTGCATTGTTATGCTTCATTACAGCTTTCTTCGCATGATCATAAGTTATGTTCGGCTTCTTGCATTGTCAGTTGCATTTTGCCCCCGCCTTCGGGCGCATATCTTTATTGTCTTGCATGTTTGTCTAAGTCTTCAGCCTTGTCAAAAATGGGTCGTTTCTGGGCTTTGACATTCACTCCCGTCATTGTTATGACTTTCGAGTTCTATCAAAGAGGGGCAACCGTAGACACCCCATTTTTGACCGTCCTCAAGACTTGGACGTCACTGTTTATTTAATAATAAAACAAGCCCCACTAACATTTATTTAATAATAATAAATAATTGGGCACTAATTTATCAGTTTAATCAATTTAATCTGGTCCAAATCAATTTTTCAATTAAACTTCACCGTAGGCTCTAAAAATTATGCCAATCAGAATGACGTAATCATGTAGACACCCCATTTTTGACCATCCTCAAGACTTAGACGTCACCGTTTGAATAAAAATTATGCCAATCACAATGACGTAATCATGTAGACACCCCATTTTTGACCGTCCTCAAGACTTGGACGTCACCGTTTGAACACTCGGTGGTCATCCATGTTCGTGTTCGTCTTAAGTTCCCAAAGGCCTCAGCCATGCGCCTTGCCTCAAGACCTCTCGACTTGCCTGTTTTGTGTTTGGTTTTGCACCAAACACTTGTGTTTTGCTTTTGAGGAGCAGGGAATGGCTTGTTGGCCATCCCTACATCCCACCGGCCATGGCTTGAGGCCACCGGCCATTGTTTTGTTGCCATCGGCCAAATGTTTGGCCGGCCGGCACTATTTTTGGTCGGTCGACCATGTATTTGGTCAATTTGGCATCTTTGGCTGGCCGACCACTGTGCATCTGCTTTTGCAGATATTTTTATGCCAGCTGTGCTAGCTGGCATACACTTTGCACCCCCTCCATACACGTGTATGGAGGGATTTCACTCTTGCTTAGCTTGTTTTGTAAGCTTTGCAAGAGTGATCCTCTATAAAGGGAGGGCCTCTCCTCCCTCTTCCAAGGTTACAAGAAAATTCCAGAGGGTCTTCAGATTAGGGTTTGAGTCTTGTATCTATCTATCTCTATATCTCCCTCTCCATTTGTATTTGTGTGTGTTTAGGTGTGTCTAGCCTTACTTTTGTGCATAAACACCTACCATTACACCTTCCCTTGGTTGCTGAGGCATTAGAGGGTTGTTCTTGGACTTCTTGAGTTGATCTAAGCTTGGAGAAGCTGCTGGAGCATTGTTCTTGAAGGAGGTCTACAAGGGTAAGAACTTTACCTTTAAATACCCCATTTTTGCATAGTCTTTTTGCCTACCTTGCATCTGTTTTTGAGCTTAGTGTATAACATATAAAAGTCTTGTTTTTACTTGCTTAAAATAGTTGTTTAAGGTTATTTTGGTGTTTGGGGTTGTTTGACCCCTCATAGGCCTTGTTTGGCCCCCATTTTGTGCTATTTTGGTGAGCTCCGGGACCACCTTGTTTGGGCCTCCTCACCACTGAAATCTTGAGAAGATTTCAGTGGTGAGGATGGTGGTTTGAGGTCCTAAAAAGGAGAGGGCCATCCCCTCTCCTTGTTGTCTTCAAAAAGTGCCATTTTAGCCTCATGTGTGAGCATCATTTTTTAAGTTCATGTTGGCCATGTCTTAAGTGTTATTTGTGCTCATTTTGCCATGATATAGCACTGCTTTTACTTAGTTTAGACACACCATGCATGCTTAGCATACTTGTCTTGTAATGCCATGAATTTGCCTTGACATGCTTTGTGCTTCGAGCCTTGTTCTAGCATGATTTTGGCCAAGCTTTGTGAAAGCTTTTATGCGTGTCTTAGTATGCTTTAGCTCTGTTTTTAATTGCTTCGGCCATGCTTGACATGCTTTGTATAGCCACCTTGCATTTTGGCTTGCTAGCCTCGAGTGTGTGAGTGTTGAGCATGCATTGCTTAGCTTGTTTCAGTGGTTTGGCACCACTTATAGCATCATTTCAGTCCCCATGGTATGCTTGTATGCTTGCATTTGATGCTCCCTTAATGCTTTGAAAGGTTGTAGTCTTGTGCTCCATGTTTGGCCTCTTTTGTATGCTTCCATGTGTAGGCCACTTAGATGCTATCTAGGTGTGTCCTTAGCTTTGTTTAGGTCTGCCTTGGGACTATTCTAAGTCCTCTTAGCCTTGTGAGGCTTGGTTGGCATGGCCATGGTTTAAGCCCCTTGGCTTACCTTGAGTTTTGGACATCGTTGCATGCTTAACTTGTCTTGTTTACTTGGTTTGGCACCTTTTATAGCATGATTTCAGAGCTTAGTATGCATGCCATTAGTCCATGTTTGTCCTCTTTTAAGTGTGCTTAAAAGTCGCTCTTTAATGCCTAAGTGTTGAACCATGTGTGCATGCATGTTTGTATGTCATTTTGCCTTCATTTCCTTGGCATTTGGCCACTGTTTTGGGCTTATTTGAGAGCTGCCCAAATTGGTATAAGACCATCCATCGCGTGTTGTTGCATGCTCGCCTTGTGTGTTGTTGAATACTTGGCCTACCGCATGTGTTGCATCCTTGAATCATGGTGCAATTGGCATGCATCCTCATCTTTGTTTTGATTGCTTAACATGCCATATATTTTACATATTTGCATGTTGGCATTGCATCTTGCATGCTCAATTAGCTTGCATACTTGTTATATGCTTTGCATGCTTGCCACATGTTCATGTTGCCTACTTGGTTTCCATGCCTAGGGTGCATTGCATTTAACATGCATGCCTTGCCTTTTGAAATCAAGTGATAGAGGTTGGGCCTTTATGTGTTTATTTGGTTTGCATTTCATTTGACATGAAAATGCACAACTTGGTTTCTTAGGCCATCACACATTGAAATGCGCGATTGGTAGTCCGAGAATCGAGTACCACCCCCCTTTGAGTCATAAACATGATAAGGGGTGTATTGGTGCACACATTTGCTTGAAATGCATTGCCATGCCTTGTTTTGCCCTCTGCTGCTGTCAAAACAGGTTCTGCAGGATGATTTGGCCGATCGACCACATCAAGTGCCGATCGACCAATTATGGATGGCCGATAGCTCCATAGATGGTCGATGACCACTCCCCTTTGGCCGGTGACCATTCCTCATGGCCGGTGGCATTCCCCAGTGTTCATGAGGTGTACCTTGGGAATTGTGCCATTTTCAGAGGAGCAGAGCAGGGAAAACAGAGGCAACTTGTGCATGGCATTGGATTTCCAGGCGAAGCCAATCCGAGCACGCGTGCATCCCTCTTCCCGAGGCCTTTTAATGCTTTCCTTAGATTAATTGATTTATTAATTAATTAGGTGGTCTGTAATTATTTAATTAGTTCGCAGGTTAATTAAATTGTATTATTCTTTCGATCCCTCTGAGCGGGGGCGAATTTGTAATAAGTGTGGGTGCATGTGTGCATGTCTTCCAATCCCCACTTCTTTCTCCCTTTTACTTACCTGCTTTTGATAGTTAGTATCAGGACATATTTCAATTAGCATCCTTATGCTATGCATGCGTGCATCCATTCATTTGTATTGCATGCACCGGGCTTGGCGCACCATACTAATTGCATAGTATTTCAAATCTAACTTGAATACATGTTATTTGTTGCATTCCACATGCCATCCTAGGATTAGCCGAACCTATTCTAGTTGCATTCTGGATGTGATGCATTAGCCACTTAACATGGACTTGGATCATACATTGATTGCTAACAAGTTCTTTTGTTTTGGCTCGGAGTACTCGGTAAGCTTTTTATGCTTTAGCATCTCGCATGCGTGTGAATGTTAACATGACAGCATGCTTACCATGTGGCTATATGCTTATGTGATATAAACTGCCTGAATGCCTGTGGGTGAAGGTTGGATTGTTTGAGTTGGAACGACTCATTGAAATTCGTGTTTAGCCTACTTGCGAGTAGCAAATTTCAAACTGTCTTTCAAACGAGCGGATATGCAATGCTTTGTTCCAAATTAGGCGATCTAGTCTATACTTTTGTGTTGTGCGCATCACATAGTAAATTGTAGCTAATTAATCGGAATAAGAATGCATATGTTTTCAAAACTAGATATCATGGTTAGTAGATGCCGATCTTCGGATCGGGTGAGAGGGGGTGCTCATAGCTGACCTTCCCCAATCGTACCCAAGTTCCCGAGCCGAGGCAACTTTGGTGATGACGGACACGTGGCCTTAGGCAAACGAGTCAGGGTTTCCTAAATTCCCCCTTAAAAAATATTTTGGTGGCGACTCTGTATCTGGCAAAGCGGTCCATGTTTGGCACTTCTTTCAAAAATCTGTTTTCTAAAACGAGTTGCCGAATTTGGACTCTTTGGTGATTTATCAATCTCGCGTTGCACTTTGCGAGATCAGATTAAGAACCGACACAAATCGAGTCCGAACTGTAGCACATTAGGCCTGCGGGCGCGTCTACAAATTAATTTCGGGTTCTATGGCCGATAAGGCCTTCAATTTAATTTCCAAGGCAGATAATTAAACAGATATTCCTACGGTGAACAGATAGAAATTCAAAACCACATATTTTCACATAATGGCACACAAAATCATATTAGACACATAATCATACTCGTATTAAGGACCAATTAACAAATTACAGAACAGGGGTATCACACTAATAAACCGGAGTAAGAGTACATGTGTTTTCAAAAACTTGATATCATGCTTAATAGAAGCCGATCTTCAGATCTGGCGAGCGGGGGTGCTCGTAGCTGACCTTCCCCAATCGTACCCAAGTTCCCGAGCCGAGGCAACTTTTGTGATGACAAACACGTGGCCTTAGGCAACGAGTCAGGGTTTCCTAAATTCCCCCAAAACAAAATATTTAGGTAGCGACTCTGTATCTGGCAAAGCAGTCCATATTTGGCACTTCTTTCTTAAAAATTTGTTTTCCAAAACGATTTGCCGGATTTGGACTCTTTGGTGATTTATCAATCTCACATCGCACATTGTGGGATCAGATTAAGAACCGTGACAAACGAGTCCGAACTGTGGTAAGCATAAAGCCCGAGGGCGCGCCCACAGTTTCTGGCGACTCTGCTGGGGATTTAGAGAACTTGACTCGAACTTATGATATTTTGTTTTAATTACACTTATGTGTTTATCTTTGCATTGCATTTGCATTGGTGCACCTAGGACACCGTGTTTGCCGTCTGCTATTCCTGAACGGTTTGTCAGAGGCTCGCTTTGAGAAGCGTGCCATAAGGTTGACCGGTTACGGGCTCTGCCACGATGGGAACACAAACCCCGGTTTTTACCGGGGCACCCTTTTGACCATTCGACCTAGTGCATATCGGAATCCATAGTGACTATTCCAAACCAGGACAGGTTGCTTACCCGATTGTAGGTTGTTTGAAACCGCTGCGTGCGTAGTGAAACCCTAGCTCCTGACAAAATAGGACAGGGAAACCCTATCCCAACGTAGAGGTGTTTTGGCTCTCGTTTGCTTGCTACGTGCTATTAGAATGTATTTCTACAGGGTTGTGCGTATCAGTTTGCAAGTCTGGGTGTTAGACCTGCAGGTATCAGTACTAGTGTTTTTGAGAATCAGTTATATCCGCGGGTATCAGTATGTTTGAGAATCAGTTATATCGGCGGGTATCTGTCTTGGTAAAATTGAGCTGAGGTCCTGCCTGTTTTCTCTTTCAGTCGAGGAGATTCAGTTCAGAGCAACCAGTGTTCCCTTTTTGCTAAGGCAAGGCAGAGAAAGGCCAGTCAAGGCTCAGCGGTTCATCAGATCTGTCAGCCATCAGTTGTGTCATCTCCGTTCAGTTCAGCGGACTTATGATGGCACAAGATTCAGAAGAAATTATGGTCATGGCAGCCGCATTGGACCAAGGAAACATCTTACAGGACGAGACCAATGTTGAAGTACCACATCCGCCTAGGTCACCTGTCACGCACCCGGTCTGGACGCCCCAGTTGTGTCAAACTCGTGAGCCCACCACGTTTGAATTGATGGAAATGATTGGCGATCTTCAGCGATCTGTGGCTGATCTCGCCTACGGAATGTCAGCTTCACCACCAACCACATCCTATGCCGGGAATTTCGTACCGCAGGAGCCCCCACTATTGGGGCAAATTGTAATTGAGCTCAGCCAACCTGAGGCTGTCTCAAGCTATGGCCATGAAATGTCAACAACAACCGGGTTCCACTCTGATGCAGCAACCCAAGCCCTCGATCAAACTGAAGCTAGAGGTAAGAACAAAGTGGGAACATATGCTGATCCCGTTGAACAACTGTTGTGGGCAGTCGAGGCTTTGAAAGCCGGAGGATTGAATAGGCAGTAAGTATTCGCAGTTGTGGCTAAAACTGTGGATGACGCTTTCCCCGCTCCGATCAAGGGCAGTTCGAGCCAAGCAGAAAGTCGGGATAGGAACCGTCATACCAAAACCGTTCCCTCCAACCCTAACTCTGCAACTGGAAAGGATCAGAAAGCCAAGGCAGCACCTGCCAACCTTTTTGCTAGTGCGTCCGGCAAAAGTCAGCAAATCTCGAAGTATCTCCCCCGAGGTCGCAGGGTATTCCATGCCCTTTATATGCCTTTGTCTAAGGCGCTCCAGATCCTTGCCGAAAAGGGCCATCTTAGACCCCTTGAGCCTCGGCCTCTCCTGAAGAATCTCTCTTCCTCACATGATGCTACCTTGTACTGTGCGTACCACCAGCAAACCGGTCATAGCACCGACAACTTTTTTCGTCTTCGTCATGAAGTACAGGATTTGATCGAGAATGAGGTCATCCTCCCACCTACCTCAGCAAAGTCTGTCACTGCTGAGTTGTTAGATTTCAAGGATACTACAAGTATGTGATCAGGAGTTGGTCCACCTGCGGGCGGCGCTCAGTTTACTTCGGATATGGCATATGGCACGCACTTTTGAGCATTTACGAATGCTAGTTTTGCACTTTCTGACTTGGGTATTCAGTCAGTTTTGTTATCTTGTATATAGGCAGTCTTTTTGTACTATGTCGGTCGGGTCTGTCTTGTTGTGTCGAGTCAGTCCTGTTGTACAGAAGTTCGGTGATTTCAGGGGTGTTACCTCGGATATCACTATTTTATTTTGTGTTTATCTTTTGGCTTTCTTTCGAGTCTGTTTCTGCCATGGAGCCAGTTGCACTAGAAGACCTGAATGAAACAGCGATAATTTTCACATGCTTGTGTTTGCCTCTGCCTTGCGCCAGTTGTACCAGAAGTTTGAATGAAATGACAGTGCATTTCACTTGCTCTTTTGTGCCTATAAGTCATTGTATTGACCTAAGTTTTTCAAAACTTTTTGAACATTGTGATGAAAACAAAGATGAAGGAATTTCTCGGGATTTGTAAAAAATTTGATCAATTGAGAGAAAGAGAGGCGTGCTAAGCCCTTAATGAATGAGATCATGCTTGTTAACGTGAGTACTGAGAATGATCCTGGCTTGATCCAGATTGGTTTTGCATTGTCTTCAGCGCGAGCGACTAGTCGCTTTCTTAAAAAATTTCAAAAAAATGTTTTGCGCTGTTCTGTGAAGACCTGTGCGGAATCGCTCTTGAGATTGTGCAGCTTAGGATCGCTCTCAGCCTTGAGACTCGACCCCTCTTGATTTCAAACCTTGAACTTGGATTCAGAATGTTCCAAGGCCAATCATGATGTAAGGCCTGTGTGGCCAGATTTGAAGCAGCCCTTCAACTAGGGGCAAAAATGTCAGATGTACTCGAAGAGTCAAAGATGAGTCTTTTCTGCAAACCAAGGAAGACTGGCAAGAATGCCAAATCCCAGAAGGGAAGAAAGAAGAAATTTTTGTTAAAGAACAACCGAGTTCCTATCCATAACACTAGGGGCAAATTCAACCCCCATTGGATGGACTTCTACATCGTCAGCGAACAGCAGCTATTCTCCTGGATTCAAATGACTTCAGGATCTCAAAACCATTTAACATGGACAAAGCTACACTTTTACCCTTGAGAGGCTCGCTGGGCCAAAAACTCGGAAGGGCGACCCAGGCAAAAGTTAGAACAAGAAAAAGAACAAAAAGAACAAAAAAAAAAAAATGCAAAGAAATAAAAAAGAAGAAAAATGAAAAAAATGAAAAAATAAAGAAGAAAATAAAAAAAGAAATGAAATGAAAAGAAAAGAAAAACAAAGCTCGCAAGGTTGAAAACCCAGAAGGGCGGCCTTGGCAAAAGTTAGAGCGTCAAAAGGAGAGGTTAAATACCCGAGTGTACCTTAATCGGAACTACGTAAGGCTTGATTCCCATGTTTGGGATACGTAGGCAACTTCATTCTGAAGTCCAGCCATAAACACTTCCAAATTGATTGTGCCCATGTAATGGTTTTGATCCTCTTTGCCTTCTCTATATCCCAGAGAGTTTGGTTGTGTTCATCACTCTGAGGATTGACTACAATGCGCTACGGTGCATTTCAAACAAGGGGCAACTTTCCGTTGCCACGAGTTGCCCTTCAGACAAGGGGCAACTTTCCGTTGCCGTGCAGCGCCACTTAGAAAGAGGCAATTTTTCTTCGGATCTGAGGTTGTGCATCTCAAGAGTAAGTTCTGTGCTCGTTGAGCAGTGGCCGTTTGCAAAAATAGTTTTTGAGAGTTTTTACTGAGGTTGACTAATTTCTCGAAAATTACTCCATTTTTCAAAACTGGACCATTTCTTGGACACAAAAGGGAAAATTTTCAGTGCTCATAGCCTAACTTGCATGATTTCAAATCAGAAAATTGAACAAGCATGTTAATCTAACTCTCATATTGATTAAAATTGTTTTAGTAGAAAGCAAAAACAAAAAAAAAAAAAAAAAAAAAAGAGGGTCAAAATGATGAATTAAGGGCACAGTTGAGTCAGGCTTCCTGTCTTTTCCCCATTGTCGATGTACTTGCCAGGAAGGGCACTCTACTGGCCAGAAAGGGCACAGCGGAAGCTAATAGAAAAGGGCTGAAAGCTCTCAACATCCTCCAAGCAACGAGGTATCAAGCCAAGTGCGAAGCACGAATTCGAGCGGATTAGGATACTCCACTCCCTTATCCAGAGCATCGGCTAAACGCCACCAGAAGAAATAGCTGTGAGCTGATAGTGTTGGGGCATGAACCCACGATTTCCCGTTCATCCATCAACCACCCATGAGAGGGATTAAAAATGAGAGATTGAAGAATAGAGAGATGTGCGATGAGAGAAAAAGTGAGAAAAGGGCTTTTTCAGAAAAATAGAGATTGAGTGCCAGAGTGATGTGAGAATCACAAATGAGAAAGGGTGGGAAACAATACCCGAAGAAACTGGCTCCTCGTGACCAGGAGGTCTCTTCCCTTTGTAACACGTCTATTTGTCGTGTCTTCTGTTGTTTTGTCCATCTATTGTTTTGAGTCATTTTGAGTGTTTCTCGATGCGTTCAGGTTGTTTGCCTTTTGTTTTTCTTTGTTGCGTCGTAGTACGCTGTGTTCAGTCGTAGGCTCAATATCCGTTTAAAAACTCAATTTCAAAACAAAATCGTTTTGTGCTCAGAGTGCTATGCCATTCTCCACATTTGTGCAAAACAAGATTTATTCTTTCATAAAACCGCGGGGTCCAACCCAGGTCATATGAGAACAGTGAATATTTGTGTTCTGGATTGCGAAGCAAAAGAAAAGGGGAAAATTCGGAGCATCCGAGTATGTTTCAGCTTCTGCCGATTCCATCTTTGCATCCCGTCTTTTCAGATTAGACTGTTTGTTCAAGATTAGCCGTATGCAGAATAAACCAAGCGCTGTGTTATGGGCTGAATGTTCAGAATGAGCAGTGCTTTGTATGAGCTGTGTGCCGAAGGAACCAAGCATTATGTTACGGGCTGTGTTCAGAATGGGCAGTCTATGTGTTGAACATGTTGGGAACTTATGATTGGTTCCACTTCCAGTGCCTTCCGGTGTTGATTCTGCGAAGTCACACCTAGTGTTACTTCAATTTGCTTATGGAGTTGTTGCTCATTTGCTTATTGAGTTGTTGCTCATTTGCTTGTTGAGTTGATTGCTCATTTGCTTATCAAGTTGTTACCCATTTGCTTATCGAGTTGTTACTCATTTGCTTATCGAGTTGTTGCTCATTTGTTTACCAAGTTGTCGCAATTTTGTTTATCGAGTTGTTGCTCTTTGCTTATCGAGTTGTAAACTTGTCAAGGTTTTATTATTGCTTGTTGAGTCAATTTGTTACGTTGGTTCACTACCTGACCTGGTAACACATGCATGTTCAATTCCCATTCAATCTCATTGTTACAAAATGCGATGCGATGCGATGCATAAAATGTACGAATGCAACACCTTTTTTTAGCAAAAAGTTTGTTTCATTCCATCATCTTTTCAAGTACATAGTTTTGAGAAAGCAAAATCTGCCTGAAGCAGTACAGTGTACCCAAAGAAAAGCAAAGCAAGAAAAAGAAAAAAAAGGCAACAAAAGTCTGAATCAACATCAGTCATGTCAGGCCTGAGAGTCTATCACGACCCAAACCCGCCCCTATGGGTTTAGCACCGTAACCGGCCAGTAATCCAAGATTACCGAAGGCCTGCTTAACAGTAGAACAGTAAAACAAAGTACAGGGGCATGGCAGAAGCCAATACAGTAAATAACAATGTCCAATGAGCTGTGACAGTCTGTATGCAAAAAGACTTTTCATACATATATGCAGTCGGTGACAAAACAGTATGTACATATATACAATCATTCAAAACAGGGACTTAATCCCTACTAAACAGTACAGTATGGTCTATACAGTCAATACAGTTATTACAAGCAGTTTCAGAGACAGACAGGGGAAAATAAAACACCCCTAAGCCATAGTTTGGCTGGCTCGGAACCTCGCAATGAGGCACAGTGGTTGGCTTGACAAAACTGGAGTTTACCCCGACGCTTCTAGCCGCGGTCTGGTGCCTGTACACCTACATATATATATGAGCAGTGAGCTAAAGCCCAATGAATAACACAGTGCGTAAAGAGGTTAAGAATGAATGTCCTTACAGTAGTGAAAACAGTTCATTGATTCAGTATATCAGTCATTCAGTCATATGTGGTACATCCATTAGCATAACAGTACAGTAAACAGTAGGTCTTAAAAGACCGAACAGTAAATGATGGCCATCAATCAATAAACAGTAGTGGTTCCAACGAGGGAACCGACAGAGATCTGTGTAACAGTAACAGTCAGTAATAGTAGTTGCTAAGGATGCCACAATACAGTTCAGAATATAGGACATACATTCATTCAGTTAACAGTAATAGTTCAGAAAACAGTACAGCTTAGTATTCAAAAGATAATCATTTTGAACATATCTTTACACAATTGTTACTCACAGAGTTCTAGGCTACGGTAAGCAAGAGCGTCCCCTCGGAAAGCCAACCCTACACAGTTTACAGATTGAACACACACTAAGCTACACAGTTAGGAAAGTAATAACTTAATCCCTGAATTGCCTCGGTGTGGTTCTACATCTATATTCTCATTAAGATGCCTTAAACGAGGCCTAAGAATGCCTAGGATGGGATGAGGATGCAAAGATGCACTTGGAAAACATTTTTAGAATTTTCAGTGAAACAGGGTCCCGCTCGAGCGTAGGTTACTACGCTCGAGCGGTCAGACAAACAAAGGTCCCCGCTCGAGCGTCAACTTACCCGCTCGAGCGTACCAAAAAGTACTGGATAGGTGAAATTCCCACTCGACGCCCACTCGAGCGTGTCACCCAATCCTCCGCTCGAGCGTACATTCCTTCGCTCGAGCGAACTGATGAACAGTGCAAAGTACTGGGAGCACAAATTTCCCGCTCGAGCGCCACTTCCCCCGCTCGAGCAAGAGTCTAAAATCTGGAATTCCCAGATTTGAACTTCCAAGCTCAAAACAAGTTTAAATGCATCAAATTCGATTCTTTTGGGCTAATTTTCTGGAAAACATTTGTAAACTCATAGAACAACATGTTTCAAAGATCAATTTGAGAAATCGAAGCCCAAAGGTAGTTCAATTAAATACAATTTTGAACCAGATTTCAAGAACATGAAGATCATGCAAACATGCATGAATTTAAACCATTTTAAAGCTTCAATGCTTGCTCAAATGAGCTCAAATCTTGCAAAGCATGATGACAACATGAACTATAAGAATATTTTGAACATGCATGTGAGGAATTATGAACTACAACCTCAAAACTTCAATATATATACATGCATGCAACAATTAAGCTCCAATTCAACAATTTGAGCCATAAATTGGCTCTAGTCTACAACCTTGCTCTAAACCATGCATGAATGAACTTAAAGACACAATCAAAAGGATGAAATTCATACCTAGGTCCCTCAATTCCAAGTCTAGAGGCTCAATTGACAATCTACACTTCAATTTCTTCAAGTTCTCTAGTCAAACTCTCAAGAACAACTCAACTCTCTCTCTCTCTCTCACTCTCTTTCTTGATCGGTTGTAGGCAACAAAATGGCTGAAGAAAAGTTGTATCTAAGTGTAATAAGGCTCAACATGACATTGGTAGTGGGCCACTAGAGTGGCATTTCGGTAAATAAGTCCAACAATGTAATTTAGCTTATTTTAATCTAATTTAATCATACCAAATCACATTTTAATTAAATATGCCATAAAATCACATAAATTATGATTTACACATATCACTAACCAATTTCAAATTCGGCCGCCGATAAGGCCTTCAATTTGCAGTTTAAACATAAAAACATGAACAGATAATGAAACAAGCAACAGATAGAAATGTAATATAACAGAGATACTTAATCAATTCAGTTTCAGATTTCAGTCAGTCAGTTTAGTATTTCAATTACTCCGGTTATCAATCATAATCAGTCTCAGTTTAGCAGTAATTGGTAATTAATCGGTAATCAGTGGTGAGGGTTATTACAGAGTCTGTCCTCGTCCTCTTCCTGGACGAAGGTCCAGGAGCATCATCATTGGCTCCACCATCTGAGCCCGAACCCGAGTCATCTCTAGTCTCCTCCTCAGACGACTCTGCCTCTGCCTCTGTCTCAGACTTCTCATCGTCCAGAATCAGTACCCGCGAGCTACTCTCAACATGAGTACGCCCCGCTTTGGTGCGGGGGTGTACTGCAGTCCCTCGCCCTGCTCTCCCTCCTCCTCGGGCAGGTACAGATGGTCCTGCTGGAGCACCTTCTGCAGCCGACATCTGGAATGGGGCCTGAAAAGGACAAATGGTAAATGCATCAGTTATGTTACGCAAGGCAGAATATGAATGCGGAATGCAGTGTATGAGTACAGTGTATGAAAGCCATGAGCAGTATATCAGTGCAGAATGCAGTGTATGAGTACAGTGAATGAATGCTGTGAGTAGTGTGTCAGTACAGAATACAGTGCAGTGTATGAATGCCGTGAGCAATGCTGTGAACAATCTGCGGGTTATAGTGTGTCAAATGCCGTGAGGGCCGTGTACTAAGTGCGGTGTTGATAATGCGATATGTCAGATTATGCACAGTTTGAGATTATGATTGAAAGAGTTTACCGGGATACTGTAAATAGCCAGCAAGTCGAGGCTCCGCTGTAGCATCCCCATCACAGAAGCAGTCAACTCCAAAGACTGGCGAGTGTACTCGGCAGAAGTCTGCAAGAGTGTTAGAAATATCAGTATTCTGCGGAACATCAAGAAAAATGAAATGAAGTGACTGTACAAAATGCAAAATGCAGTAGTACATACCGGAGGCAAACTGTAGAATCCGACTAGCTCGTGATCAGGCGGAGGGGGAGCGATGGGGATCTAGTAAGTCTCTCCACCCTGCCCTCGGCAAGTCATCATGGTAGGCAGCGTGGGCCACTCGGCTCTCTGTCCTCCCCGGGACCCACTCCTACCACGGGCCCGAGCCATCCTCGGTGCTCCTGCTCCTACTTTAGCTCCAGCCACCAGTGCTGCAGGCCCCTCCCTCTCAGCTCGGTGAACACTGCTCAAAGGAGGCATCAAATAGGCCTGGATAAACTCCGTGTAGTCACCCTCGCCTCTAAAGCCCTCCGAGTCCCAACCGATCGTATAATCCACCATCTCCTCGAAGGTGTATCTCTTAGTATGCCTCATATGGGTGGGAGGCGGCCTCGGGACTACCTGCTCCGGTATGCCGAGGGTCTGCCGCAAGAAGCGCTCACCCAAGTACCAAGCGTGGCAAACTGGGCCCTCTAGTAAGACTTTGAACCGGGCAGTCTCTCGAGCACCGGCATACCGCTCCCGAACTGCGATGGGCAACAAGGCCCACGGCTGCCAGGTGATCTGCAAATAGCAGGAAATACAGTTTGTTATCCACTATTTAAAGAACATTGCAAAGCAAAGCCAATAAACTGAGATGTTTGACATACCTTAGCTGCGGTAATGGTGTCAAAATAGCGGCGGAAGAACATGAAAGGGCTCCCACGGCCTCCGCTCACACCTCACGTCAAAGCGATGGGAAAATGGGATCATGGGGGGCATCTCCTCGTCTGGTATTGGGGCAAGCCTCGGGAAATAGGCGTACACCCACAGCTGTAGAGTGTAATAGAGCAGATATGAGCAAGCTTATCAGATAAAGCAGTATACAGATAAAGGCAGAAGTCAGAGAACAGTGTGCAGTGTATTATGCAATGTGTGCAGCGTGTTGTGCAGTGTGTGCAATGTACAGTCAGTGCAAAACAGATTGCGTGTGCACAGCGTGTATGGTGTACAAATAATGTAAAGCTGAAATGTAAAGCAGAGAAAGAAGGTGTACCTCCCAGGCTCGCTAGTAGCCTCCAAGTAACTGCCCACTGAGGCGGGAGAATGAACTCATATATCCGTAAAGGGTGGCCAAGCCCGCGCCACCCCAGTCGTAGCGGTGGATCTGTGTCACATCCACAAGTACGCTCAGCAGGTAGAGGGCGACGGTGTTCGCCCGATCGGCGAAGAGCTTAGTCCCCAGCAAGAACATAATGAAGCCACGAGCGTACTGCTCCTCCTCCTCCCGGGTAGTAGGCACCTGGATCCGGAAGTGATCCTCAAACCATGAGTATCGCACAAACCCTGCTCGAGCGAGAGGTGGCTGAGTACCGAGCAAGTAGAGCTGAGCGGCGTCGCACTCATCCATGTCTGTATCAAATGGGATCGGATCACCCCCCACTCCGATGCCTGTGAGCATGGAGAAGTCGAAGGGAGTCATCGTCATCTCCCCGGTGGCAGAAAGGTGGAAGGAATCAGTGGTATCCCACCACCTCTCCACCAAGGCAGCAAGAAGAGGCCTGCTCGCAGTAAGGCGCGAGAGCCCCATGCAGAAACGCCCAAAGCCAACCTGGTCAACGATCCGATGAACCGCGTCAGGTAGCTCCATGTACCATCCGCGAGCGATGGTATTCCCATACCCTCGGAAGGCATGGGAATCTCCCTGTTTTCAGAACAAACGGTTGCAAAGCCGTGTTATAAATACAGTGTTGAATACGCTCAGAATCAGTGAAAATACAGTGTGTGCGCACATGTTTAGATTCAAACAGATATCGGGTGTGGGTGTGCTCGCAGTGAACTACATCATATGATGTATCAGTGTGTTTGAGTGGTTCAGTAAAAATACAGTGTGTGTGCACTTATTCAGATTCAAACAAATATCGAGTGCGGGTGTGCTCGCAGTGAATTACAGCGTATGATGTATTAGTGTGTCTGAGTTAAGTAGTTAACGAACAGAATCGACTATCGCAGTTATATGTTCTACATTACAGAAAATGAAACACAGAAGAGTGTACCTCAGAAGCGCCGAAGGACAGATGTGACTCTGGCTCGCGTAGTAGAAGCTCTAGTGGGGCGCCTTGTGCATAGCTCCGAAAATGGCGGAGGCTGTCAGGAGGAAGCATGTGTATCGCCGACCTGTAGGTCGCCGGATCGAACAGCCGAATGTGAAGAGGCAAGAACTCGGCCTCGGGGTCCATGTCTAACTCCGGAGGACCCCCACCCTGTGGAATATCATCTGTCGTCTCAGGTCAACCCCGAGAGGGTGAAAAATGGGCGGAAAGGTCGAAGTCCGGAAAGGGCATAGAGATCGAGGAAAACTCGGGGAAACAAACCCCAAATGGTGGAAATAGAGAAAGAGACACCAAAACTAAGATTTGTTCGGTTCAAAATGTGCGAAACGGGGAGGTTTTCGCGAATCAAACTATGAAAAGGGCTCTAAAACCAAGGAAAAGCACGAATCGAGGGTGAGAAAATCACCTAGAGAGAAAGGGGAGAGATTTTCGACCAAGGAGGAAGTGAAAATATAGGGTTTGAAGCCCTATATTTAAAGACCCATGGCCAATTGACAAAACTGCCCCGATACAGCGATATTTGGCCGGTCGGCCAAATTGTTAGCCGGTCGGCCAAATATTTTGCCGGTGACCTTATTTCATGGCCGGTGGATGGCCGGTGGTCTTCCCTGGTGGCTGATGCATCTCCTACACCCTTGTTTGGGTCATTGATGTGGTTTAGGACCTTATTTGCTCAAGACAGTGCAAGAAAGTGCCCTTTTGAAGTTTAGCCGGCCTCCGTTTTGACCTCGAGCCGTGTCTTCTATGCGCAACACTTGATACGTACGAGGTGTATCCTTGTTTTGTATCCTTTTGTCTCTTGCAAAATTCAAAATTTGCTTTATAACGTTTTGTTGTGCTTGCAATCAACGCGCGTAGGTTATACGTCATTTTGCTTTTGCATGGTTATGCACATTCTTTATCTCGTATTGTCATGCGCACAATACATGCATTATCATGCATTTCCTCACCATGTATTATCATGCATTTCCTTATCTCGCATTGTCATGCGCACAATACATGCATTGTCATGCATTACCTCACGTGCATGGTTATGCACATTCTTTATCTCGCATTGTCATGCGCACGATACATGCATTATCATGCATTTTCCTTATATCGCATCATCATGCACCTTCCTTATTTCGCATTGTCATGCGCATTTCATTTGCATTGTCATGCATTTCCTTAAAACATGCATTGTCGTGCATTTCTTTACTTTGCATTGTCATGCATTTTCCTTAACCCATATTGTCATACATTTTCCACCTGCATTGTCATGGACTCTTCACTTGCATTGACACGCATGTTTCGCCTCCACCTGTATTGTCGTGCACTCTTCACTTGCGTCGACACGCATGTTTCGCCTCCACCTGCATTGTCGTGCACTCTTCACTTGCGTCGACACGCATGTTTCGCCTCCACCTGCATTGTCATGCATCTCGTTGCATGCATCCACTGCATTATCCATCTATGGCTTGCGCCTTTCCATGTTGAGCTTGGTCTGGTATGTACCCATACTTTTCACGTTGAAGCATGGTTATGATATTATGTGTACGCACCTAGTATTGAGGGTGACGGCACCATTTCCGTCTTAGACGTGGTTTGTTTGTGTCCATGCCTTTCCTAGGCAAGATATGTTTGGCCGCGCGCCTTATCTATTACATTCCATTGCATATAGAATATATATTGCATTGTAGTTTGCATGCATTTACTGCATTATCCATCTATGGCTTACGCCTTTCCATGTTGAGCTTGGTCTGGTATGTGCCCATACTTTTCATGTTGACGCACGGTTATGATATTATGTGTACGCACCTAGTGTTGAGGGTGACGACACCATTTCCATGTTAGACGTGGTTTGTTTGCGTCCATGCCTTTCCTAGGCAAGATATGGTTTGGCCGCGCGCCTTATCCATTACATTCATTGCATTGTAGTGCCGTGTGTTGCATCCAGCATTTAGGATCACGATCTTTCCTCAGCGGGTCATTCCTCACTTATATCATGCCACCCAATTACTTGTATTTTGTGTTCCTTCTACACACACATAGTTCTGCATGTGTACGCGCCTATTCCACTGATGGGATTGTGGTTTGAGGGTGTCGGCACCTTTTCTATGGTAAACGGATTTTGCATCTCCATCCCTTTATGATATTTGTGAGGTTTTTGTGCTGCTTTTGGTTTGATCATCTCAAATACACTTGCATTGTTTATTACATTGTTTTGTAAATATTGCATATCATTTTGCATCTTATACCCGCATTGTTATGCGTCACACTTAGGTTGCATTGTTTTGCATCATTGCCGCATTGTTATGCGTCGTCCTTAGGTTGCATTGTTTTGCATCCCTCCACTCACATTGTCATGCAATTTTAAATTGCATTGTTATGCATATTTCTAACGATATTGTACCTGTTAAGTTTCTTTCTTTTACAGGCACGATATTGTATGTACGGTTCATTTGAAGCTGGCACGACCAGACGAACCGGACAGGCATTGTATTCTCCGTGTGAGACGTAGCGAGAATTGAATAATTCTCTTACATCCTCTCTGCATTGTAATGTAGTTTGGTTTATGCTAGCTTAAAACTGTTGCATTTTATGCTTCGTTACAGCTTTCTTTGCATGATCATAAGTTATGCTCAACTTGGTGCATTGTCTTGCATTTTGCCCCTGCCCTCAGGCGCATATCTTTATCTCTAGCTTGTATGCCTTGTCTAAGTCTTCGGCCTTGTCAAAAATGGGTCGTCTCTGGGCTTTGACATTCACTCCCGTCATTGTTATGACTTTCGAGTTCTGTCAAAGAGGGGCAACTGTAGACGCCCCATTTTTGACCGTCCTCAAGACTTGGACGTCATTGTTTGAACACTCGATGATTATCCATGTTCATGTTCGTCTCGAGTTCTTGGAGGTTTCGGCCGCGCGCCTTGCCTCAAGACCACTCGACTTGTTTGTTTTGTGCTTGGTTATGGACCAAACACTTGTGTTTTTTGCTTCTAAGGGCAGGGAATGGCTTGCTGGCCATCCCCACACCTCACCGATCATGGCTTGAGGCCACCGGCCCTATTTTTTTTGCCATCGACCAAAGGTTATGGCCGGTCGGCACCTTTTGTGGTCGGTCGGCCACCTTTGTTGATCAATCGGCCATTTCTGCTGGTCGACCCCTTTCCATCTGCTTTTGGCAGATATTTTATGCCAGCTGTAACAGCTGGCATCCACAATTGACCCCTTCCATACACGTGTATGGAGGGATTTGCCTCTTGGTTTAGCTTGCTTTGGAATCTTTGCAATTTTGGAATTCTATAAAGAGGGAGCTTCTCCTCCCTCCTCAAAGGTTCCAGAGGTTCAGAGAATTAGGGTTAGAGAGTTGTATCTATCTATCTCTATATCTCCCTCTCTTCACTCACTTGTGTGGCCTAAAGTGACTTTTGTTCACACTATTGCACACAAACACCTAGTGTTACACCATCCTTGGTTGCTGAGCTCTAAGGAGTTGTTTTCAGAGTTCTTGGGCTGGTTTTGATCCAAGGAAGGTGCTGGAGTGGTGTTCTTAAAGGGGTTCTTCAAGGGTAAGAAACTACCCTCTTTATTCCCCATTTTTGCACAAGCTTTTAGTCTATCTTGCATCTGTTCTTGAGCTTGACTTATAACTGATAAAAGTTCTGTTTTTAATTGCTTAAAATAGTTGTTTAAGATCTCTTTGGTGTTTGGGGTTGTTTACCCCCTCTTAGGCCTTGTTTGGCCTCTTTTTGTGCCCTTGTTTGTGAGCTCCGGGACCACCTTGTATTGGCCTTCTCACCACTAAAATCCAGATGGATTTCAGTGGTGGGAATGATGTTTTGAGGTCTTAAGAAGGAGAGGGGATGGCCCTCTCCTTGTTGTCTTCAATACTTGTCATATTTGCCTCATGTGTGAGCATCTTTTTTAAGTTCATGTTGGCCATGTCTTAGCTAGTATTTGTGGTTGTTTTGTCATGGTATACTCTATTTTAAGTTGGTTTAGACATGCCATGTATGCTTCATACACTTACCTTGTAATCCCATGATTTGGCCTTAACATGCATCATGTTGTAACATGTGTTTTTAGCATGAATTTGGCTCAACTCCATGAAGCTTCTAGCTTTGTTTTAGCATGCTAGAGGTCTTTTTTTGGTTGTTTTGGTCGTCCATGACTTGCTTTGTATAGCTATCATGCAAACTAGCTTATAGGCTTCGGGTGTTGGATCCTCTAGCATGCTTAATTTGGATCATTTCAGTGGTTTGGCATCACTTAGAATGTCATTTCAGTCCATATAGTATGCTTCAATACTTGCATTTATCACCTATTACATGCCTTGGATAGTTTGTGTTTTATGCCTCGTGAATGTGTTATTGCGTATGCCATCATGCTTAGGTATTTGGGATGACATCTAAGTGGGTTTTTGGGCTCATTTTCACATGTCATAACTCTGTTTTGGGTCGCTTAAATCATGCCATGTTTGGTTGTATTAGGTGTAGTGCAACACCTCCTTGATGGCCTTGCATGCTTCATGTTTTTGCCCCTTTGTTTTGGCTTGTTTGGCTTTGGTCATTGCATGTTTTAGGCTTATTTTGCCATGATTTAGAACTGTTTTGGGTTATGCTTGCCATATGCTCTTTGTTTTGTGTAGCATTGGTTCAATTCCCTTGCCTAGTTTTAAGCCTTAAGCCTTAATCATGCATGCTTGGCCTGTTTATGTGATTTGGAATCACTCTTAGCACCATTTCAGAGCATGTAATGTTGTCACATTTGCATGCTTTCCATTCCTTTTAAGTGTTCTTAAAAGTTGCTCTCTTAATGCTTAAATGTTAGGCCAATTGGCATGCATGTTTGTATGTGTTTTTGTCCTCATTTCCTTAGCGTTTTGGCCACTGATTTGGGCCTATTTGAGAGTTGCCCATGTTGGTTTAAGTCTATCCTTTGCATGTTGTTGCATGCTTGCCTTGTGTGTTGTTGCATACTCGGCTCATTAACATGTTGTTGCATGTTTAAGTGGTATTGCATTTGGCATGCATCTCTTGTTAAGTTACCTAACATGTTGTTACATGTTTGCCTCACATGTTGTTACATGCTTGAATGTTGTCACATGCCTTGCATGTTTGCATGCTTGTTTAGGTTGCATTGCATTTGGCATGCTTGCTACTATTAGCCTTGCATGGCATTGCCATTAACATGCTCACGTTGCATTAGTTTTGCTTGCATGTTTGCATCCCTTACCTCTTGATCGATCATGATAGAGGTTAGGATCTTTTATGTGTTTGTGAGCATTTCATTTGATATTAAATGCATATTTGGCTTCTTGGGCCATCATGCATCGAAATGCGTGATTGGTGGCTCGAGAGTCAAAGGCCACACTCCCTTGAGTACATAACATGATAGGGAGGGTGGTCATGTAAACATTGCTTTGGAAATGCATTGACATGCCTTGTCTGTCCTCTGCTGTAGCACAACAGGATTCTGCAGGAAGAGATGGTCGGTCGGCCATCTTCAGTGCCGGCCGGCTATGCATAGTTGGCCGAGATTGCTACAAATGGTTGATGACCAGTTTACCATGGCCGGTGACCTCATCTCTTGGTCAGTGACCTCCCACAGTGTTCAGGGAGCAGTTCAGAAGCAACCTTGGGATTTGTGCAGTCTTCAAATATGCAAAGCAGTGTAAACAGAGGCAACATGTGACATGGCAATGGATTTTCCGAGCGAAGCTGAGCACGCATGCATTCATCCCTGTTTCTGAGGCTGTTTTACTGCTTTCAGTAGTTTAATTAATTTGTTTAATTAATTAAGGGTCTGTAATATTTAATTAGCATGTTAGTTAATTAATTTCTATTATTCTTTCGGTCCCTCCGTGAGAGGGCGAGTTTTGTAATAAGTGTGCGTGCGTGTGTGCATGTCTTCCAACCCCCACTTCTTTCTCCCTTTTACTTAATCGCTTACGATGGTTAGTTCTAGGGCACGTTTCAATTAGCATACCTTATGCTATGCATGTTTGCATCATTCATCTGTATTGCATGCACCGGGCTCGGCGCATCATACTAACTGCATAGTATTTCAATTCCAAGTTGAATACGTGTATCAAATTGTCGCATATCATATGCCATCTTAGATTAGCCAAGCCTATTCTAGTTGCATTTTTGCCTGCGATGCATTAGCCATCTTAACATGGACTTGGATCATACATTTGATTGCTAACATGTTCTTGTTTTAGCTCGGAGTACACTGTGAGTGTTTATGCTTTAGCATCTTACATGTATGTGAGTGTTGCCATGACAGCATGCTTGCCATGAGGCTAATTGCTTATGTGATATAACTGCCTGAATGCCTGTGGGTGAAGGTTGGATTACTTGAATTGGATCAATTCATTGAAATCCGTATTTTAGCCTACTTGCGAGTAGCAAACTCCAAACCATTTTCCAAACAAAACAGATATGCG
The DNA here is from genome assembly GCA_036172215.1 of Camellia granthamiana. NCBI lineage: Eukaryota > Viridiplantae > Streptophyta > Magnoliopsida > Ericales > Theaceae > Camellia > Camellia granthamiana. Next base: position 40,543,737 of record CM069908.1, on the reverse strand, counting down.
ATGCTTTGTTCCAAATTAGGCGAACTAGTCTATACTTGTATGTTGTGCGCATCACATAGTAATTCTAGGCTAATAAACCGGAATAAGAGCACATGTGTTTTCAAAAACTCGATATCATGCTTAGTAGAGGCCGATCTTTGGATCGAGCGAGCGGGGGTGCCCATAGCTGACCTTCCCCAATCGTACCCAAGTTCCCGAGCCGAGACAACTTTGGTAATGACGGACACGTGGCCTTAGGCAATGAGTTGGGGTTTCCCAAATTCCCCCAAAACAAAATATTTAGGTGACGACTCTGTATCTGGCAAAGCAGTCCATGTTTGGAACTTCTTTCTTAAAAATCTGTTTTCCAAAACGATTTGCCGGATTTAGACTCTTTGGTGATTTATCAATCTCACATCGCACATTGTGGGATCAGATTAAGAATCGTGGCAAACGAGTCCGAACTGTGGTAAGCATAAAGCCCGAGGGCGCGCCCACAGCTTGCCAAAAGGCTGACCGGTCACGGGCTCTGCCATGATGGGAACACAACCCTTGGATCTGGGATACCGCTGTACCGTTTGATCGTCCTTTCACTTTTCGGTGTTAGGTGTGAGAGGTATATTAGGTAGTCTTGCTGAGGTACCCTTCTGACCATTTGGTCTAATTGCATATCGAAAAGCCATAGAGGCTGTTCCAAACTAGGACATGATGCTCACCCGAATACAGGATTGCTTGAAATCGCTTTGTTTGAATAATGAACTCTAGTTCCTGATGAAACTAGGACAGGGTAACCTTACCCCCTCATAGGGGTGTTTTGGCTGGCTCTCACTTAACTGGTATGTGCTTTACAATGAAACTGTACAGGAATGTGAGCACTAGTTGCAAGTTTGGTATCCGTTTTGGGGGTAGAATTCAGTTTAGAGTGCAGTCCTACAGCTTTGATTACATCTGTGTTGGTAACATCATTAGCTAAGGTGCAATGCAGTTTCTGATTATTGCTTTCTTTTTGCTTTATTTCTTTTTGCTAGGTAGTTTAACACCATAGCTTTAGAAAGTTCGGATATCCCCCAAGTACTCTGAACCCGAGTCCAAAGGTTTTGTAAAGCCAGAAATCTTGTTAGAGGACAGCCCGTGTTTAGTTCACTTCCATCGGTTACAAGATGAAGGAGAGTCAGGCAGAGTTAACCGGTCCAATTTTTATAACAGTCACCCCTCAATTCACTTGTATCTAGTCAGGCTCAGGGACAGTCTTTTACTTCTAGTCCAGCATGAGATTTCTCGCTTATAACGATGGAACAATATCCCCCAGTCAATATGGAAGAATTAATACATCACCATCAGCAAACAGTTGAAACCCTACAGCAAGATGCTGCTTGTTAAGCCGAGGTCGCAGCTTGTCAGGCTAAGGTAATAAACAGGCTGCAACAACAACCACAGCCGGTAGCAGCTTCTACATCCTATGTACCTCCCATGGGTATCCCAGCACCCACAGCCACTGCCCATACTGCTTATGTCCAACAAAATCAGGGCAATCCGACAGAGCCGATCCCAGCACAAGCCTCCAAAACACCTGTGTATCAAACTGAAGCTCCATTTGAATTTGAGGTTGACCCAACTGTGCTTAAGGTCAACAAGATGGAGAAGCTACACAAGGTGTTAACTCTATCCGTGACATAGAAGATGGGTATACCGACTCTATAGTGACATTGCCAGATCGGTTCAAAATACCTTACATCGATCAATTCGACGACTCCGAAGATCCCATGGTTCATTTACGGTTGTTTTCAGACATCTTGCGACCGATGGGCTTGATCAGATTGTAGAAACTGTCTCTCTTTGGTCGGACCATGTTAGGAATAATAGCCATATGGTATACCAAGTTGGAGGATTCTGTTAAGCAGAATTGGAAGGAAATGGCTGAGGCCTTTATTGTTCAATACTCGTATAACACACAAATCGAGGTCACAACTCATGATCTTGAGGCAACGCGCCAAGAGCCAAAGGAGGGCTTCTCAGAATTTGTGATGAGATGGAGGGCTAAAGCTTTAATGATGACCATAAGGCCTTCCGAGAAAGATCAGATAAGGATGGTAGTCTGCAATCTGCACGGGAAATTGTTATAGAAAATGATCGTCCTACCTCTGTTTATATTCACCGAGGTCCATGAGATGGGGGTTCAAATTGAAGACGCCATGAAACAAGGGCTGATTACTAATGAGAAAGAGCAGGAAAAAAGGCCTTTTGTGCGCAATTCCAATGTTACCACCAATGATAGCACAGCTGCGAGGTCGTCGGATGTGAGCATTGTCACCACCACAACCAAGACTGCCAATCCCTTTGCCAATACAGCTCCACAAACTTCAGCCAACTCTACTCGATCCTAGAGGACCTTTACCCAACTCTACATGACCCTATCTCAAGCCATGAAGGTGTTGGTCAAAAAAGGGCACCTTAAACCATTAGAGCCTCGCCCACTACTTAATCCTTTTCCACCTAAACACAACCTAATGAAGTACTGCGCATTTCACCAGCAGCATGGTCACGATACTGACCAATGCTTCTGACTGCGTCATGAGATTCAAGATCTCATTGACAACAAGGTGATCGCACCACCCCAAAAACCAAATGTAACTACAAACCCACTCCCGGCTACAATCAAGTTCTTTCACTTCAAAATCTAAACCTAATCCATACACTGGCCATCCCTTACGACCCCAGCGTATATATTACCCCTTCCCACCTACCAAGACCGACGATGTTCATTCCTGAAAGCATAGATTTGTGCATGATGAACATGTTCGCATTTCAACCTAAGCCTGTGGTGGTGATAGTTGTGGTAGAAGGGAGGTTGGCCTTAGAGGAAGGTATGAGTCTGTTGCCAGAGAGCTCTGAGGACTTACCTAAGGAGATATACGATCCAAGCTGTTACATTGTGCCGATTCGTCAAATTAAGCCTGAATTGGTGTTGCCAACTTTGGTAGAGGTTAATGTGGTTAGGGAGGATGGCCTGAGCCAAGGGTTGGATGATTTGACGGAACTCGAGGAGAATTTAGACAGCCTGCAGTTCTTTGACGAACAAGATTAAGAGGATGTACAGATTGGCTGGTTCGATTTGAATGTATCAACCGACAACTCTAGGTGGTTGAGTGATGAGCCGAATAAGGAGGAAGGAACTGAAATAAAACTTGAAGAAAAGGAAGCAAGAATTTCTGTAGTGGCCGGAAGGGCTGATAAAAAGGGAAAACTGCTAGAGAACACCGACGTGGAAAATTCAGCTCAGGAACTGGGCGCTGTGAGCGCTGTGGACACAGAACAGGAAGTTGGGCTGAAACAGTTTGCACAAGAGAGAGTTGAAGATAACCAGAAAGCAGTACTGGCCCAACACCCTGTGGGGGATACCTGTGATGTGAAAGTGATCCAAACGGAGCCGGACAATTGCTTGTCAGTTGCTGAAGGTGTATGGTGGGATGATGATAATCTACATCTGGCTCACATCGACGAAGACTGTGGTGAGTGCCTTCCGGACAACACGTGGTACGCGCAAGAAATAGATCACATGACAAGAAGTGGGTGGTATTTTATGTCATGACCCGAACCCGCCCCTATGGGTTAAGGTCATAACCGGCCAGTAATCACGAGATTACCTACGGCCTCAAACCAAACCTAGACAAAAGTCATCAGAGTAAAGGGGCCAAACGGAAGCAAATTTAAAACTTTGTCCATAGAGTTGTGCTTATATGCACATCATAACATTCCATACATAAATATGTTAACAGCTCACATCAAAAATACAGTAATGTAAAGTTCTATACAGACAGGATCATTCAAGTCTAGGTCAGCCAATCAAAACTATATACAGACGTAAACCAAAGTCCTCGCCAATATGACAAAACAACATAAAATAACAAAAGGGCGAAGACGTGCCTCGTGCGTGAGACGCAAGGGCTGACTCTTCGAAACCTTAGTTGTTCCATATAGACTTCACTGAGGTTAGGTCTGGACCTCTCTTGGCTCACCTACAAACACATAAATGAGTGTGAGCGAAAGCCCAATGAATAATATCAAATAAAGAAGATACATTGGAACAATATATATCCGACGGCCTTGGGCCCAATTTATCCGTGTCAAACTGGCCCTTGGCCCATTTGTCCTTCATTTATGTCAAACTGGCCTGTGGCCCATTCATTCTTTCATTTATACCAAACTGGCCTCTGGCCCAATTCATTCTATCATTCAGATCATACTGGCCTCTGGCCCATTCATTCTATCATTCAGATCATACTGGCCTTTAGCCCATTCATTCAATCATGTCAAACTAGCCTTAGGCCCATTTATTTATTCATGTCAAACTAGCCTTAGGCCCATTCATTTATTCATGTCAAACTGGCCTTAGGCCCAACTATATGGCATAGCAAACATTTGTCCACAATTCGATGCGACGAACTCATAAGACTTATAGAGAGATAAGTAGTTGGACAGATGACATATTTCAAAGTATCTTTATTAAGATATTACTCACAGTGATCGGCTGGTTGATTTGCCCTAGAGCTTGACCCTACACATCACATAACACATATGGGTCACAACCAATTCAATCCGTTCTTTAATTCACATATTCCTCTTTAGGCTTCATTCTTATCTTCTTATCTCATTTACAATGTTTAATGCATGCCTAAGAGTACTTAGAAGTGAAAGGGAACGGAAAACGAAACACATAATGCATTTTCAAAATTTCAGAAACAGGGGTCCCCCCCGCTCGAGCATGGACTTCCCCGCTCGAGCGGACCCCTGAGGCCTGCAAAAGTACTGGTTATGTCATTTCTACGCTCGAACGTGAATTCTGGCGCTCGAGCGGAAGGCCTTTCTACATAGCTCCCCGCTCGAGCGTGAACTTCGCCGCTCGAGCGGACACCATGTCTGCAAAATATTCTGGGAGCTCGCATTTCACGCTCGAGCGGCGATTTCCCCGCTCGAGCGGACATCATAAATTCTGGGTTTTCCAGAATTTGTTCTTGAGCTTCAACTTGATATTCAAAGGCTCTAAACACATAATTTTGGCTCAAACTTCACATATACATGTACTAACATGGTACAAACACCAAATTACAACATTATGAAGCTCAATTCCATGAATTACCTACATGCATGTTTCAAATTACACCAAACTTGTTTCCATCACAACAATTCCATGCATTTCAAACTCATTTTCTCATAAATTGTACATGCATATGGGACACAATTTCTATTCTCAACTTAGATGATGAAGGGATGGTCAAAAATATGAGCTTCAATTAAAACCTCACATGGATTACACATTTTGTGCTCAAACATGCAATTTCAAAGCAATTTCCTACATGCATACGTATATAGACTACCAAATCAACAAAACCAACTCAATTTCATCATAACCAATTTAATTCATGTTCTTGATCATTATTCAACCTTGAATTCACAAAGTTACAATTTAAAATCCAAGAATTTACTTACCTAGAGGCCTTAACCTTCACAAATTCTAGTTGAATCTTGAGCCCAACCCTCCAATTTCTCAATCTTAAGCCAAACACACAATTTTCTTTCTTTCTCCCTCTCTAGCCGACCCTCTCTCCTTTCTTATCAGCCAAGTTGAATAAAAGAGGAGTATTGAGCATGTAATGGCCCTCATATAGCCCCTCTAATTCACATTATTTTAATATTAAATAATTGAGCACTTAATTCATTAAATTAATCTAATTAATTTGATCCGAATCAATTTTCAATTAAATTTCACCATAGGCTCTAAAAATTACGCCAATCACACTGGCGCTGTCAATTTCGGTTTCTGTGGCCGATAAGGCCTTCAATTTAATTTCCAAAGCAGATAATCAAATAGATATTCCTACAGTGAACAGATAAAAATTCAAAACCACATATATTCACATAATTGGCACACAAAATCATATCAGACACATAATCAAATTCATGATAAGGACCAATTAGCATAATACGGAACAGAGTTATCACAGTCTTCCCCCCTTTAGGAAGTTTGGTCCCCCAAACTTAATTTACCTTCGTCGGGAAACAAATGTGGATAGCATAGCCGCATTTCATCCTCTTTTTCCCATGAAGCATCTGTCCCATAATGTTCTTTCCATTCCACTTTCACCATTGGGATGAATTTGCTTCTCAATTGTTTCACTTGCCGGTCGACAATTCGCTCCGGCCACTCGGCGTACTCCATATTCTCATCCAAAGCTACCCGGTGATAATCAATCACATGAAACGGGCCTCGGAGGTAACCCCTCAACATTGACACATGAAAGACATTATGGATTTGTTCAAATCCTGGTGGCAAAGCAACTCTATAGGCAACTGGGCCAAGCCTTTCCAGAATCTAAAACAGCCCAATGTAACGGGGCGATAGCTTGCCCTTCTTTCCAAATCTGACTTGGCCTTTCATCGGAGAAACACGGATGAACACATGGTCACCAACCTCATACTCAAGAGGTCTTCTCCGAACATCTGCATAATTCTTTTATTGGTCTTGAGCTGTTTTGAGCCTTTGTTGAATAGTTTTAATCTTTTCAGAAGTGTCTTGCACAATTTCAAGCCCAGTAATGCTCTATTCCCGACCTCTGTCCAACAAATTGGTGATCTACATCTTCTGCCATACAAAGCCTCGTATAGTGCCATACCGATGCTAGAGTGGAAGCTGTCATTGTACGCAAATTCTGCTAATGGCAAATAGTCTTCCCAACTCCCTTGAAAATCCAAGGCACACATTCTTAGCATATCTTCTAACGACTGTATGGTCCGTTCTGATTTCCCATCTGTCTGTGGGTGGAATACAGTACTAAATCTCAATTCTGTTCCCATAGCTTCCTGCAAGCTCTTCCACAATCTAGATACAAATTTCGGATCTCTATCCGACACAATAGATACTGGAACTCTGTGTAAGCGGACAATCTCATCAACATATATGGTAGCCAGTCTATAAGCATTAAATGTAGTTCTAACTGGTAAGAAATGTGCAGATTTAGTCAGCCTATCAACTACGACCCAAATAGAATCCATACCTCGAGGAGTCCGAGGTAGACCAACAACAAAATCCATAGTCACATGCTCCCACATCCATTCAGGAATAGGGAGAGGGTGAAGCAGGCCGCCTGGTTTCTGATGTTCAGCTTTAACTTGCTGACATTGAAGACATTTGGACACATATTCTGCGATTTCTTTCTTCATTTTAGGCTACCAATAACTTTGTTTCAGATCCCGATACATTTTATTGTTACCCGGATGCATAGCAAACACTGATTTATGGACTTCATCTAAAACTCTTTTCTTCAGTTCCGGAATATCTGGGACACACATTCAGTTTCGAAACTTCAACACTTCATTTTCAATACTAAACTCCACTTTTGGACTTGTCTCAAATTCATCAATCACTTTCTTGAGGAATTCATCATCTTTTTGTTTCTATCTAATTTCCTCAATGATTGCCGGTTCAGCTAAGATAGCGGCTATCAATCCACCCTGTTCACACAATACCACTTCGATTTCGAACTTCTCAAAATCTTGCAAGATCCCCCTCTGTTCAGTAAGCAACCAAGCCATACTTCCCGTTGATTTTCTGCCCAAGGCATCAGCAATTGTATTAGCTTTCCCGGGGTGATATTGAATCTCAAGATCGTAGTCTTTTATCAGTTCAAGCCATCTCCTCTGTCGCATGTTCAACTCTTTCTGCGTAAAGAAGTATTTCAGACTTTTGTGATCCGTGTAGACTTCACACTTTGCCCCATACAGATAATGCCGCCAGATTTTCAAAGCAAAAACAACTGCGGCCAATTCTAAATCATGCGTTGGGTAGTTCTTCTCGTATGGTCTCAACTGTCTGGAGGCGTAAGCAATAACCTTTCCATTCTGCATTAATACACAACCCAAACGTTTATAAGACGCATACAAGTATACAAGTATAGACTAGATCGCCTAAGTTGGAACAAAACATCTAATGTTTGTTCAAAAATGGTTTCAAGGTGCTACTCGCAAGTAGGCTAAGACGTGGATTTGCCACCCTCAAGTGGGCTTAGAAAACATGATTTTGCCACTCTCAAGTGGGCTTAAAACTCGCATTTCAATGAATTGTTCCAATTCAAGCAATCCAACATTCACCTACAGGCATTCAGGCAGTTATATCATTTAAACAAATAGCCTCATGGCAAGCATGCTGTCATGGCAATCAATAACACACATGCAGGGATGCTAAAGCATAAACACTTACAGTGTACTCCGAGCCAAAACAACAACTAGTTAGTAATCAATGCATGATCCTAGCTATGTTAAGATGCCTAATGCAACACACGCAAAAATGCAACTAAAATAGGCTCAGCTATTCTAAGATGGCATATGAAATGAAACTTGATAACATGCTGTTGAACACGTATTCAAGTAAATGTATTGAAATACAATGCAGTTCATATGATGCGCCGAGCCTGATGCATGCAAGACAGATGAATGAATGCAAACATGCAAGCATAAGGATGCTAATCAAAACAAGACCTAGAACTAACCATCATAAGCGGTTAAGTAAAAGAGAGAAAGACATGGGGTTGGAAGACATTCACACACTCATGCACACTTATTACAAAATTCGCCCTCTCGACGGAGGGTCCGAATGAATAATACAAGCTAGCTACGCTAAGCTATTCTAACTAATCTAATAATCTAATTAGACTAATTATTACATAATCAAATTGAATATTAGCTAAGCTAAGCTAATTAAGAATTTACAACGATGAATTAAATTAGCTAACACATTAACTAATTAATTACAAATTAACTAACTATACAAAGCAGTTAAAACGGCCTCGAGAATAGGGGCATATGCATGCTCGATCGACTTCGCTCGGAAATCCATTGCCATGTCTCATGTTGCCTCTGTTTGCACTGTTCTGCACCTCTGAAAATTATGCCAACTTCTATGATGCTTCTGACCTACCTCATGGACATTCTGAGAGGTCATCGGCCAAGAGGGGTGGCCATCGGCCAGTGGATAATGGTCATCGACCAATTTTGAGACTATCGGCCAAATATTTGTAGCCGATCGGCACACTAGATAGTCGATCGGCCATCTCTTCCTGCAAACTCCTCCTTTTGCTACAATAGAGTACAAACAGAGGCATGGCAATACCTTTGCAAGAAAATGTTTGTACAGCCACACTCCTTATCATGTTTGAAGCTCAAAGGAATGTAGTGCTCAACTCTCGAGCCATCAATCACACATTTCAATGCATGATAGCCAAAGAGGCCAAGTTGCACAAATCAATACGGATGAAATGCACAAAAATACATAAATGCCTTAACCTCTATCATGCATGATCAAGAGGGTCGACGATCAAGAATTGAGGCACATTTCATCACTTCAAGTATGAAACGTCCCTCGTTCCTCGTGCTTGGCTTAACACCCAAACCAAAAACAATGCAATGCATGCATAACTTAACAAAGCTAATGGCATGCAAACAATGCAATGCAACCTAAACATGTAAACAATATGGCATGCAACAAGTATGCAACAATGTTATGTAATGCAACTAGCATGCAACAACATGCAATGTAGCAAGCATGCAACAACATGCAATGTACCAAGCATGCAACAACATGCAAAATGGACTTAAACTAAAATAGACAGATCTCAATCATGCCCAAATCAGCAGCCAAAACACCAAAACTAAGGCACCAAAAGGCCAAACATGCATGCACACATATTGGTCCATAAGCTAGGCAACAAGCACACAACCCTTAAAGGCACTCAAAGGGTGACAAAAATGGAAGTGTAACAACACTATAAGCTCTGAAATTATGGAATGATGCCAAATCAACCAAGCAAGACAAGTATGGCATGCAAGAAAGCTCAAAGCTTGAAACTAGCATAGGAACTTGCACCAAAGCCACATGAATCAAACCCCAAAGGGCCAAGGACAACCAAAATAGTCCTAGATCATGCCAAAATGAGTCTAAAACATGCATGGGCCAAAGCTAAAACAAGCCAACATGAAGGGCATAAGGCATGATGCATGCAAGGCCAATAAAGAGGGTTACACTACACCTACCAAGACCAAGGATGGCATGACTTAACCAATAAAAATCAGAGTTATGTCATGTCAAAATAAGCCCAAAAACCCACTGAGATGGCATCCCAAAGGCTTAAGCAATAAGACATGCATAATGGCTCATGTTCAAGGCTTAAAACACAAACCTCCCAATGCATGGAAAATGTGACAAATGTGAGTGCATGACCACACTATATGGACTAAAATCACATATGAAATGATGCCAAATCACGAAAATGGTCTAAGCAATGCATGCTAGTGACTTGGACACTCAAAGCTAACAAGCTAGAATGCACTACAGTTATACAAAGGAATGCATGCATGACTAAAACAACATCAAACAGAGCTCAAGCATGGTAAAACATGAGGGAAAGCTTCTTTGAGTTGAGCTAAAACATGCAAGAATGATGATCCAAACACAAGATGCATGTTAAGGCAATAGAGAGGATTGCACTACAAGTGCATGGTGCATGCAAGAGGCTATCAAACCAACCTTAGACAGAGGTATATCATGCTGAAATAAGGTCTAATACATGCTAAGATAGAGCCAAAGCAAGCTTAACAAACATGTTACTTTTATGAGCCAATCAATACAAGCATATGAGACACAAGGAGAGGGGATGACCCTCTCCTATTTGGGACCTCAAAACACCATTTCCACCACTGAAAATCCTCTAGATTTCAGTGGTGAGAAGGCCAAAACAAGGTGGTCCCAATAGCTTAAAAGGAAGGAACAAGAACAAGACCAAATAAGGCCTAAGAGGGGGTAGACAACCCTCAACACAAAAGTGACCTTAAATAAACAATACAAGCATAGAAAATCAGAACTTTTTACAGTAGAAAGTTAAGCTTAAATCAGCATGCAAATAGGTCCAAAAGCTTAAACCAAAACAAGGGTTTAAAGGCTAGTTGACTCACCCTTGAAGAACACCTTCAAGAACATAACTCCATCACTCTTCTCTGACCAAAACCAGTCCAAAAACACTAACACTAGCTCCTAAGTACCTCAGCAACAAAAGGATGGTGTTCTAGTAGGTGCTTTAGTGCAAAAGTATGAAGGAAATACACTTTTGAGCACAAACTAGGGTAAATATGGAGAGAGGTAAAATATATAGAGAGAGTGATATATGTTTTGTATATTAACTTTTCAGAACCTCTGGAAAGGAAGAGTGGTTTCCTTTCTTATAGAAATTCAATTCGCAAGCTTGTTGAGCAAGCTTGAGTCTTGATTCAATCCCTCCATACATGGAGGATGAGATCTGTGCTTACTAGCTGTCACAGCTGGCACAAAAATATCTGCAAAAGCAGGTGGAAAGGTCTCGGCCAAGAAATATGGCCGATCGACCAAAAAGAGTGCCGATCAGCCACCACTTATGGCCGATGGCAAGAAAACAAGGCCAATGGCACAAGGCCTTAGCCGATGGGTTGTAGGGATGGCCAACAAGCCACCCTCTTCCCTCAGAAGCAAAAATCACAAGTCCTTGGTCCACAACCAGGCACAAAACAAACAAATTGAGAGATCCTAAGGTAGGGCGCGCAGCCGAGACCTTCGGGAACTCAAAACGAACACGAGCATGGATGATCACCGAGTGTTCAAACGATAACGTCCAAGTCTTGAGGACGGTCAAAAATGGGGTGTCTATAGAGGGCATGTATGTTAGCGCCCAATCTATCTATTTTATGAACAAACTGCAGCATGTACCAGGAATAGGACTCGGAAGAAGTGGCCATAAAGGTGTCACAGCATTGATAGATGTGCCGCATAATCCACATGCCTTTGGTCTAGGCTATGTACCCACCAAAGAGGACTAGATCAGGAATGGAGAAGAAATTAGAGGCAGAGCCAGAGCCAAGCAAGCCGAGAAACACTATGAGCTCATCCATAGGCCAATCCAAGGAACACTGAATGGCCACCTTGTTCCGGGAGGGAGAAGATTTCCCCTTTTGTGACTTTCCCAAGCCCTGGATGAATTCCACGAAGTAGCGTGTCTCCGGGTTTGAAATCTTTTTTAACCTACAGTTGCAAGATAGTGATACCAAGGAAAAAGCTAAACCAAGTAGTGAAGCTGAACAGAGCATGGAAAATGACTTAGACAACAGCGACCTTGGCGTAGGGGTAGCACTGGCTTGTCTCCTTACAAATCCTGCGATTGACTCAGAGAACTTGGGGGATAACCTTACCATCTCCATGATTGGGGAACAACCGGGTGCAAACCCATCCAGCAGCATTTTGGATGCATCAAAGGCACCATCTTTTATCTGGCAGCTGGAGGAGGGCTATCTGTCTAGTTCTGGGTCGGGTAATGAGCTAGAATCTGATTCCACTGAGTCTATGTAGACGGGATCAGATTTTGGTTCTTTTAAGTCTGAGTCTAGTATTCCCAGGGGTGGTAACCCGGATGCCAAGGTCTTGTCCAGGTCCTCATTTTCTTTTACTTTTGAGTCAGTTATAGCCGAGGTGCCGTAACTTATGAATGAGAACGCTGCCGATTTTGAGTATTTCTCTGTGCTGCTTATTTATTGTATTGACCAAGATTTTCAGAATTTTAATTAAAAAAAAAAAAGAGGAAGGAATTCCTTTGGTTTTGAAAAACTTGATTAATCAAGAGGATGAGAGGTTTGCTAAATATTGTGCTGATGAAATCATTGCTATTAATGTGGATACTGAGAAGGATCCACGTCTGGTCCAGATCAGGTCCACGTTAAAAGATTTCAAAGATGTTTTCGCGTGGTCCTACGAAGACATACCTGGAATTGATCCTGAGATTATACAACATCAGATCTCTCTTGTCCCTGAGGCCTGACCTGTCAAGCAGAAGTTGCGTAGAATCCGTCCGGATTGGGTGTTGAAAATTAAGGAAGAGGTCACTAAGCAGATTGAGGTAGGTTTCTTGTTACTATCTGAGTATCCGACTTGGTTGGCCAATATCGTCTCAGTGCCGAAAAAGAATGGTAGAATCTGGGTATGTCTGAACTTCCGAGACTTGAACAGAGCCAGTCCGAAGGATGACTTTCCTCTGCCGCACATTGATGTGTTAGTGGATTTCACAGCGGGCCATGCCTTGCTATCCTTTATGGATGGGTTTTCCGGGTACAACCAGATTCTGATGGCGCCCGAGGACAGAGAGAAAACCGTATTCACTATGCTGTAGGGGCCCTACTGCTACTAGGTTATGCCATTCGGGTTGAATAATGTCGGGGCTACCTATCAGAGGGTTGCAACCACCATTCTACATGATATGATCCACAAAGAGGTTGAGGTATATGTGGACGACATGATTGTCAAGTCCAAAGAAAGAGAGGGCCACTACACCGCCTTGAAGAAATTCTTTCAACGGATCAGAGAATACAGGTTGAAGTTGAACCCGCAAAAATGCGCCTTCGGCGTAACAGCAGGAAAAATGCTGGGCTTTTTGATCACATAGAAGGGCATCGAATTAGATCTTTTCAAAATTAAGGCCATCCTAGAAATGCCACCACCAAGGACTAAAAAGGAGGTGTGAGGCTTTCTGAGTAAAGTGCAATTCATAAGATTGTTTATTTCTAAATTAACCTTGACTTGTGAACCACTATTTAGTCTTTTGAAGAAAGGGAAGAAATTCCGATGGGATGATTGATGTCAATTCGCCTTTGAGCAAGTCAAACAGTACCTCCAGAATCCGCCTGTGTTGTCACCTCCAGAGCCAAGGTAACCTTTGATTCTATACCTGTCAGTAACAGACACAACTATGGGATGCATGTCTGCTCAGAAATCTAAAGATAGGGTGGAGAAAGCCATCTACTACTTGAGCAAGAAAATGTTGGATTATGAGACCCGCTATATTCCGTTGGAGAAAGCTTTCCTAGCCTTGGTATGGGTTACCAGGAAGTTGAGGCACTACTTGTTAGCTCATTCAGTAATCCTAGTTTCGAGATTAGACCCCATCAAAGATCTCTTTGAGAGACCAACGCTTACAGGTAGGCTAGCCCGTTGGTTGCTTCTTCTTTTTCGAATTTGATCTCAAATATGTCACCCGCAAGTCGGTCAAGGGAAGAGCTGTAGTAGAGTTCCTGGCAGACCACCCAGTAGAAGGGGATGAGGCAGTGGAATACTTGTTCCCAGATGAAGCCATTCTATAAGCTGAGGAGAAAACTTAGATGATGTATTTTAATGGAGCGTCCAATCAGTATGGTTATGGGATAGGTGTGTTACTGATAGCATCTGACGACTCCCATATACCTTTAGCCTTCAAACTCTGGTTCAAGTTGTCCAATAATGAAGCAGAATATGAAGCGTGTATTGTTGGTTTAGAAGCCACCCTAGAACTACGGGCAAAAAGATTAGATGTTATCAGGGACTTGAACTTAGTTGTTTCTTAAGCAAATTGAGACTGGAAAGTCAAAGAAGAAAAGATGAAGGTTTATCACTAGGCCCTGGATATTCTGATTCCTAGGTTTGAAAAGCTGACTTTCACACATCTACTAAGAGAGAACAACAGGTTCGCTGATGCTTTAGCAACTCTATCTTCTATGATAGACATCCCACTTAGAGTCCGGATGCATCCAATTATTATTGAGCAGAAATATATACTGGCTTATGAAACTATTGCCACAATAGATGAAGTGCAAGACAAAAACCCTTGGTACTACGACATTTAGAACTTCTTGGAAAATGAGATTTATCCACCAGGGGCAAATCCCAAGGAAAAAAGGGGAATACAGCAAATGGACGTCCAATTTATCATCTACGGAGGTAAATTGTATAAAATGGGTCATCTGGGAATGCACAAGTTATGTGTTGAAGAAGAGGAATCAAAGTGTCTGATGGAGGCCATCCATGAAGGAGAGTGCGGAGCGCACATGAACGGAGTGATTCTAGCCCAGAAGATTCTCAGGCAAGGTTACTACTGGTCTACCATGGAGGAGGATTGTATTAGTTTTGTTCGACGATGCCACAAATGCCAAATTCATGCTAATCGCATGAATATCCCTCCGTCGAAACTGTACAACATGACTTCGCCATGGCCTTTCTCAGTCTGAGGAATCGACGTCATCAGTGCAGTCATGCCAAAAGGGTTGAATAGGCATGAATATATCTTGGTGGCAATTGATTACTTTACAAAGTGGGTAGAAGCTCAATCCTATGTAGTGTTCAAAGCATCGCATGTGGCCAAGTTCATCAGAAACAATATCATTTGCCGGTACGGAGTCCCAAATGAGATCATATTAGATAATGGCTTCCACTTCAAGAAAGAGGTGACAGACTTGCTGGAGAAATACAATGTGGCATTCCATAAGTCCTCTACATATAGGCCGCAAACCAATGGAGCCGTTGAAGCTGCCAACAAGAACATCAAGAATATCTTGCAGAAAATGGTTGAGACCTACAGGGACTAGCCAGATAAATTGCCATTCGCACTCTGGGGTTATAGAACTTCAATCCGGACGTCTACAGAGGCAACTCCTTATTCTCTCATCTACGGGATGGAAGCTGTTTTGCCAATTAAAATAGAAGTCCCGTCACTATGAGTTATGGCTGAGTGTTAGATAGCAGAGGCGGACTGGCAACAGAGCAGGTTTGAGAAGTTGATGATGTTTGATGAGAGAAGGTTGAAAGCATTGTATCATGTTCAAGGCTACCAACATAGAATTGCCATGGCTTTTAACAAGAAAGTTAAGTCCCGGAATCTTAAGGAAGGAGATATGGTGCTGAAAGACAACCAAGCTCCCATTCATGACCCTAGGGACAAGTTCAAACCCAATTGGACTAGTCCTTACATCATTAAAGCTATCTGGTATGGTGGAGCTGCTATTCTCATTGACTTAGATGGTCTGGAATTTCCACAACCGATCAACATGGACAAGTTGAAGAAATACTATCCATAAGAGACTCGCTAGGCCGAAAACCCACAAGGGCGGCCTAGGCAAAAGTTAGAGCATAAAAAATTAGAAATAAAGAAAAACTGAGCTCGCAAGGTTGAAAACCCTGAAGAGCCACTTTGGCAAAAGTTAGAGTACAAAAGGAGAGAGTTAATACTCGAATGAACCTGAACCGAACTACGTAAGGCTTGATTTCCATCTTTGGGATACGTAGGCAACTCAATCTTGAAGTTTGGCCGTAATCACCTCCAACTTGACTGTCTTGTCCATGTGTCTAATCAGGTCATCTTTGTCTGTCCATTATTTGAGAGTTCGATTGTGATCTTCATTCTGGAAGGAAAAGCTGGTTACAATGCAGAGCAGTGGTGTTCAATCAAGGGCATTTCTGATCTTTTGATTCAGAGTTGTACATCTTGAGGATTGATTCCATGCATGTCAAGTGGTGATCCTTTTCGAAAATGGTTTTGAAAAGTTTTAATAAAAGTTAATTTTGTTCAAAATTTTACCTTTTACAACTTAGACCATTTTTGGACTAAAAGGAAAATTTTTAGTGTTCACAACTTTAATTTCATTGATTTCAAAATAAAGTTCTCTAACTCTCTGATACAAATCAAAGTTGCTTTCATTACATCAAAAAAACTTGAAAAGAAAGGTCTAAGAAATAAACTAGGGGCATAGGTGAGTCAGGTGCTCCTGTGTCCTCTGCTCATACTTGTGGAAGCTTCTAAAGCCAAAGTGGGCTCGGTTTGTGCCTTGTCCTCGAGCCAAGCCAAGCACTCGCCAGAAAAAGGCATAACTAAAACTAGGGGTAGGGGTGTCATAACCCAAACCCGTCCCTATGGATTAAGGTCATAGCCGGCCAGTAATCATGGGATTACCTACGACCTCGAACAAAATTAAACATAGTTTATAACAATAATGGGGCTAAATGGAAGCAGACTTAAAAATTTTGTCCAATGAGCCGTGCTTATATGGCATAGCGAAATTATTCCAAAAACATGTCATAATAACTCACACATATAGGCAGAATTAACATCTTGTACATCCAGGAACTTCAAGCATAAAGTTAGCCAAATAAAAGTTTGTGTACATAGGTGATACAATGTATTCATCGAGACAGCAAAAGAGTAATAGAAGAACAAAAGAACAAAAACAAAGTCTCATGCGTGAGACATTCGAGCTGACTCCTCAAACTGACTTCCTCTCACATTCTTCACTGAAGCTGGGTTTGGACCTCTCTTTGCCCACCTACATGCACATAAATGAGAGTGAGCGAAAGCCTAGTGAATAATATCAAAATAAAGAAATTACATGAATGAAATTCATAACGGACATATCAAATAGCCTTAGGCCCATTCATGTTTCTATCTAGTACATCAATCGGCCTCATGTCCAAACACATCAAACGGCCTCGGGTCCAATTCATTCATGTCAAATGGCCTTTGGCCCAATCATTTATGTCAAACGGCCTTTGGCCTAATCATTCATGTCAAACGGCCTTTGGCCTAATCATTCGTGTTAAACGGCCTTTGGCCCAATCATTTATGTCAGACGGCCTTTGGCCTAATCATTTATGTCAAACGGCCTTTGGCCCAATCATTCCTGTCAAACGAACATTCGTTCACAATTCAAAGTAACAATTCCATGAAACTTATTCAGAGGTAGTCATTTATAAAGTAGCATACTTCAAAATATCCTTACTAAGATATTACTCATAGTGTTCTGCCGCAGGATTTGCCCTTGCGCTTGACCCTACACACTTTACAACATATCGGGTCACAAGCGATTCAATTCATTCTCAAATTGTTTATTTCTCTTAGGCCTCTTTCTTATCCCTTTAACTCATTTACAATGTTCAATGCATGTCTAAGAGCGCTTAGAAATGGAAGAGAACAGAAAAAAGAGCATAAAACATCTTTTCAATATTTCTAAAACAGGGCTCTCCACTCAAACGCAGGATTGGTCGCTCGAGCGGACTGCAAAACTCTGAGAAAGTACTGGTTGCATGCATTTCACGCTCAAGCAAGGAGTCTTGCAAAGCAGGGTACGCTCGAGCACAGCTTTGGCGGCTCGAGCCGCCGTGTAATCTCTGTAAAACTTATGGGAGCTCGACTTTCACGCTCGAGCGGACAGGTTGAATTTTGGGTTTTCTAGAATTCTGTTTGAAGCTCAGAACACATTTTCAAAAGTTCAATTCGTGTACAACTCACTCAAATATGCAAGAATACTCCCAAAAATATATATTTGAAGAGATCTTTCAACCATAGTTCAAAATTCCATGAATTTTAATAATTTTAAACCACAAACTTTACATATATACGATCTATGTTTTGTATCTTGCATAGACAAGCTTCAAGACTTGAAATTAAGCCTCAATGCATGAAAATTCTTACATGCATGTGTCAAACAATCCTTAATGGAACATGATCAACATGCTCTACATTCAAATATGTAAAATTATGGCCAATTCTCACATACATGCATCCAATGATCTCAAATTCACCAAGCTTAGCTTAATTTATGTATTTGACATCACATATACTTTGAATTCACTTAGTTATGAACCTAAACTCGTGAATTTGAGTTCAATGACTCACCTAGAAGCTTCAACCCTTCTAATTATGGCTAATTCTTCAGCCTAGCTTCCAAATTCCCAAGCTCTTAGTTGAAATCTCCAATTTGTGCTCCCTCTCTCTCTACCATCGTCTCTCTTTCTCTCTCTAGAGTGTGTTCTCAGCCAAGTTATGGAAGATGAGCTCAAAAGAGAGTGTGTATGAGAGTATATAAGCTCTTATATGAGTTTGCCTAATCAAACCTGATTAAGGTTCATTAATTGCGCTTAATTCAATTAGTTTAATCTAATTATTTTGATCCGAATCAAGTTTTAATTAAATTTCACCGTAGGCTCTAAAAATCATGCTAAGCACAAAAATATAGTCAATTTCACTTTTTGACGCCTTTACGACCTTCAATTTAAATTATGTAGTAGAAAATCAAATAGATTTTTCTACGGTGAACAGATAGAAATTCAAAAACACATATAATCATATAAATGGCACTCAAAATCATATTAAGCACATGATTACAATCATAATTAAGATTAATTAACGTAACACAGGATAGGGTTATCACAAGGGGCCAGAAGCTCTCTCGTCCTCCAAGCAGTGAGATACCTTGCCAAGTGTGAACCCCCGGATAGGGAATGAAATCGGGTACTCTACCCCCTCTTTCGGGCAGGTCTGATCATGCCCAAATTGATGTCTGAACCGAAAGGGAAAGTAGAACATACAGTGTGTAAGGCCGATCAACTGTATACTGGGCTGCCGAGCCATGCTGTAACTCATCTCGGTCAGATTAAGCCAGAGGCAACACCAAGCTATGTCAGCAGCAGACCTGCTGCACATCCAGTTGCACCACCGTCCCTCATTCGAGAAATCCATAGCGGAAGAAATAACCTCGAGCTGAGTACTCAGGACAAGAGACCACTACCTTTAGCTTATCCATAAGCCACACATAGAAAAGGATGAAAGAAAAGAGAGATTAAAGAATAGAGAGATGTATGTTGAGAGAAAAGTAAGGAAAGGGCTTTGAGAGAAAAATAGAGCATGAGTGCTGAGTGATGTGAGAAACACATATGAGAATGGGTGGAAAACAATACCTGAAGAAGTAGTGGACTTCCCACGAATCTGGTAGTCTCTCGCCAATGCAAGGCATCTAAGCCCATCAAAGTCTCGGCCAGTGCCAAACCAATGCAACTCTTACCTTCTTTCAAACCTTGGGCCACTTTGATCAATCGAATGCCAGATTTGCCAAAACTAGGGGCAAAAAAGAAAATGAGCAAGCATACATAAGTAGAGGGCATGTTACCGAAAACCTCGACAGAGAAGGTTGCCTCTGTCACCGATATCGGAGAATCAATGAATCAAGCTGGGTATGTCTAGCTCTCCGTTGTGGGCCAAAGATCAAGCCTCGTACAAAGTGAGCCCACACATTTGTCTCAAAGCTTGGGCATGGCCAAAACGGGGTTGGGGGATGATTTCCTCATCGCGCTGGGATTCCATTAATGCCTGAAATTTTTCAATTGTTGGGCATATTTCTTGTCCCCCGAAGTGAAAGACATGTGTAATTGGGTCCCGGCATCGGGCTGCGACATGGAGAAACGAAAAACAAAGTGGAGTGCGGCTCATGGAAAAAAGTGCATTTATGTTGAAACCCCAGAAATTTACCTTTTCCGTGTCGTCTAAAGTCGCTATCCAATCCGTGAGTTTTTTTGGCAAGAAATGGCTCCATTTGTGGAAGAAATTGCAGCTGAAATGAGGTTCTAGAGAAAAAATCACGAAGCAGAACCTTTTGTAGAAAATAAGGCTGTGAGTGGAAGCCAGCTGTTAACAATCTGGAGGTTACTCACACTGGTGGTCGGCAGGATACTTTGGTGGCCGGTTGGCCTTCTCTTGTGGCCGGCAGGCCTCCTCCTCTGGCTGGCAACCTTCATCTCCGACCGGCAGCTTTCCCTTTTGGCCTGCCGTCCCCTTGTGTGTTGGGCAGTGTTGGCAGCATGTGTTTTGTCTTGATCTTTAAGTGTTTTAAGGCCTTGCTTTGAGTCTTTTTGGTTTTAGCAAGTTTGTTTATTTGTATTTGAATTGTTTTGCTTTGTTTGTCGAGTTGTATTTTGTATTTTGGTTGTTGGTCAACTCATTACCCGTTTAAGAACATTGTTTCAATCAAGCGTTCTCTTGGCCAATTCGATTTCCTGTCCATTTCATGCGAATATAGTGCATATGATGCAAAATAACAACACTTTTCATAAAAACTGCGAGGTTTTATTCCGATCATGGTTTTTACAAAAGAGGTGTACAAGTTTTAAAAGCAAAAATAAAACATATTTGAAGCTATACATGTGCTAATGCTACCAAACAAAAAGAAACTAAGCAAAAAGTACAAAAAATCAGCCCCAGTCACCTTAGGCTCGAGATGCCTTCTTCGTCCTCTTCCTCGGAGGGGACTCGAGAGCACTATCTCCATCGGCACCACTGTCAGAATCAGACTCTGAACCAGTATCATCGTCTCCACTCTCAGTCGACTCAGAATGTCGACTCACTACCTCCTCAGAGTTACTAGTTTCAACATCATCATCACTCAAAATGGGCTCTGAAGGACTACTCTAGCCTCGGGTCATGCCTCGACCATGGCTCACATCTCTGCTGCTTGTTGGGGTCTGTCTCTCTCTCTCTCTCTCTCTCTCTCTCTCTCTCTCTCTCTCTCTCTCTCTCCTCCCTACTGTTGGGGGAGGTGCTGCCAGTGCTGGTGCTGCCGTCGCCGCCGTTGGTGCCATCGGTGTAGATGGAACCTGAAAAAAATAGTTGTCAACATATCAGCTATAATGTGTGTATCAGAGGCAGGCATAGTATGTAGAATAAGTGTCATACAGAAATTAGAAACAGTACGAGTACAGTGTGTGAATGCAGTGTGCCAATGCAGTGTATCAGTGTAGTTTGGGAAAGACTATGGTTGAAATACTGATGTATCAGTGAAAATGTGATAGCGTGATGCGTAAACAGAGTTAGTAATGAAATGCATGCTGAACTGAAGGAAATTACCTAGATACTATGGAGACTAAGCAGCGTCTCCCTCCTCTGCACCATACCCATCAAAGAAGCCACCAGCTTGAGGAGGCTCCCTGTAAACTCTATAGATGCCTGCAAATGTATTTGGATGATCAATATCTACAATAAACATATCTAAAATGGAAATGTGGCGTATAAATGGTAAAGTATGGTTCATAACTGAGATGTGCCTCGAATTCCAACAAACTCGTGCCATGCCTCTGTCGGCTCGATCGGGACTTAGTAAGCAGTCCCTGTAGGCCGCCAGCATGTGAGCGCAGTGGAAAGCTTCGGCCAACAGATAATCTGCTCCACGAGGGTTGGCCCTCTAGCATAGGCCATAGTCATCCGAGTCGCCTTGCCCGCCACAAGAGCTCCTGCTCTCTTGCCTGCGTGAGTGCCCATCAGAGGAGGCATAATGTGGGTCTAAATAAAGGTCGTGTAATCATCCTCTCCTTTGAAACAGAAATCAGCTTCCAAGCCCACCATGAACTATATGACCGCGTCAACAGATAGGCTATTCGACGTCCTCATAGACTCCGGAGGTGGCATCAGAACGACCGGATTAAGCAAGCCCACAGTTTGGCGAACAAATCTCTCACTCAAGAACCAAGCTCGGCAGACTAGGCCTGTAGACACCTCATTTTTGACTGCCCTTAAGACTTGGGCGCTACTGATGGTTTACTTGGTGTTAAGATGGACAGAGCAAAAGTTCAATTTCTGCGACAAGGAGAGAGAGTCAAATCCCAACTTTACACCCCATTTTTTGACTAAAACTATTTTGACCAAAGATTTTAGACCTTAAAACCCTCTCTTTCAAAATATTTTTGAAAAGAAGTTTCTACAATGTTCCGAGACTTGCATTTTGTCAAATGTTGCACTTTTCGGTAAACCGAGCAAGAACAAAGTGGAAATGAATGAAAGAGAGATGAAATCTTTGGAAAATCTTTCAAAGCACCTTTTTTAGGGGTGTGGAGTTGAAGAAAAGAGGAGAAGAGGGAAGAAACCAAGTTGAGGAAGAAGTTGGGTATGAATCGTTAAGAGAGAGACGAGCATTCCTCGTTAAATCGGGCCTATCCTTTTGTATACTTGGATTTAAACTATGAGGCCACCACCATTGGAAAGAAGACTTCTGGGGCTTCATTTTGCATTCAAAAATCTTCTCAAACCGAGTCCGGATGGGAGAGATATGGTTGGTTGAAGTTGGGCATCATTCCGATTGGACCGAAACTGAGTAGCTTCACTAAAACAGGCATAACTTTTTACTGTGATGCAAAGCTGCCACCATTGGAAAGCTTACTTCCGGGGCTTCAATTTGGACACAAGAATGACCTAAAAAGGAGTTCATATGAAGGAGTTATGCCCATTTGAAATTAGGCTTGAAAAGCAGATTTTGTTGGCTGATCAACCAAAAAAGTAGCAGATTGGCACAAAAGATGGCTGATCGGCCAAGAGTGACTCAAACTCAGATTTTTCGAAGATATTTCATCTCCAGCTGTCCCAACTTAGATATTTTCGACCAAAAGCTCTTGAATTGCTATATATGAACCTATATCTCATATTTTTGAAGGGTTAGATCTTCTTGAACAAGTTTGGGAGCTTCTCACACTAAAATCTATCTCTCTCTCTCTACAATTTCTAGAGCCAAATATCTTCCTCTCTCTCTCTCTAGTTTCCTCTCTCTCGCTCTTTGGTGCATAGAAGTGCATAGAAGTAGAGTTTGGTGCATAGAAGTGCATAGAAGTAGAGAAATACTTCTATTTTGCCTAGGCATCCTTCATCAAGGTTGCATATCTATGGGCTGAGGTCCCTTGGAGCTTATTTTTGGGCTGATAGAAGGTCGTTTGAGCCAAGAAATAGGCCATTTTGCTGCTGTGCTCCAAAGGTAATCACTCACCCCTTTTAGCTTGTTTTGCATACTAGCATTGCCTTAGTTTTCAACTACTTTGGGGCTGTTTTTTGGGGTGGTGTTGAACTACAAAAACCTCTGTTTTTTCCTCTATTTTTCAGTCCTAAAAGTCTTGGTTTGTGCCTTGGTTGGCTAGGGGGTTGTCCTCCCTTTTGCTCCTTGGCTTGTAAGGCCTTGTGAGCTAACTTTCAAACATTTCAACCAACTTCTTTTTGGCCTTAGAACCACTAAAATCCAGAGGATTTTCAGTGGTAAAAACCCTATTTTGAGGGCCCAAATAGGAGAGGGTGGTCCCCTCTCTTCTTGTCTTGCTTGCTAGTGTTGATGGCCAACCAAATGAGCATGTGTTTTTACTTCTTTATGGCTTTGTTTAGGCTCATTTTTGTGACTTATCAAACCTGCCATAACTCTATTTTTGGCTGTCTTGGTCACCTCTTGCATGCTTATTGCACTTGTAGTGTAAATCCTCTTTGCTAACCTTGTTAGCCTTACAAAGTAGCGTGGTTTTGTGGTTTGAATTAGCTTAGTTCAAGCATGTTTTTGGTGTTATTTTGACATGTTATAACTCTGATTTTGATTGGTGGACTCACTCCTTGCATGGTTTATACACTTGTAGTGTATTTCTCACAAACTAGTCTTGTATGCTTCATGAAGCAGCATGCCTTTCTAGCATGATTTGATTCTATTTCAGCATGTTTTTGGTGATGTTTTTCCATGTCATACATTTGTTAAGGTTTGGTTTGGTTGGCCCTTGCATGCTCCATGCACTTGTAGTGCAATTCGATGAATTAGCCTAATGTGTATCTGCTTTAACATGTCATTCTAGCATGATTTTGGCTTAACTCTAAGAAACTTTTGGTCATGTTTTAGCATTATTAAGCTCTGGTTTTTGTTGTTTTGGCCATGCATGCCATGATTTGTATAGCTATGGTTCATTCTAGCTTGTTAGCTTTGTGCATCAAGTCCATTAGCATGCATTGCTTGACCTATTTGAATGATTTGGCATCATTTTTTATGTGATTTTAGAGCATTTCTCATTGCCATGAACTCACATCTTTCACATTTTCAATGCGTTGAAGGGTTGGTCCTTTATGCCTTAAACATGAGCCTTTGCGTATGCCTTCATGCCTAAGCTTGCGAGCTATCATTTCAATGTGTATTTGGGGTTATTTTGCCATGATATAACTCTGATTTTTGTTGGCAAAGCCATCTCATGCTTGGTCTTGATAGGTGTAGTGTAGTCCACCTTATTTGCCTTGCATCCATCATACCTTATGCCCTTCATGCTAGCATATTTTGACTTCCTTCCATGCATGTTTTAGACTCATTTTAACATGTTTTAGGACTGTTTTGGGTTGCCCTTACCATATGCTTCATGTTTTGCATAGTTGTAGTGCAAGTGCCTTGCTAGCCTTAAGCTTTGAGCACCATAGCATGCTTCATTTGTATCATGTACATGATTTGGCATCATTCCACATGACATTTCAGAACATGTAGCATTGCCATGTTCCCACTTCATTCACCCTTTGAGTGCCTCTAAGGGTTGTGCATTTGTTACCTTGTTGGTGGCTTAGTGTGTATGCATGCATGCCTAGGCGTTTGTGCCTCAATCTTAGCATATTTTGGTCTTTGTTTAGACCTATTTGAACTTTGTCCATGATTGGTTCATGCCTTTGTACCATGTATTGCATGCCTCCTTTGTAGTTCTCTTTGGTAGCTTTATGCTTTAAGGACCCTAGCGTGCCATGCTTGTATTGATTGGATGATTTGGCATCATTTCATACCTCATTTCAGTGCTTATAGTGTCGCTACACTCTTACATTTGTCACTCCTTGAGCACTTTTGAGAGCTATGCTTTTATGCTTAGTTGGTGGGCTAGGGCTAGGGCTAGGGCATGTGCATGCATTGTCTTGCATTTCATGCCGTCATTTCAACATTTCGGCCACTGATTTGGTCATGATTGAGGTCTGTCCATTTAGTTTAAGTCCATCTTCCATATTGTTGCATGCTTGTCGCATTGCATGTTGTCGCATGCTTGTCGCATTGCATGATTCTTGCATGTTGTTTACATGTTTAGGTTGCATTACATGGTGCTTGCATGCCCATGTTGCATTACATTGTTTGCATGTCATTAGCTTTGTTAAGTTATGCTTGCATTGCATTGCATTTCCATGTTGTGTGCATTGCATTGTGTTTGGTTTGGGTGTTAAGCCAAACACGAGGAACGAGGGATGTTTCATACTTAAAGTGATGAAACGTGCTTCAATTCTCGGTCGCCAACCCTCTTGATCATGCATGATAGAGGTCAAGGCACTTACGTGATTTTGTGCATTTCATCCACGTTGAATTGTGCAACTCGGCCTCTTTGGCCATCATGCATCGTAATGCGTGATTGATGGCTCGAGAGCCGAGCACTACACACCTTTGAGCCTTAGACATGATAAGGGGTGTAGTTGGACATCATTTTCTTACAAATACATTACCATGCCTCTGTTTGTGCTCTGTTGCAGCAAAAGGAGCAGTTTGCAGGAAGAGATGGCTGATCGGCTATATAGTGTGCCGATCGGCTAACAATTTTTGGCCGATATTCTCTAAATTGGCCGATGACCATTATCCATTAGCCGATGGCCATCCCTCTTGGCCGATGACCTCTCAGAGTGTCCATGAGGTAGGTCAGAAGCATCACAGAAGTTGGCAAAATTTTCAAAGGTGCAGAACAGTGCAAACAGAGGTAATATGAGGCATGGTAACGGATTTCCGAGTAAAGTCGATCGAGCATGCATATGCCCCTCTTCTCGAGGCCATTTTAACTACTTTGTATAGTTAGTTAATTTGTAATTAATTAGTTAATGTGTTAGCTAATTTAATTCATTGTTGTAAATTCTTAATTAGCTTAGTATAGCTAATTTCCAATTTGATCTTGTAATAATTAGTCTAATTAGATTATTAGATTAGTTAGAATAGCTTAGCGTAGCTAGCTTAGTGTACTCATTTGGACCCTCCGTTGAGAGGGCCAACTTTTGTAATAAGTGTGTGTGAGTGTGTGAATGTCTTCTAACCCCACGTCTTTCTCACTTTTACTTAACCGCTTACGATGGTCAGTTCTAGGTCATATTTTGATTAGCATCCTTATACTATGCATGTTTGCATCATTTATCTGTTTTGCATGCACCGGGCTCGACGCATCATACTAACTCCATTGTGTTTCAATTCCGATTTGAATACATGTTATCAAGTTGCATTTCACATAACATCTCAGAATAGCCTAGCCTATTTCTAGTTGCATTTTGTATGTGTTGCATTAGGCATTGTTAACATAACCAGGATCATGCATGATTTCTAACTAGTTATTGTTTTGGCTCGGAGTACTAGGTAAGCTTTTACGCTTTAGCATTTTGCATGTGTGTTAGTGTTAACATGACAGCATGCTTGCCATGAGGCTATTTGCTTAAGTGTTTAACTGCCTGAATGCCTGTGGGTGAAGGTTGGATTGCTTGAATTGGAACAATTCAGTGAAATGCGAGTTTTAAGCCCACTCGAGGGTGGCAAATCCACGTCTTAGCCTACTTGCGAGTAGCACCTTCAAACCATGTTCAAACAAACATGAGATGTTTTGTTCCAACTTAGGCGATCTAGTCTATACTTGTATGCTGTGCGCATCACATACTAAGCTAGCTAATAAATCGGAATAAGAACACATGTGTTTTCAAAAACAAAATATCATTCTTAGTAAAGGCCGATCTTTTTGATAGAGTGAGCGGGGGTGCTCATTGCATGACCTTCCCCTCTCGTACCCAAGTTCCCCAGCCGAGGCAACTTTGGTGATGACAGACACGTGGCCTTAGGCACGAGTCAGGGTTTCCTAAATTTCCCCCAAAACAAAAAACATTTAGGTGGCGACTCTGTATCTGACAAAGCAGTCCATGTTTGGCACTTCTTTATTAAAATCAGTTTTCCAAAACGATTTTCCAGATTTGGACTCTTTGGTGATTTATCGGTCTTGCATTGCACTTTGCGAGATTAGATTCAGAACTATGACATTGAGTCCGAACTGTAGTAGCTAATGAACAAAACGGATTTCGCGCCATTCGCGCGCGGAGCCGGGACGTTCGGGCACGTCTATAGTTTCTGGTCCAGCAGAATCCGGAAGCGTGATGTGCCCCAGGCTCTCGTATACTGGTCTCTCACCTCGGCCGGCATCATGGCCCAAGGCTGCCACGCGATCTGCAAATAGAGAATGTACAGATTATTAGTTGCTGTTAATTGCTAAAGTATGAATTAGAATAGTTGTAAAGCAAAAATGACTGTGTTTCGAGTTACCTCGTGGGCAACCACAGTATCAAAGTAATGGTGGAAGAAGGCAAAGGTCTCGCGACTCCACCGACCATCATGCCGTCTCGAGTAGGGAACTACAAGAGGGAGCTCCTCCATAGGGTCTGGAGCGAGGGCTGGAAAATATGCATAAACCCATAGCTGCAAGGAAAGTGCAATGATATGTGATCAACAAAGCATGAACATATGTAAAAAGTGCAAAGTAGAAAGCACAATGCATGAATAGATGTAAAAAGTGCAAAGCAGAAAGCACAAAGAAACAACAGTTGTAGAAAGTGCAAAGCAGAAAGCATAGGTGTTGAACAGATATAAAGTAGAAAATGTGAAGTAGAAAGTGTAAAGTACAAAGAAGGAATTGAAATGCATACCTCTCAGTCTCGCCAGTAGCCTTCGATCTGCTCTCTCCTTAGGCGGGAGGTGGAGCTCATATAGTCGTATAGGGTGGCGAGGCCAACTCTACCCCAGTCATAGAAGCGTACCCAGGGAAGGGTCACCAGGGCACTCAATAGATATAAACCCACGGTGTTCCACCTGTTCGAAAACAAGGTGGTACCGAGGACAAACATCAAGAAGCCCTGGGCAAACTGCTCCATCTCCTCCAGCGTCTCGAGCTCGCTCCCACGAAATTGCTCGGGAAACCAATTGTATCTCACCATAGCTAGCCGATACAAAGGTGGCATGCTTCCAACAGAGCGATCCACGCAGCCTCCACTCCCTCATGTCTGTGTCAAAAGGGATTGGATCATCCCCTACTCCTAAGCCTGTGATCATGGCAAAGTCATTGGAAGTCATCGTCATCTCCCCGGCAATAGAGAGGTGGAAGGAGTTGGTGCTGTCCCACCACCTCTCCACTAGCGCTCCTAGAAGGGGACGACTCGTTATGACGCGTGTCAGTCCAAAGCAAAAGAGGCCGAAGCCAGCCTCATTGACAATGTCACGAACCCTGGCAGGGAGCTCGTCGTACCAATCCCTTGCTGTCGTCGCTCCATACCCCCTATAGGCACGGAAGTCTCCCTGTGGCAAAGAACAGATGAATTAGATGAAAGGCAGCGATGAAAGTGCAATCAGATAAAAGGCAGTGCAAGAAATACAATTAAAAGAAATGCAGGAATGGATGAAAACATAGTTCATACCTCAGTAGCACTAGAAAAGATGTGAGAGGCCGACTCCCTCAGTAGGAGGTCCTCTGGTACGCCGTGAGCAAAGTCACTGAAACGCCTAATGCCTCCAGGCAGCAATATGTGTGTGCGGGGATGATATCTCGCCGAATCAAAGGGCCGCACTCTCAATGGTAACGGCTCTGGCTCAAACTCTAGCGCAAACTCCACCTCAAGGTCAGCCTCAATGTCGTCCTCGGCTCTTCTACCTCGACAATGAGTGGAAACACAGGTGGAACCTCTAGAGGAGCCCCGTCATGAGGAATCTTATCTACCATCTGGAAAAAAGGTGAAAAGTGACGAAAAATGGAGAAAAAAGGGTAAACTTGGAACAAGTTAACCCTAGGAGAGAGAAAATGGGAGAAAAAGTCAAAACCCGAAAAATTTCACGAAACCCGAGAGAAACTCGACGGGAACAAGCCTAAAGTGGTGAAAATCTGAGAAAAAGGAACAAAATTAAAATCTAATCGGTTCAAAATGTAGAGAACTAAGAGGGTTTTACGAAAAAAGTTTACATGGGACATTGGAAAACGCGTATAAAACACAGATCTGGAGAGAGAAAGTGCCTAGAGAGAGGAGGAGGGTTTTCGAGCTTGGACAAGTGAGGAAATGAAGTTTGAGATGGTATTCTTAAAAACCCATGAGCAAAAAGACTAGTTTGCTTTGAATCTGCCACGGTTGACCGGCAAGCCACGTTGGTGGCCGACAAGGTCTTCTTGTGGCCGGCAGCTTCTCCTGGTGGTTGACAAGTGGCTGGTGGATCTCATGTGGGTCTTGGTGCTGTTATGTGCTTCTACTTCCTGGGTAGTGTATGGAAGGTTATGTTTCGAAAGCTTGCAGCTTCATTCCGGTGTGTGAACGTGTCCCACTTGCTACTATGAACGAGGTGTATCCTTTTGAACATGTTGCAATTCCTTTGAGAGGTAAATCGGAGGTCGTCATCGAATATCATTTTATTCGTTTCGTTAAATTATGCCTTTGTTTTCTTCCGTTGCATAGAATGTGCATATCACATATATGCATGTTGCATGTATGTCTTACATCATTTATGATTTATGCATAGAATATGCTCTTATTTCTTGCATAGAATATGCTTTTGTTTCTTGCATGGAACATGTCTTCAATTAACATCATACGTCGATTGACCATCTTGCATGGAACATGCGTTCTCACTGTCTCGATTTATAACCATGTTCACTTTGTGCATCCATCACATTTATTCATTTTGTGCATCTATCGCACACCTTTCTGTTTTATCTCAGGACGCGTAAAGCGCAAGCCTGAGCGATTTCTCTTGTATCTCAGGATGCGTGAAACGTGGCCCTAGGCGTGTTTTATCTCCGGACGCGTGAAGCGTGAGCCCGAGCGGTTTCTTTTGTTTTATCTCGGGATGCATGAAGCGTGAGCGAGAGCAATTTCTCTTGTTTTATCTCGGGACGCGTGAAGCGCGAGCCCAAGCGATTTCTCTTGTATCTCAGGACATGTGAAGCGTGGCCCTAGGCGTGTTTTATCTCGGGACGCGTGAAGCGTGAGCCCAAGTGGTTTCTCTTGTATCTCATGACGTGTGAAGCATGGCCCTGGGCGCGCTTTATCTCGGGACGCGTGAAACGCGAGCCCAAGCAATTTTTCTTATTTCTCAGGACGCGTGAAACGCGACCTTGAGTGGGTTTTATCTCAGGATGCGTGAAACGTGACCCCGAGTGATTTTCGTTCCTCTGTTTCTCAGGATGAGTGAAGTGCGACCTTGAGTGGTTTTTATCTCGAGACATGTGAAACACGACTCCAAACGGTTTTCGGCTCTCAATTTCTCAGGACGCGCGAGGCGCAACCCTGAGCGGTGTTTTCTTTCCTCATCTCGTGTTTTGGCATGGTCAGATTATGTTTTAGATCTTTTTTGCAAAAAACTTGTGTTGGTTTTAAGCTTAAAGCACCTCATTCATATGTTGTTATTTTGTTATTGCTTATCACATCTGTTATTTGCATCTGTTATTGCTTATTGCATCATCTTGCATGATCATGAGTTTTCAAAATAGCCGGCTTCGTGAAGCGTGTGAGTCCAGCTTCAAACTTTTTTGTGCATATCATTTGCATCTTGCTCTAGAACTATGCTGGTTTGATTCCTTGCAAAGGGATACATAGGCAGCTTGTGGGTGCAACCGTTTATTTCTGTCTTGATTGTTTGTCCAAGTCTTACGGCATTGTCAAAATGGGTCATCTCGAGCTTTGACATTCACTCACGTCATTTCACGACTCCGAGTTCTGTCAAAGAGGGGCAATTGTAGACAACCTATTTTTTGACAACCTTACGACTTGGACGTCATTGCTTGCATACCCAATGATAAGTCTATATGCTTGTTAAGTGCTCGAAGTCCTCAGTGGACTGCCATAGCTTTGGGCCTTTCAAACCTTGCACCTCTATTGCCTTGTTTTTGGACCAAAACCTTGGATTTTCAAGCCTGCAACCTCTGGTGGCCTGCCAGCCACTGGTTCTGGTTGCCGACCACTGATGTGGCCTGCCGGCCACTAATGTGTTTTATAGATATTTTGTGACAGATGTGCCAACTGTTTGCACAAATGCTTGCATCTGCTTCCATGTATATGGCTGGATGTTTTTTAGGGAGGTTCATGCTTCTCTATATATAGAGGACCTCCCCTCTTACCATGGGGTTAGAAAAAATTTTGGAGCATAATTTTTCCTCTCTTTCTACAATTCTCTCTCCCTTGCAAATTTATTCACCTTTGCCTATACAATCTTAACCAAACGTCTCCATCTTTGAGTTGAGGTATCTTTGAGCCCTGTTTGAGCTCTTGAGGGTGTGTTTGCCTTGTTTTATTGCTTGAAAGTGATCTCCTCTTCAAGAGGTATAAAGCTTTGTCTCTTTACTTGTTGTATTTACTCTTTTTCTTATTATTTTCCAATTGTTTTTGGGTTGTAAAAACTTTGTATTTTTGGGCTGAAACTTGGGTTTTAAGGCCAATAAAGGTTGAGGGGTGGTTCACCCTTCTTTACACCTTACTTTCAAGGTCTTTACCCTTGTGTTTCCCACCTTTGCACTCTCTTTTTTTGAGCTTTTAAACACTGATTTTTAGAGTTATTTTAGTGGCCAAAATTATGTTTTGAAGTCCAAAATTAGAGGGGTTAGCCTCTCCTCCTTGTGTTTTGCTTACTAGCTTAGCATGATCCATGTTTTAGCTTATTATTCTAGCTATTTTTGTCTTAATTCCAGCATGTTTTAGGACTTATTTAGGATTGTTTTAGGACTATCTTTAAGTGTTTGTTGTATTTGAGCTTTGTTTTGCATGCTTGTAGTGTAATTATCCTCATGAGTTTGGTGTTTTAGGCCTTAGACATCACCTTATTTGAATTGATTGCATTTATTTAATACTTTTCTTACTTGTTCTCACCTTTAATCACCTCTGCAACCTCCCTCATTTCTTGGCTTTTGTTTTGCTTTGAAAGTGGTAACAAACTACTTGTTTGTTTAAGCATGAGATTGAGATGTCATGTTTAATGGTTTAATCCCTTTAGGGGTTCATTACCAACGGTATGATGTCTTTTTCATGCCCAAAGCAACACTTGGTTTGAGCCCTCTTTCCATTAGAGGACTTAAATTCACCTTTGGACTCAATTGACTAAAGAATGGATGGTAATCTAAAATGAAATAATAAAATTGAGGCTAAAAACGAGTAAGATAATAGTTTGGTTTAGGTTCAATCTGACGTTAATTGAACCCTTGAGCCTTGAGTCGTTTCATACTCATTAGTGATGAAAATGGTTCAAGATTTATTGTCAACTACTTCCCTTGATCTTTCATGATAGAGAGGTGGTTTTGAGAGTTTTGTTTTATTACATTCATTGAATTTGCACACTTGATTCATAAGCCATCATGCAATGAAATTGCATCCATTGGTGGTTTGTGAAATCAAACTTACTGCTCCTTTAAGCTGTTCAAATGATAGGGATGGGTAAAATGTGCAAACAAACCCTTGAGAATACACTATCTCTCCTCTATTTGCTCTCTGTTGCAGTAGGACAATCCAGTCAACAGTGGCCAGCAGGCTACCTTCAGTGGCCGGTAGGCCATCATTAGTGGACGATAGGCCCTCTGCCGGCCACTAGTGCAAAATCTAGCAGTGTACTTCTAAAATAGAACAAAGTTGGTTCTGAAGTGGAAATCAGTGCAAATATTCTACTGTGCAACAAAGGCATTTAGCAGCATAAACAGTGGATTTTCGGGTGGAAACTGCATTCATGCATGGGCACTTCATTGATCCTTGGGATTCGTGTTGTAAATATATTAGTGTTATGCTTAATATAGTGGCTTTGTAATTAATTAGTTAAAATACATAATTTGCCTCGTGTTGTAATTATTTTAATTAGCTAGATTAGTTAATTAATTAGTTCATTCATTAATTTATTCGGTTTGTAATAATTAATTAGCTAGCTTAGTTGATTATTTCATTTGTTGTTGTAATAGCTAATTAGTTTAGTTAGCTAGTTAGTTCATTTGGATTCTCCTTCATAAGAGTGCAATGTTGTAATAACGTGTATGTCTTTCAACCCCATGTCTTTCTCCCTTTTATTTATTTGCTTATGATGGTTAGTTTAGAAGCATCACATTTCGTTTAGCATACTCCATGATTTGTATCCACTTATTTTGCATGCACCGAGGCTCGGTTCATCATTCTAAACAATGCATTGTCGTTTAAATACTTCGTTGAATACGTGTTTAGACCGCGTGCTATCAAATTGATTCACATGTTATCTTGAGTAGGTCGCGCCTATGTAGATTGCATATTACATGTGTTGCATTAGTCATATCACATAGTTACGAATCATGCATTTTTCTAACTAGTTTCTCTTTTGGCTTGGAGTACTATGTGAGCCTTTACTCGCTTTAGCATATCACATGCGTGTGATTGTTGCCATGTTTAGCATGCTTGCCATGAGGCTAAAAGCTTAAATGATAAATTGCTTGAATGCCTATGGATGAAGGCTAGTTGCTCGAATTGGAATAATTTGAGTAATGTTCTTATGCAATCACTTTTTCAAGTGGTACATATTCGAAACAATTTTTCAAAATAAACATGAATCGAAGTGTTCCAATTCTTGCAAATTAGTCTATATTTATGTGTTCGCATCACATAATAATGCTAGCCTAATTACTAGAACGAGAGCATATAATATAGATAAGATTCATATCATAATTAGTAGAGGCCGATCTTTGATCAGGCGAGCTGGGGTGCTCAATTCATGACATTCCCCTCTCGTACCTAAGTTCCCGAGCTAAGACAATCTTAGTGATGACGAACACATGGCCTTTAGCACGAGTCATGGGTTTCCTAAATTTTTCAAAAATATTTAGATGGTGACTCTGTATCTGGCAAAGCAGTTCATTTTTGGCAATTTGATTCAAAATCAATTTTCCAAAAGATTTGCCAGATTGGGACTCTTTGGTGTTTATTTATTTCACATTGTACTTGTGAGATCAAATTCAGAACTGTGGGAGTCCGATACTGTATATCACCAACACTTGAAAATGATTTTTCCCAAATAGGGTGAGCCAAAGCCCAGTAGAAACAATATGACACAATATATGAGTCTTAACAAAGATATAAGTAAAATGTGCATATACAATGTCCGTGCTCAAGTCATTCATCTTTCACAAAATCATAATATGCCAAATTCTATATCCCAATCCATGTTATCTCAATTCCATTTATGTCAATTCATTTCACCTCAATTCATAATCCATGTTCATTATTATTTAGAAAACCCAGCTAAGACTACAACTTAGTGGTTCTCTAACATATAACCATCACACAAACACTTCAATTTGTCATTTTACGGAAATTTCATCTACAGGATCGGCACCCATGTATATGCATGGTTTTCAGGACTTTCACCCTGGACACACAGTCCATCCCCTATCTTCTCCCAAACATGAAGTACATCCCCTTTCTCCTCCCAAACATCATACATATGCAATGTATTAAAACATAGTCATATTCAATGACAACCAACAAGAGATTAGTTTCAATTCCCCTAATCCTCATGCAATTTCTACAACAATCATAGCTATCTTCCACCGATAGCCCAAAATAGGTATTTCTAAATAGATATACAATCTCAAAGACAGATAAATTATCCAAATTTCCATAGGTGAGAGGTAATACATATTTGTGGACTCGCCTTGTTCGCGCCCCCTTTCGGAGAACTCGAAAGAAGCCCTACAGTTCGAACTCCTGCGGTTCTGAATCTAATCTCACAAAGTGCAATGTGAAACTGATAAACATCAAAGAGTCCAAATCCGACAAATCTTTTTAGAAAAATCGATTTTAAATCAAATAATGCCAAAATTGGACTGCTTTGCCAGATTATAAAGTCGCCACCTAAATATTTTGTTTTTTGGGAAATTTAGGAAACCCTGACTCATGCCAAAAGGCCACGTGTCCGTCATCACTAAAGTTGTTTCGACTTGGGAACTTGGGTACGAGAGGGGAATGTCATGAATTGAGCACCCCCGCTTGCTCAATCAAAGATCGGCCTCTACTAATCATGATATGCTATTTTATAAACTTTATGTGTTCTTATTCCGGTTATTAGCTAACATTACTATGTGATGCACACATACAAGTCTAGACTAGTTGCAAGACTTGGAATAATTCAACTCATGTTTGTTTACGAAAATGGTTTGAATTTGCCACCCTCAAGTGGGGTTAAAAGATGCAAATTTGTCACCTCAAGTGGGCTTAAAACATGATTTTTGCCACAACAAAGTGGGCTTAAAACTTACATTTGTTGAATCATTCCAATTTAAACAAAAAGCCTTGCATCCACAGGCATTCATGCAATTTATCAAGTAAGCACATAGCCTCATGACAAGTATGCTAAACATGGCAACATGGCAATCACACTTATGCAAACATGCTAAAGTATAAAGACTTACCGAGTACTTCAAGCCAAAACAAAAAGTAGTTAGAAAGATGCATGATCCTAACTATACAAGATGCCTAATGCGACACATGCAATATGAAATTAAATAGGCTTGGCTACTTAATCATGGTATTTGCAACACTTTGATAGCATGCTTTGAAACACGTATTCCAAAAAGTATTGAAATTGCAATGGAGTTTGAATGATGCGCCGAGCCTCGGTGCATGCAAGACAAATGAATGGATGCAAACATGCGAGCATATAAGGTATGCTAATTGAAAAATGATCCCTAATCTAACCATCAAAAGTAATTAAGTAAAAGAGAGAAAGACGTGGGGTTGGAAGACATGCACACACATACCCGCACACTTATTACAACATTATGCCCTCGCGAAGGAGGGTCCGAATGAATAAAAGCTAAGTTAATCTAAGCTAAGCTAATTAAACTAATCTAATTAATCTAATTAGACTAATTATTACAAATCAAATGAATAACTAGCAAGCTAATTATTAATTATTACAACACTTTAATCGACTAGTAAACTAATTAATTAAAACAAATTCACACTTTAACTAATCATCCAAGGCATTAAACTACACTGCCACAGCTCTGCCTCCAGAAATGGAAGATGCATGTAATCGATTTTTGCCCCGAAAAGTCCTCTGTTTTGCTCTTGAGAGGCTTTGTTTGTAGGGTTGAGCACACTCCAAAAACTTTCTGCTCCAACTTACCAAATTCTTGCTGAGGGTTACACCAGTGGCCTGTTGGCCATGAATGGCTGCTGCTGGCCATCTGCCGGCCAGAAATAAAGCCTTGCCTACCATTGATGAGGCACCGCCGGCCACTGATGCTCTAAGTCAGCACACTGCAACAGAGCACAAACAGAGCAAAAGAAAGGTCTTTCCAAGGGTTTGTTTGTACTGTACCCCTCCTTATCATCTAAAAATCTCAAAGGAGTGACACATTTGGATCCAAAACCACCAATCAAGCAATTTCATTACATGATGGCCAAAGATCCAAGTTGTACAATTTCAATAAATGCACAAATAAGACTCGAAGGACCACAACCCTATCACGCATGATCAGGGGTAATAGAGACCAAGGAAAATGGCACATTTCATCACTACTGAGTATGAAATGTTCCATTTGCCTTGTGTTCAAACTAACTTCCGGTTTGAACAC